>OV725083.1:51647698-51995799 GCA_928085145.1 Nezara viridula
TTTTCTCCTCTCTGTGATAGGCTATAATTCAAAATTGTATCTTAACGCGACGCCGTGTTGGGGAGGCGAAAAGGAAAAAATAGTTTCGAAAACCAAATGATAACGAGTTTAGTTGAACATATGTAAAATATTTAAGATATTAAAAATCAGAATTGTATACTGTAAGCGAGGGAAATGTTCAGCATTTCATCTTCATTGTAATGAGCTATTATTTATAATTTATGTACCTTAGATAATTTTTTTAGTCAAAAGTAAAATAACATTTTTTTTTGTAATTTTTCCAGAAGGAAGATTCGAACGCTACTCAAGTAAGCTTGAGGGAGGTAAGTGGTTCCATGGCTGGATCCTACAGCTGCGAAGTTTCGGCTGATGCACCCTCCTTCCACACTGTAGTAGTAACTGCCCATCTCGACGTCGTAGGTAATTGACAAGAAATACAAATTTCAATTTAATTTTCTAGAGATGGAATTGTCTTGCGATACTGAGCACACAGTGAACGTACCGTATGTCAACAAAAGAAAAGGGTTTAGGAACTGCTCAATTAGATTTGTTTGCAGTATCAGTAAGAATAAAGATAAAACCCATTATTAAGACGAGTTAAATTGACTTTATCCATCCTACAGGTGTCAGTACTTTCTAGTGTCCTTCTTTAGGTAATCTGATCGAGCCTTCTGCATCCTACAAATCTGCGATTTCTATTTATTTATTTATTGTTACATTCCGCATCTATCCGATCGGGTCATTAGCGGCTTTAGATGTATTCAAATTAGGTGCACAAATTTAATGTCTTTTATAAATTCAAATACTTTTTGTATCTCTTCTTCATCATCTGAAAGTGCTTCAGATATGTTGGAAGGTATATTATGTTTTGTTCTGGTGTCAGAGTATAGTCTGCAAGTTGTTCAATGTGTTTCAGTGTAAGTGATGTTGCATGTTTTACAAAATGGTGGTTCCAGGCCTCTCATTAGGTAGCCATGGATAAAGGCTGCATGTCCAATTGTAAGCCGAGTCAAAATTGTTTCTTCTTTTCTGTTGTTTCTGAAAGAGGTCGTCCACGGTTTGGTATCTTTTTTAATTTCTTGCAATTTATTCGTAGATTGGTTCCACTTGAATTGCCATTTTTCATTTAGAATTTTTTTGTATTCCAATCTCCAGTCAGCAGTGGTCGTTAAGTTGATCATTGTGGTTCCATTAGTTTTTCTTCTTCCCAGGTTCGCAGCTCTGTCTGCAGCTTCGTTCCCAGATATGCCACAATGTGAGGGAGCCCATGCGAGGACGATGTCTTTGTCCGGCGACTCCTTCATTTCTAAGTCTGCGATTTAAATCTTCCATTTAATTCCGTCTTATCTGAACCTGTCCTTCTGACTTCTATTTCCCTCGCCATCAAACTGGTGCGTTTGACAAGTCCTTTCTATTCAGGGCGACCTTTCTCTGGAACTCTATCTGTCCGCCATACGTCATCTAGTGTTTCTTCTTTCAAATCCCTCTTTTTTTAACTACCTTTTCCTCTAGCACAGCGTGAATAACGTTAACATGCATTACACCATGCATTGTTTTATTTGAAAATGTTTTTCTATATTTCTGTAACCACTCAAAGGACATTGTGAGATTTTTGTCATTACTTTTTTTTTAGGCTATAGCTTTCTTTATTTTTTTTTAATCTATCTTTGAGTCTACAATTACATACCTATAACCAATCCTTTCTAGTGTGTGATATTGATGAGACTTTCTTTGGAGACTCGTGACACCACCTCTAATTTTTAGAACAAATCTTCAGGTGCTGTAAAAATTATTTCTTTCCAAAGTGGTATTAGTGGCCTCACAGCACTCCTTTGCTGAGGCAGCATTCTAAACTTGTTTCAATACATCCTTTCTCTTCAGCTCCAAAGAGTGTTTACCTCTAAGTCACTACTTAACCTCTCAAGGCTAAGTATTAATTTTTAATGTTCCTCTTTTTCAACTCTTTCACTTCTTTCGCGTCCCTTAAATACCTGATCCTTTAAACCTTTACATCCTCAATTCACTTCCTAAACAAATCTTATATTATTCATAGTAACTCCTTTCGAGTTCTTTAAACATTTCTCGAAGCCTCCTTACAAAATTTATCCAAGGATTTCATTTTACCTCCTTCATCAATCATATGGTCAAATACTAATTACAGTTATTTATATTTGGATGATTAGGGGCTAGAAATCCATATGATAGAAAATTTATATATATATATATATATATATATATATATATATATATATATATATATATATATATATATATATATATATATATATATATATATATACTTATTTCCAGAAGCTAATAAAGAAGAAAAATAATTCTTAATTCAAGAATATAACTGGAGGATAGGTCAGAAAATAAACATATTTATAAGAATGTAGAATAAGCCTATTAGATATATGAGAGAATAAGAAAAATTAATTTACATCATATAAACAGAAATGCTGTCCTATAGTTTTCCTTGACTTTGAAAATACAACATTGCCTTCTCTATTATTTTCTATAAAATATTGCCTTCCACTCGAGTCCTTTTACACGTCTGATATCCCTAAACACCCATGCACCCAAAAAAAATCCGTAGTAACGTTTACTGCTGTTGAGTATTATTTATTTTATCTTGAAAAGGGTTCAACAAACAGGAATATATTTGTTCCAGTTTTTCAATCTAGAAAAAATTGGAACCTTTAAATCAACAAGAAAGCTTATTATTTACATTTACAAGTCCAACCTGTACATTATTGTGCTCTCTGTCCTTAACTGGTGCGTTCACCTTATTTTTTAATATTTCTATGTATATAATTGTGTATATAATGTATCTATAATACCAGACATCTCATTAGCTCTCTTCCTTACTTTCCTCTACTTCACCTCAATAACCGTCCCATCCATTTTTTCCCTACAGTCAAAAACCTAGGAGTAACCTTTGACCAGAACCTCTCCTGGAATAAGCATATCTCCCAGATTACCCGAAAAAACAGACAACTCCTTGTAACCTCCCTTATATTTCCTCACTTCAACTACGGCTGTTTGGTGTATGGAATGCTATCTTCCAGAGTAGAAATGAGACTGAAGGGACTCATGAATTTTACTCTGGTACACCGAGTTGAAGTGGCTTAATCCTACTTCCCGACGACAATTCCTCCTTGGTGTTTTCCTTTTCCAAGTCTTCAGAACCAAAAACCCTCCTTACATCCTGGAACTCCTTACTCTACGCTCCTCTATCCACTCTCTCAATACTAGGTCTCAACCTATAGACTTATATATTCCCTCCTATAAAACTTCCTCCTTCAGTAAATCTTTCTTCATTCGTGCTACTTCATTATAGAACTGACTTCCTACCTCCATGCGTTAATCCTCATCAACAAATTCCTTCAAACAACTCCTGTTCCACCACCTACCCCAAATTCAAACTTCCGCTAACATGAAAAATTATCTGCATCTTTACAATGTTTAATTTCAATCTATTGCACAATTGAAATATTAATTAACAATAAATTAGTTTGTATTTTTATTATTATGTCAGACTAAGACCCATAAATTTGTAACTCTGTTATTATTCTTAGGGGACAGTAGTCCTAGAATAAAATTATTTTATTCATTTCATTTCATAATTATAGATAGATAGATCGAAAAAAAACTTTATTCTGGGACTAAGTCCCTTCAGAATAACAATAATGTACAAAATAATAGAATATTACTGGCCTAAACGTTGAAACAATAAATACAATTGATGAAATAAAATAAAATGTAAAGAAAACCTTAGGTGCACAAGCTATATACAATACAGATAAAACTATGTACAGAGCATTTAAAATTATGAAAAAAACAATTAAAACTATGAACGAATCACTTGAACTATGAACAAAATTATATTTAAGGGTTGAACAACATAAACATACACTTTGAGAAATGAAGAACAAAAAAGAGATACAATGAGTTCATTTCATAAAAAAAAAAAACTTTACTTGAATATATATATAAAAATAAATAGTTAATTATAATTGAATAAAAAAAAAATTTATGTATTGAAATTCCTACGTCGATAGTAGGAAATGCATCTACTATCTCTTACCAAGTATTATGATTATATGATTGCTACACAATACATATATAATATTAATAGTTAGCTGGTTATATTACATTATATTATATTTATTCGTATAATTCTAGCTTTATTATATCTTTTATGGTTGAATCTAGATTTTTGTTTAGCCCTAATGAACTCCTACAACTTATGCCGGAACGTCTGCAAACGTTGAAACATCTCAACGTGTGTTCCATTCCTTAACGCACTTAGCTCTTTACCTCATATAATTTATTTAAACAAAAACAAAGAAAGTTTTAGAGCTGTCTTCACGGTGACAATACGCTCGGAATGTACCTCAGGACATAACAGTCCGGACCATCGTAAACGTGATATACTTCTAAGAAGATTTTTTTTATGGACTAGAGGAAGGCTAGCCCGTCCATCCAGTTTACTGCGGGACGCTCGGTAATTCTGACGAGGAAGGTTGTAAAAACAGAGCCATTGGATCAATGTAGTTGGAGCGCTGTCTGGAAATGGGGAGTGGGTGATCTATCTTGCGATGATTGATTGGATTGTTAGCAATAAGGGTTTTTAGTCCATCCACACAATTCCGTTTACGCCATAAGAGCAGCCTTCCAAGAGAATATTCCGTCCATGGTCCAGGAAATGAAACGATAGGAAATTTCATTAAATGTGCTTTGAATAAAAAAAAAAAAACATCTGTTGTGTCCACTCACACGACTTTCCTGCCTATTTCAGAAAAGTTTTTATATCTATACATATGTTCATGAAGAAACAAAAAAAAAAAAACGCTGCAAATGATTTCACAACGGTTTATTACCTCCAAACAATTATACATCTAAAGTAACATTACCTTCCGAGTTACAAAGAAAAGCAAAACAAAAGGAGATTCCAATTATTGGAGTAAACTGTTTTTCTTTAATCATTAGTAATATGCTAAAAAAACATAGCATTATTTCAGTAACACATTTAAAATTTAAAAACCAAACCAAGGATATAACATTTGGAGTAGAACACATAAAAACAAACCAGAGACCATATCTTTGCTCCTAATTGTCCGATTTTAACTATTTATTTTTTGTTGTTAGGAAATTTCATAAACTTTTAAAAAACCATTACAATAACTACAAAAAAGTAAAAACTTTTCGAGTTATTCGGAATTTAATTTTAACATCCCTCGTAACTTTTTTTCCAGCTTCTTTTCGTTGAAGTATGTCATATGAATAAATTTGAAGGGCGTCGATAAAATGACTTTAGCGAAGTTTCATTGAAATCTGTCCATTCGTTGCTACAGTCTATAGCAACGCAGGTTTTTCGGCCGCCATTTTGAAAGTTAAAGGCGGAGAAAAATGTCGATGAAGGAGGATCATCCTCGGGTGACTTCTGATTTTATATCCAAATTTGAAAAAAATCGATTCAGTAGTTTCGGAGAAAATGCGCGTACGGCGGACGGCGTACTGACAAAAAAATTGTATTCGTTTTTCGAATTCTATACATCCTGAAACGTGAAACCTCAAATTTTGAGAGGGGGTTATGTTTTTGAATTTTTTGGTCGATCACAATGTTTCATTATTGAAAATAATTAACCAAAATGAACTAGATTTATATTCCTGAAAATTTATCAAAGAAAAAATTTGAGTACGATTTATTTGAAAAACTAAAGCAATGTAAACCGGCTTAAGGTAGATCAGTGTAAAAATTTCAATATCCTCTAATATCGCTGATCAAAACCTTTTTGCTGTTAAAATTAGAAGAAATAGTGAAGCTTGTGTGATGGGGGTAACAGATTTTCTTACTTTCACTTAATCATCTTTCTTCTCTCATTTACCCCTTTCTGACACCAGAATATGAAACCGTAATCTTACATTGGAGATTGAATAGCTGTAACTTCGTCAATAGTTGTCCAAAATCAACGATTTTTATATAGTTGTGTATGAAATTTCATTATCTTCCAAAAAACAGGCTAAACAGATTTAGCGCATATCGAAAATTTGACTAGATCGCAATATTTTCCTTACCTAGTAGGAAAGTAATAAATCGAAGCAGTTTTATTTTAAACTTTGCCGTATAATATATACTTAGGGAGTTAGGCCCCATAACATTTTTCTTTTCTTTTTAACTTTTTTTCCTGATTTTTTTCGTGAATTTAGACCATATAAGAAAATTGAAAGGACAATTATTATAACATTATAGGAAAGTTTCATCAAAATCGTTAAAGCCGTTTTTGCGCTACAGTCTATAGAAAAACATGGTTTGCATGGTTATTATTCTGATTAATGTTCTCTAACATGGCTTAAATGGCTAATTTTCAATTTTAGCTTCCTCTAAATTACCTTTAATTTTTTTTATTTGAAACAATCGATCATTTCATATTAATTTCTAATATGAAAAATGGTTAAATATAAAATATGAAATAATTTGATAATTAACTAAAGGAGAAATAAGAGATCGTAACGGAGAATAGTTGTTATTGAGGAACCAAAGGAATACGAGCGCACCCAAGCTCGCTCGAAAGATTAGAACACGCTTCCATACGTATCATGAGATTAATATAATACGGACTCCGACAATATTATATAAATATAGATATGTGGTTTTCATAAATCCTATTGTTGGTATTATTTAATATCTAATTGTATAGATTGCAGTGATATAAATATTACCTTTTGTATATATGAGGGTACTTATACAAATAAAAATACCCAGAATGAAATATAGATAAATATAGAGTCTATAATTTTTACTTTCACTTCGCCTTGTCTGAAAATACTTATTTCAGCTAAGAAGAGGGTGGTAAGTGAAAGGTGTGTGATGCGCGCCCTGCACCAGATTTTTTTTATATAATCAAGATTTTTCAGTCAATTTAAATTTTATCAGAACCATGCGTCCTCTAAAGACCCTCTCGAAATATCTCAAAGCATTCCGGGAATTCAGACTTTTGAAGAAACCTTTTTAAGTTTATTGTAACAAGGTCCTTTGAAATTTTTTAGGGATCGAGCAAGTGGAAATTAAATCTCAATCAAAGAGTGACTACGTACTGGAATTTTATCCAATACAAAGGAACAAGAGAAAAAATTCCTTTCTCGATTCGAAAATTTCTTTCTTTTATTTTTTTACGACCGATCTCTGGGCTATCAGTATTTAATTTAGATATTTAATGCAATTATTAACATTTGATTATTACCTATTATACCTACATTGATTATCCATAAATATATTAATATATGTTTAGTATATATCCTTTTCCAATACCTCCTTACATCTTAAACAGACGATATTCAAACGTAAAATTTACATACATAAATTAAATTCTAATAGAAGTGACCCTACTGTTTAAGTGTTAACATAAAAAAATCAATACTTATTCTTTACGAACTTGTTATTTTTTCTTTTAGCGAGGATTTGTTTTTGCTTTCTGTATATATACAATATATATTTTTTTGTTTTCTTTACTCACATACAACTATAACTATTCTTGAGAAGATTCTATTTTTATTTTTTAATATTAACAGATTTTTTTTTTTAAATTGCTGTATATATTAGAAGTTTTATTTTTTTTCTATTTATTTATTGAGTATTACAACAATCCGTCTCTTGGACATTAGTTATAGTGAGGTAGGATAACATTCACACTATATTTATAAAAAATATAAAATAAAAAGAAGCAAAATAATAATCAAAAGTATATTTTTATTAAGTTAGTTTTTATTTAGTTAGCCCATTATTTATGTTTTTAACACCAAAAATATTTTTTCTTTTATCCGGTTTTTTTTTTTTTTGTATATATAATATATATATATATATATATATATATTTTATTTTTGTTTCTCACATTAAAACTATAAATATTCTTGAAAGGATTTTATTTTATATATCTTTTTTTAATTATTTTTTCACACATTATTATTTATTACTTCTTATTTAAATTTATATATTGTTAGAATTTTATTAAGTTAGTCTTTGCCCAGATATGTATTTTTTTATTTGTTCATCAATGAGGGGACTTTGTCTCAGAAAAATGTTCTTTCCAACTCTAAAAAAAAAAAAAAAATAATTAAAAAAATTAACGTAATATTAAATTTCATTTAAATTAGAAATGTTTATTATATTTTAATTCAGTTTACATGAATGTGTTAATGCTATTCGATTTTCTGATTTTAAGTATCTTGAAACGCGAAATTCAAAATTTTGAATTTGAATTAAATAATTTTAGTCTTGGTCGATTAAAATGGTTCATTATATAAAGAAAGAAAGCAAATTTCTTAACAAATCTAAAGTAATTAACTTATCAATGTTTCGTCAATACATCAATGTTTCCTGATGATCAATGATAACTATACATTGATCATCAGGAAACAACCAAAATCATATAAATTTTGAGACAGGATAAACCGGAAAGTTAGGTTAAAATTCATGGTTAAAAAAATCAAAATTTGAAATTTTATTTCCCAACATACGAACAATGAGAAAATGGCATAAAAAAAAAATCACGGGTCGATTTTATTGAGATTCTGAATCTAACTCCCAAATCGACATTACGATCCGCAGTTTCCTTCTAAAATGGTGGCCGAAAAATTTTGATTCCATTGACTGTGTCGCCAGAAGTGCTGAAATATTTCAATGAAACTTGGCTAAGAGAAGACGTTTATAACATACTTCTCCGAAAAGAAGCTGGAAAAAAAAGTCATGCTGAGCGCTAAATTTTAAGAATTACTCAAGAATTACATACTTTTTGCTGGACTTATGTGAATGCTTATTTAAATATTACAGTCCGTGGTACAGACCCCTTTTTATCGAATTATTAACATCCACCTGAAACTTCGTAAATAGTTTCATCTCATCCTAACCTACAACTATTTAATTTACGAAAACTCTTGGAATAGGAGTGTTTTCAATCTGGAGGGAGACAAATTTTTTCTACTTAATTAAGTACTAAAAACTCGAAAATAAGCATTGGCTTTCTCCATAGATCGTAAGATTATTTGATTACAAAATCGAGGAGGCTAACAAAGCTATTGGGCCGTTTGTACTGTATAACCTCGTTTTTTTCAAAATTTTGGAGTGTAGGTCACACCAAACGGCTCAATATTTTTCAATATACGATCGAACTAGAAAGCAAATGAGTATTTAGGAGTTTTTAATATCTAATTAAATAGACAAAGTTTGGCGATCTCCAGATTGAAAACGCCCCGATTTTGGTAATTTTCGTAAATAAAATATTTATAGGTTACGATGAGATGAAACTCTTTAAGAAATTCAGGTGGTTGTTAATATTCGATAAAAAGGGGTCTGTTACACGGACTATTACCTAATTACCTAGAAGACCAAAACACGTCAACCAAAGATAGTACATTATTTAAGATATTTTGACATATACTTTAATTTATCCCAACAATCATATTATATATATATATATATATATATATATATATATATATATATATATATATATATACATATATATATATGCTCTGAAGATAAAAAAGAACCCTGTCCATTTTTTCATTAAATAATTAAGTAACTAAGAAACAAATTTTAAAAGATCAAAGTTAAGAAGAATTGGCTCCCTTGAACAGAAAAAAAAATGGACATTGTGTTGTTTAACTGTGGGGTACGGATACAATAAAAATAAAAAAGGCATCGTTTTAACTCAAAGCCATTATCATTGGTGTGTAATAATAATAAAAAATATTAGCAATAATAAAACCTTATTTTCATATAAATCTTACAATTTATATAATCGATATTATTATCGGGCTATATTCTGATTTATATCGGTCGATTCGCACCAATTGAATGCCGCGGTCTCTTTAATTTACATCACAAAAGAAAGTTCGGCATAGTTACCTCCTCCCGCACTCCCACCATCAGTTCAGAATAGGTCAGAGGGAGAACCGATTGCCAGTTGTTCATTGCAGCCTTCACAATATTGTCAAGTTCGAATTAATTCAAATATTAAAAAAAAATAATTGAATATTAATTTTAGTTAGGTTATAATTGGGGAAATTCCAGACAATAAATCCTTATGTATCCAAAATTCAGGCAAAGAAAAAAAAAAACCTCAACGTTGAGCCAAAATCAATCATTACTCCATGCCATCCAATCGCATACTAAAGGATATCATGGAGTGCACTATCCGCATCCAGAATTTAATTTGGGCGGGGAGCTTCAGTACGAAGGATTTATTTTTTTATGCATGTATTACGATAATTACTTCAGAAGAAAGAAAGAAACTAAGCTCCTATATGAAATGGTGTTCAAGTGATTCTTTAAGTCATATTAAATGTAATTAGACAAACAATATTACTTTTAGAGATTTTTTTATTTCATAAACCATGGTTATATTTTCTCATTTTGGGAGGGACTTCAGACCGAAAGCCCCTCCCTCCTCCCGTAGATCTGCCTGTGATAGAATGATGTTCCTGATGATTTTCTGTCCTTATGATGTCCGAATTGGCGAAACGTTGAATTTTTTTTTTTCTTTTCTTACATTTTGGAGAAATGAGATTGGTTTGGATTGTTTCCAATTGTAACCTATGATTTACTTTCTGTCTCTTGATTTGTTTTATTACTAATTTATATTAATTAATTTCTGTTTTTGGACTACCTGAAAATTTAGGGTAGTAAAATCAACTATTGAGAAACACAAGATCCTAAAATTGGGAAAAATCAAGGACCATCCATATATTACATTCACTTTATATTACTTCATTTCATTACATTACTTGCTACATTACCTTCTTCCGAAATATCATTTGATTCGGACATTTTAGGCTTTTTTTAATTCAGCAAGTTTGTGTATTCTATTCTCTGTGGATAGTGTACAGTATACCATGACTACATTAACACTTTTTTGTGATAAATAGCATATAAATATTTAATTATGTCTACGTAAGCTGTTACAATTCTAAGGCTTTACAGACCTGGTAGTTCTTTTCAGGTATTTTCAGATTCTCTGTCTATTTGGGATTGTAGATATCCAGTTTTCTACATGCATCTTTGTTAGTTTGATCTGTTTTCTCACCTCTTTTGGCAACTATTGAGTCATTCTAGTTGTGTTGAGGCTTTCTGATAGATAACGCCGACCTGCATGTCCGTCCATCTTAACCTCCTTGCTCTGATATCATGAGATATTGATTGGAAAATTTTTGCAAGCAGTTCATTATTGGTCTTCTCCATGCTTTAGATCTCTGATCAGGGCATTGTAACTCTGGCAGACTCTCAACGTTCTAATCTATGCAATACAGCAATCATGGTTGCAACACATTTAAATGTATGCTTTCGTTTTCTGGACAAAATATATAGAACGCAGTTCAAATCAGAACGGTACTGGACAGCAAGAAATACAATGGCGGAAACTATGGATTGTAGACATTATAAAAAAAAATCCAAGGTTCTTGTTAGTGTGCAGTTCTAGCGTCCAGATATTAGAACAAGCCTTATCATAGCAAATTATAATCTAATATATTTATCGATGTTATTTTACAGTAGTTAGACCCCTTTTTTTTTTCAATATCCAGACCCAAAATATTTTTTCGATATATGGAACTAATATTTGTTTCTAAACATTTTTTTTTGTCTATAAAAATGTATTTCTGACTCTCAAATTTTTGTTGACAATCAGCAAATGTGCTGAAGATGCAGAACATAATGGCATGATAGGAATAGGGAAGGAAAGTGTTCAGCAGCACTTCTTTCCTGACTTTTTTCAATTACTTAGGTTGTTTAAGGAAGGAGATCTCTCATCCAATGCCTTTTTAGTCTCCTCCTCTTGTTTAAGGGTATGTCATCTGTGGCCATGTCTCTTTTAGTATGTTATTATGTCCGTTTAAATCAGGGTAAAATCGTTGGTAAAGGGTCAGTATGTAGTGTTTTGTTAGTCACGTACCAAGGTGCTTTCGTTATGAGTCGCAATAATTTTGATTGGAAGGTTTGAAGTTTTTGTGGGTGGGTATTTTTAGCGATACTTGTGATGAGTATGTCCATGTGGGTTTAAGTAAGATGTATATTAATTCAGTTTCTGTCTCAGTTTTAGATGTTTGAATCGTTTGTTGAGTGTTCACGTTTCATTTTTACATGCTGATCCCATGTCATCCTTCTGTCGAAGGTAAGTCCAAAATAAAGTATCACAAGAATTTGATTGTTGTCAATATAAACTAGAGGGCAAGTGTTTTTTCGAAGAGTAAATGTTATATGTTTGGATTTGTCATGATTAAGTTTCGAATTTTCCATAGTTTGAACCAATCTTGTAATTTAAGTAAGTGATGTAGAGTTAGTGAGGCCTGTGTAGGCTCTTGATGTTTTGTGAGAATTGTTCTATCTTCTGCACAAGTAGCTCGACGGTAATTGTTGTGTCGTAAGTGTATACGATGTAAAGTAGAGGAGCTAGTATTGAACCTTGGGGAACTCCAGTCACGATTAGACGAACTGAAGACATTTTCGAGACCGGTCGAACAGAAAAACAATTGTCGAAGAAGAGTGATTGAAGGATAAGATAGTACATGTATGGCAGTATAGTCTTAAGTTTAAATAGAAGATCCTGGTGCCAGACTGTATCAAACGCCTGAGAAATTAATATTTAAATTAATGTTTGTTTTTACTAGAGTGAAACGACAAGAAACCGCTCAACGTTTCCGATTACTTCAGCACTTACTAGACAAATGCTCTAAACCTCCAATTAATTACAAAAGACTCATATACATGGCTATAACAAGGCCTATTTGGACTTACGGAGTTGAGCTATGGAGCTCCACTAAACCATCGAATTACTCTCGTATCCAATCCTCACAACCCAAAATCCTTCGTAAAATCCACAATTCTCTCTACTTTGTTACAAATAAAACCATCCATAATCAACTTAATGTATGTTTTGTTTCAGATCTGGCCCAATCCAGATACCTATCCTTCAATAATAAACTTCAAAATCATCCCAACCTTCTCCTTTCTAACCTTGCTTCCTCTTCAATTCTTGATAACCTTCCGAGGCGTCTGAAAAGAAGATGGCCCAGTGATCTCCTAATGTAGACATATCATTAGAGTGCTTGGGTAGTAACTCAGCAAGTGTTTTCATGTCATTATATCCATATGTTCAAATTTACTAGACGTATTTGTTTAATACAGTTGTAAATATCATTAAGAAATAATAATAAAAAAATGTTTGTTTTTAAAATTAATATTTCAAGGATGAATCAATACGTTTATGGTTCTTGACAAACGAGATCTCCTTTAACTCAATTCTCCTCCATTTAGATCGCTGAGCATTTAAATATATAATACCTATTGTTACGACAAACCGAGAGGTATTTATTACTTGAAAAGGGCACACGGCGGTAAGTTTAAACGAAAATAAATGAGAACATTCCAAATACTGAAATTATTAATTATATTGTAGGAGCTATATCGGTTTGCAAGGTATTCAATTATTAGAAGTTACCGGGGGAAGTGTTTAATGCGATTAATTCCATTGTTGGCTGTTGCAGAGGCTCCAAGCGGCCAACCGACCATTCATGGCCTGAAACCGAGGTACAGGCCAGGAAACGTAATTAATGCCAGTTGTACAACGCCGGGTTCGAAACCTGCTGCAAATCTAACCTGGTTTGTCAATGGAGAGCATGTAAGTATCTACAAAATATAAATATTTTTAATATTATATATATATATGTGTGGGTTATTTTCAAAATAAAGGCAATATAAAAGGTCATTTCATACGAAAAGTCCATGAAGTTACCTCAGAAATTCAAAGTGGGATTTCTGTACTTTTGTTGTTTACTTTGTTTATGTTTACAGATTATAATTAGCCGTTATTGATCCTCTATTCACTACTATTTGGCTCTTTTGGCGCATAATTCGCAGACATTTTTCTTTAGTAAAGGAATAGCAAATCAATATAAAAATAATTAGATCCTATGTATTATGCGAAGGAGAAATTAATTTTCTTTCCTTGGTGGATTAAAATATTAAATTTAACATAAAAAATATATATAGAAGAAGAAGAAGAAAAAGTCTTTTTATTTATCAAAATTACATAATATCAATTACAAAATAATACTCTTACACGACAACACTATATCTTATGTTTCACGAGAGAAAAGTGAAGAAACTAAACGAGCTGTGTTACGAAATCTTTCCACATCCAACTTATTTGCCAGACTAATCTCAAACAGATTTCAATCTGTTCAGGAATTTAGACAACTTTCTTAAATGTAGTTTATTTTTAAAATGATCTCAGATCAAAAACGCGTTTTCTGACTTCATATCTTCATAAAACCTTGAATTTTTCAGTCATGGTGTTGAAATATTTACAACTTGGAGAAAATGTATATAAAATGAGGATAAACAATTTAAATAAAAAAGTTTTGATTTCATGAAGTTATTTTACTAAATAAACTATCCTGTGACATTTCATACGAAACGACCTTATAAAACAGTTCATGAAAATAATTTTGACCTAATGTTATAACGTATCTTGAAATATTAATAATGTGTGGTGATAACACTGCATAATTTTATTTTAGTATTTTTAATCAATTCTCCGAATTAAGGTTATTAAAAAAAAACATTAATAATTAAAATCAAAAAATTAATACAAATCTAAAAAAAAATATGAACAGCAGTGTATTAATATGTTGTTTTTTTCCCTATTTTTAAAACGAAACAGATGAAAAGTAATTAAATTATTTCATTGATAATTACCCGAGGTAATTAAATAGAATGTTGAAATAAATTGAACTTCTGTTTCGTGTTTTCATTTTAAACATTTTATAATTGTTTCTAAAGTCAATTTATCGAAATGGAAAAAATATCGATACATTTAATAAAGACTTCTCTAACACTGGATGAGTTCATCTATTAATTTTCAATCTAATAGTTCAATTTGGAGTGGCTTGTAGTGACGCGCCTTTGAAAATTGGGTAAAAAGACCAAAAGATATATGAATGTACCATAATATTGAATAAAAATCTATGGAATTTTTCTGCCTATAAAAAAACCATAAATACCGTGTTTCAGCTCATTTAATTCGGAGAGGATCTTTGTGAGTGACGAAATAAAAAAACAAACAGTACATATACATAGTATATGTACATACATAGCAAGTATATATTTAATTTAGTCGATAGCCTCCATTGATTAAATTGACAAAAATCATTACGATAATAATTTCACTTGAAACGATTCCTCAAGTAACGGAGACCGATAAGAAACGAAACGAGGAGATATCGAAATTCAGTTGTAAACTCCAGATTAACCATTACTATGATTTAGTAATGGGCGATAAGGATATCCTATTAGGAAATGATGATTAGAACGAGTTAATTGAGTAATTAATAGATTAAAGAAGATAGGGAATTGAGGAGAGATGGCAGGGAGGAAAGGGGGGTCATAGGGACAAAGCCGTTGAAGATGGCTAAGGCGGCTTGGAAGATAAGTCCCTTCCCCCCGAGTTCTCTCTCCTCTCCCCCCCACTAATGGCTGTTGAAAAATTGATCTTAAGGATCTTTTGTTCTAGTCTCTCTTTCTTTTGGGGCTAAAAGCCAGTCCCACTCACACGAGTTTACTTACACATTTCTTTTCAAATGGGAAAATCACTTATCGTTTACAGTAGATATATTTATTTCTAAAAAAAAAAAAAAAATTATACAAGGTGACCAGTAAGGGACAGTCAAAACCCCAGGAGGAGATTGCACAGAAAAATAATTTGAAAAACTCATATGTTGTTATACGATTTTCATTTGTTTCAGTTAGTATTGTCTAATTATAAAAAAAAAAAACAATATTTCATACATGTACCTGTTAGCAGTATGATTTTGTTTAGAACAGATTTATTATTTATTTTTAAAATTTTATTTTCTTCTTTCTTTGCCTATCAGCAATACAGATTTTTGCTTGAAGTACCGTAATACTTCAACCACTTATTTTCTGATTCTTCTTTCTTCTTTAGTGAAGGTTGAAGTGATCATCTCCCCTCCCCCCCCAATTCTTTTATGCTTCCTAGTGCGGGTAGTTATCCTTGCTTACTAACTGAGGGAAATCGTCCTCCGTGATGATATAGAGTCCGGTTTCCTTCATAAGTTTGGCCCTTATTGCTTCAAAAGCGGTGCAAGTCGCGACGATATCAGCAGTTTCCAGAACACCACAACAGGAATATAGGAGGTAAATTTCTTTCCCATATCCATGAAGCTTGGCGCGAAAACCCCCATGCCCTATGAGGTATTGTAACACCCAATAATCAGGGTGGACCCATTTCGCTTCCAGCCTTGAATAGACGGATGGAAAGTATTTCCTCAAGGTAGAGCCTTTATGAGTAGTTACCCAACGTCGATTCAACTGCTCGAAAGTGTTTAGAACAGATTGTAAACAAGTTTCAAAGTAACGACAGGACGCACTAATTCAACGCATTAGAAAATACGCATGAGTCATTAAAATAGATATTAAACGACCATAAGAGCAGTTTTTCCCCATCGAAGACGAAGCCGAAAATTTTTTGAAGTAAATGGTAACATTCATTAAAAAAATACTTCGATAACCGAAATGATAATTCATGTATGAAATATTGTTAATATGTGACATTTTAGTCCAGTCAACAAATGATCGAAAAGAGGAGAAAGAAGGAAATGGCGGGGACACAATTTTTGACTTTCTTACATTATTTGGATTAGTGAGGAGGCAAACATGCTAAAAGTCCCCACTCCTGGGTGGTGAGCCAGATGTGGGATGGAAAACTGTCCATCGCATCGACAAAAACGTTCTATACAAAATTAAAGCAGATAAAATTTGCAATAGGATTGATAATACATCTTTCTTCACTACCTGACTTAGTTTCTGAAATATCCGTCCACAACAATGGCTAACTTTGAAAAAAAAAAATCCCTCATATTAATTGCTTTTTTTCGGGTTTTCGCTTGTATCAGGAAGACTATCCACTGCATCAACAAAAATGTTCTCTACAAAATTAAAGCTAATAAAATTTGCAATATGATCGATTATATACCCTTTTTGCTACCTCGCTTTGTCTCCAAAATATCCGTCCTCAACTATCACTAATATGGAAAAAAAAAATTTTCTTTCATGTTTTTTACTGTATTTGACTAGCTAACTCTTGATTGCTTAGTTCTACGATTAATTCGTGAGAAAGTAAGTTTTTAATAATTAAATTTTCTTCAAGAATATATGTTACTTTACTAGTCTATCTTCAACAGTTCAAAAATTAGATCAATTATAACTTTATAGTTCAATTCCAAAATTTTTCAGAAAAAAAGTAATTTTTACAAAATACGTTTTTGTATTTATGTATATAGATATTCACATATAGAGATTTAGATTTATAGAGAGTTAGAGCAATATAATAATAACAAATATTATAAAAACTAATTTCCTTTTCAAATTCTCGGAATTGGCACAATTGATCTAACTTTTCAACCATTGGAGATAAACTAGTAGAATAATATATATTCTTGAAGAAAATTTAATTATTAAAAACTTTCTTCTCCACAAATTAATCCTAGAAGGAAGCAATCAAGAATCAGGTAGACAAATACAACAATAAACATGATGCAAAAAATTTTTTTTTACAAAATCAGCCTTAGTTGAGGATGGATATCTCGGAAATTAAGTGAGGTAGCGAAAAAAGTTATATAACCAATCATATTGAAAAAATTTTCAGCTTTAATTTTGTAGAGAACGTCTTTGTGTATAGTTTCCCTGATGTATGTGAAAACCCGAAAAAAGGGACCAAGTCTTCTCCTCTTCCCCTCCACATCTGGTTCACCATCTAGAAGTGGTGACTTTTAGAGTCCAAAGAATGTCCTAAAGTCAAAAATTGTGTCCCTGCTATTTCCTTCCATAAGCATTCATTGAGTAGACTAAAAATCAAGGAAACTCGTTCTGATAACTTTCAATTTTCATTCTATTATTATTATTGAAACTAATTAATTTTCTTAAGGAAAACATTTCAAAATGTTTATATTCTTCTTATTTATTTTAGTGCTTGTGGATAATATGAATAATATTTATTGTATGAATAATATATATAGTATTGTAGAAAATATATGTAGTGTCAAATACCTCTAAGGTGCAAAGTTATTGTACTAACCATTTTAATAAAAAAAAAATTAATCTTTCCAATGATGGAAAATTCAATTTATTAGTTATTTTATTACTATGTATTAATTATTTTCAATTTATTCATTATTTTAGTACTTATGTCAGCTTATTTTGATTATGTTTACTTCATTAATCCAAACTTTGTAACGGTTATTATTTATTTCTTAATTCTTGTTATTGTCATTATTCTACCCACTTCATTTTACTTTAATAATTTTTTTTTACCTAAATTGTTTATGTTTCTCAGACCTTGTTACCTGGTTCTTTTCTTAGCCCTGATGAAGGCTTGAACTTCAGGTCGAAACGTCGGCAAATGTTAACATAAATATTATTATTTGTTTTTGCCATTTTATTTCTGACTGGTCACCCCAACCATCCTTCTCATCATTATTCACGACAGTCAACCATCAACCCACAATTATTAATTATTTTATTTATCCAATCATTTTATAGTTTTTCAAGGGTAATGTGAGATTTCCATAATTATTATATTTTATAAAATTGATGGTTTTCATGTCTAGAATTGTAACAAACAAATCAACTTATATCTATATTCTACTGTTTACAATGGTTAAATGTCTAAATATATTAAAAATAACTATTATAAATAATTATTATTAAATAAATAAAATAAAATAAATTAATTTTCAGGTTGGAGGCGAGGCCGTAAGACAGTACAGAGAAATGGATAGCGAGCTTATGGAAGTGTCCATATCAACGATCAAACTTCTAGCAACTCCATCACTATTCCCATCAGGGCGTTTGAAACTCAAATGCACTGCCTCCATCTACTCCTTATACTGGCAGACAACGGAAAAGAGTGCAGAAATGGAAAGAGGCAGGGGACATTTAAATGAGATTTTCGACAACGATCTCAACAACGAAGATCACGAGTACTTACCTTCTTCCGGGGAGGAATATAATGACAAAGGTCCTTACAAACGCTAGTTGTCCTCAGATATTATTAATTTTTATTTGAGGATATGGCAAACAGTCTGATTTGTACACCACATTAAAATGGAATATTTTTTATTTTATCCATCTGAAAATGCATTATATCGAAATGATATACAAATAAAAAAGGTTTGAGAAATATATTTGCTCCATTCGTGCGTTAGCATTCACACAATTCATGACAAAGATAACTTTTTTTTTATATAAAAGATTATGGAGGATATAATAAGTGCCATGAGACAAACAACATGATAAATTAAAGTTTTGAATCTTTTCTTAACTTAATATATGTTCTTCCAGATGTAATTTATTTTATATAAATACTTCATTTTGTGTTCTGTAATTGCAATGAATAACAGTAACTGGTAACATCATAATATGGCGGAACGTTGATTGTAAGTTGATTGAAAAATGAAATAAAGTAACCAAAATTAAGTTTTATATCGCCGATTTATAGAAAAAAGTTTCTGACACTTTTGAAGGAGCTAAACTTTTAAGAACATATTTGTGAATTTCATTAGTATTTACTGGTGCAAAACCTTATCGTATCAAATAAACACAAACCGTATTATTTGTCATTTTGATTTCACTAAGGATTTGTCACAGTTCTTCAAAATTCTTTGGTCAAACATAGATTTTCTATAATGTGATTTATTAACTTTCAAATGCGGTGAAAAAGGCATACACGAACACTCAATAAATTTTAATATAAAAGGAAAGATAACAGGCTAAACAGAATCAATGCACTGAATTAAGGTAAGTTTTTTGAAGAATTTCTTGTGTGTTATTTAATATACTGATAAACATAAAATACCTGAAGCAGGTAGATGGAATATAGCTAACTATACTGTCTTCCAGGAACACTATAATGCTATATCTCTACCAGTCTGTCTTTCCAGCTTCTTAACTGAGTGTCTCAGATTTTTTTATTTTATTTATTTATTTTTTTGTATTGCAGTGTCAACATTTTTTTAGTTGTTTATATTTTAATTATAACTTAGAGATTGGATCACAATCTTTTTCTAGCTTCTATTTCTTAAAGTGATATATTTTATTTATTTTATCATTAATACAATAAGGAAGAATACTCTCAGGCAAGCACAAAATCGGATATTTTTAAGTACCTAGGATCTTAACTTAACTCTTCTGGATCCTCAGAAATTGATGTGCGGAGGATAAGGAAACAAGCTTAGAAAACCACATGCATGACCCATCCTGCCTTGTGGACCGACACAATTCTAAAGAAAATAAGTGAAAGACACACCAGGCCATTGTAGAACCCATCCTTAAGTATGGAATTGAAACCTGGCCCATGTCATTCCAGTTCTATTCAAAGGTTCAAGCTGTGGAGAGAATTTTTGAAGAAGATGCCTATGTAAGAGAAGGATGGACAGACTTGAGACTTGGTAACGAGATTATAAGGGACAGGATGGAGGCCACTGTGTCCACTAAGTAAAGAATTGGATAGAGAGGACTGATGGAGTATAGCCATGTAAGACAAAGTGTTAGCCAAACCGAGTTTTTGTTTAGTAACCATCAGAAAGACGGAGGTGAGGAGTACACAGATGAAGGTGGATATAAGAAGTGGAGAGGAAATGGTTGGCCAGGTTCTTCAAGAGGAACATACAAAGACAGAAGTTATATCATAAAGAAGAGTAAAGAATACAGCCATTCAAGAACATTTGTGAATATACAGGAAAAGTATACCACAACCTAAGATCCCTGGTCACATATGAAAAATATATTAATCCTAAACATAAATTCATAGCATGATCTGATAAATTGAGATAAGAATCAAGAAAAATATGATTATTTAATAAAAACATGAGATAGACTTGAGAGAGGAAGAAGTAGCAAATAATATTCCCTATAATTATCTCACTTTAGCATCAGTCCATTGTATGTATTTATATATACTAAGTATTTATTTGAATGGCGATAAAACATAAATTCTAATAAAAATATTTGAGCTCTATATAATAAAATAATATAATATATAATAAAATAAACTTCATTTTAAACGACTCTTTTTAACTGAAGATAATCATTTCAAAACAGAAAATAAAACTACAAATCAAATAAAATTTTTGTTTTAATAGATGATTTTTCATTCAGATTTATTGTTGTAGGCTGTTTGCCAGAATCCTGAAGTTTTTATTCAAATTTTATATAATAAATGATATATTAGACAATTTTACAAATTTGCAGTAGATTCTCCCTTTTGAATCCTCATTATCTGTATAACATGATTGTATCCTTCACTTGTAACATAGAATTGAAAAATTAAAAATCAATGTTGTAAATGTTTTCAACATATTTTTCCATTTATTAACTAGCTTCATATATTGTCAAAAAATATCTATTGTATGTCAGGTGAAAATATACGTGTATGTATTACTTCTATGTTTTATTGTTTATTCAATTGTTTTATAACAAAATTGTTTCACTAACAGAGCATGCATACATTATTTTGACTAAAGTGGAGTATATAAGGGTAAAGTTTACTATGTAGAATAAATATCATTCTTTTTTTTTTAAGATCAGTAAATAACAATTCAAAATCACAGTGCCATTTTAGGTTACAATACTTATTATTATTATTGTTTGATATTTTCTTGAATATCTTTTCCACATTGGCACTTAGATTATTTATCTCATATAAAAATCTTCTGATAATTTTTCTAGTTATTTTATATTTTGATTACAAAATATTAGATCTATGGAATTGATCACTAGGGGATCCAGGATTTAATTTTGAGGGGGGCTTCAGCCCGAAACCTTTTTTTTCTTAAAAATACCGATAATTACTTTGGAAAAACAGAAAGAAACTAACTACCCATATGAAATGGTGTTTAAGTTATTCCTTAAGTACTTTTAAATGTAATTACATGAACAATAATACTTTAAGAGGTATTTTTTTAAAACAATTTCCCATAAAACATGGTTATATTTTTCCATTTTGGGGGGGCTTCAGCCCGAAAGCCCTCCTCGTAGATCCGCCCGTGCAATTGATATATGTAGAAGAATATATAGCGCCTTTTCTCTATCATAAAAAACACTCATAATGGACCACTAATGGGTACAGGATTTAATTTTGGGTGACACTTCAGCTCAAAACCATTTTTTTTTATAAATATAACAATAATTAATTTAGAAGAAAAATATGAAATGGTGTTTAAGTGATTCTTGAAATCCTATTAAATGTAATTACACGAACAATTATACTTTTAGAAATAATTTTTTAATATTTTTTCATAAGACATGGTTATATTTCACCATTTTGGAGGTGCTTCAGCCCGATGGAGTTGGGTAGCTCAGTGGTAGGGTACTGAGCTTCCAATGCTAAAGGTTCCAGGTTCAAATCCCGGCTCGTGGCAGAAAAAATATTTATTCTGTTTCATTGGCCGTGGTGCGACCCTGGGTAGGTAGACCCTCCTGGGGCACACCCAGCCTCTGTAAAGTGGGTACCCTTAATTAAAACAATTAAGGGGAAAAACCTGGCTGTTGAGCGTGATCTCGGTCAAATCACCTCCTTCCACAACTGTATACCAAGAACCAGTGCTTTCATTAAATAGTACTGAACTCAAGATCCTTCATGGGTTTTAGTGGTACAGATTTTTTTTGAAATGTCTGAAAATCCTCTCTTTCCTTCCCGCCCACCTCCCATAGGATGGTAACCTGTGTATGGGGCTGAGTCTTCAAAAATGTTTCACCATCCAAGAATAACCTGAGTGGAACTTTTTTTTTTTTGGGTCCTCCCCTTCCTCGCCTGGCTATATGGGGTTTTCCTGGGCCAGAGGGTGTGGGCGGGGATTTAAAAGACTCCCCTGGCCTCGGGACGAACTCATGACTATTTTAAATCCATTGTTTCATAGATCAGGTTGACGGGCAACAGCAGTGCTGTGCACACACGTTAGCCCGTTCGGCCACCCCACCCACAACCTGAGTGAAACTTTTTACAGATCAAATTTTTCTTTGGTTATTTGACAATAAAATGTTTAGGATGTTTCAAGTATTTTTCTTTTCCAGCTCCCTGGATTCAATATATTTTTAGATAAATGCTCACTCAATCGCTGACAAAATCTAAGGTATTTGATAAATTTAAGTACCGTTTGGAGTCAACATGCATGAATTTTGAGCGCTTTCTTGCAATTTTGGTATTCACAATAGTTCAATCACGATGCAATACATCAGTTATTTAAACATATAGTCGATTATTGGTAAGTTTAAACTGAAGGAACCAGAGTTATCAAAGTTCAAGTTATCAAGAGAGAGAACAATTTTAAAATAAGCGAGTTTGAATGAAAGTACATATAAATCTATATTAATATTAGAAAAGCATCTTTTTAATTTAATACAGTATGAAAGCAGACTGCAAAATCAGTAATCTCATTTAGGGTGTATAAACAAACGAAAAGCTTGTGAAATGGAGTACTTCAAATTATATGTTGTTGATAAGCAAGATGCCACCACTATAACTTCAAATGACTAAGAGGACCATAATATATTGATTTTTTTTCTTCTAATTTATAGAGTATTTTTCCTTGGATTGAGAAAAAAATCCAAACTATCAAGAGATTCAAATCATGGATTATAATACTGGGAGCAGAATCCATTTTTGTATAGGAATTCAGTGTTCTTCAAGGTCCCAGAGCCATCAAGCTATTTAATACTTACCTTATACTAATATACCAGATTAGAGTCTCAGTTTAAAATTCTGGTCACTCATTTTTAAATATTAGAAATCCTCTCTCTCGAATGATCAATCTGACATTACTTCTAAGTTTAAATTAATTGAGAAAAAATGAAGACATTTAAGGAAGAAGTGAAAAATATATAGCAGTGTCGCTTTCATAACATTAGTCTAGATCAACTACTATGGGAGTTGGTCTTTGATCCACCAATCTCAGCCTCCTTTCGATGTTTTCAGACACGACGATGATGTCTATTTTTCCTAGAAGTTGATAGTTGGTTTATCGTAATTTGTCACAAAAATGATTGTAGTAAATCCATATGCTTTTGCTGACAGTTTGCATGTCTAAGTATATATGAGCCGTTGAATGGAAAAGTACTTTAAGTCAAAAATATAAGCTTTGAAATATTCAAAACTTCAGAGGAAGTTCTATAAAGGAAGGTAAAGAATAATAAAAGGAATTTATTAGCAAGTAATAATAGCTTACTTCCTTTGTTGAGAACATTTTCAAGCATATCTAATTATTATGAAAATGATTTATATCACTTTTTCATTCAACAGTTCATATGTGAAGTTGTGCGAGTAACACACCAGCTTGTGTAATAAATCTGAATATTTGAGATAAAAATGTTTGAAGGCTTTATACGTGTGTCTTAAAAATATAAAATTAAATCCCTTAACAATAAGAATCTACTTTCAGTTGATTTCTATCAAGAGGCCTCAAAAGATAACAATATACATAAGTAAGTGGTGGAATTACTTATTACTTGATTTAGTTTGGTTTTGTTTTGATTACTTTCTTAAATTGATAGGAAAACAAAATTAAATAACCATTCAAGTAGGAAAAAAACAACCTTTCTGAATACACTATTAAAACAGAAAGATTGAACTCTATATTGATGAATACTGTTAATACTAACAATGAAATAGTAAATCATATGATAATAATTAGGAATTCAACAGTACCACAAAAAATTAATAAACTTTTTATATATATATATATATATATATATATATGTATATATATATATATGTATTATTTTTATATGGAGATTTAATTTTAATATTTACTATCTCTAATGAGGGTTGATTATTATTATATATTTTTTAAAATGTATCTTCATTATTATGGTTATTTATATTATTATTGTTTTTATGTAGTACAAAGGTTTATACATAAAGTATTAATACTTTCATTGAAATTCTAAATAAAAATTTGATTTACAAATATATTGGGAAATAGGGAAAATGTAATTATGTATATAAGTTTAATTTCTATGATTAATGCAAATGTGCCTCTTTTCTACCATTTTTATGAATTTTTCTCTCTAACTTTTACTCTCTTTAACAATAAAACCATGAATTAATTTTTATAAATACAGTTGTAATGGCAAATGTACGTATGTATGTATTTGCCATTTCAACTGTATTTCTAAAAATTATAAATAACATTTTATTTAATTATATATAAATTTTATTAATTTTTTGTGGTACTGTTGAATCCTGATAATTATTATATGATTTACTGTTACATTATTAGCATTAGCAGTATTCATCAACATAGAGTTCAATCTTTCTGTTTTATGTGTATGTATATATATATATTTGCCATTTCAACTTTATTTATAAAAATTAATGCATGGTTTAATTGTTAAAGAAAGTAAAAGTTGGAAAGAAAAATTCACAAAAATAAGAGAAAAGAGGTAGATTTGTATTAAACACAGTAAAAAACTTCACCTCAAAAATTAAACTTATATACATAATTACATTTTCCCTATTTCTCAATATATTTTTAAATCAATGTTTTATTCAGAATTTTAATGAAAATTCTAATACTTCATGTATAAACCTTTGTACTACATAAAAACAATAATAATAATAATCGACCATCATTAGAGATAGTAAATATTAAAATTAAATATCCATGAAAAAAATAAAATAAATTGAAAATCCTCAAGCTTGAGAACATCAATTACACATAGTTCGGAAACAAATTATCTGCTAAATTTAAAATACATTTCTAATATCAATAATTTAAAAAAAAAAATTACTTACTGTTTTAAGATGAGCAGACTTACATAAACACTTGACACGTTTATAAAAAGTAGCACTTATAAATATTTAAAGCATTCCATAACTGTCCATTTCTTGTTATTAATATAAACTATTAATGATGCTTTTAAATTAATATTTTATATATCATGAAGTCAATATATATATAAATATTCAATTATTAAATCTATTTTACAAAGATATTAATAATCAATCCTTATTCTTCAAGAGTAATAAGTCTCTGTGGTACTAGTCCTTAATTAATCCTATAATTTAAGTTTATTTAATAGTTTGTAAAACTTACCTTCCAATTGCCCTTTCAAAATTATATCTGAGAATCCAAACTATTGATTATCTCTTTTGCTTCTGTTCCTCTGAGTATTACTTGAACTCCAGATCTAGCCCTTTCACTGAACAACTTTCTTTGAAAAACCCTACATAATTCATGGAATTAGGTTTGAAATTCCTTAACGGATTGTAATTATTTTATTTATTAATTGGGGAAAGTTTGCTTCTAAGTTTTAGTTAAAATAGCCAATAAATGAATAGTTATTTAGTCATGACCTTTTATCAACAATAGTTATAATAAATATCCTTATATGTAAATAAAACAAGACTAAAGAAAGGGGGATCTTCTATAATCTCTAATGGGACTATTTGGTATTAAAGCAAAAAACAGTTGTTATTCAATGTACAATAGCTCTAATGGATCCTACTGAGGAACAGCTTGAAGCCAAACAGCTCACATGTCAACCAGTGTTGCCACCTTTATTGTTATATTTATTTATGCTTTATAAATTATTTGCATTAATAAAATAAATATGCCTGGCCTTATATCAAAGACATCTACCTATTTCAAAAAGTACAGAAAAAGCCAACTTTTGTATCATAGCTTTAATTTAAACCAATTCTTATGAATTTGTTTCATTCTTAAATAAAATCAGCAGTTGAACCTATAAAACAAAAATTGACTTTTTACCCATTTTCTAAAAATGGCAGATGCACATCTTTTATATGAAGCCACTGATATCTCATCTATACAATTAATAAACAGAAATAATAAATTAATTTTCCACAAGTTCCCGAATACAGATTAATTTTTCTAATATTTTTTTGATGCAAAGAACAATTATAAACAATATGACCAATTTTTTTATATTTAAGAAATTTTATATATATATACATATATATATATATATATATATATATATATATATATATATATATATATATATATATATATATATTAAAGTGGATTGTAAACAGTTTATAATGAATCCATTTAGATTGAATCTAAAAATATTCTTTAAAAAAAGTTATTAAATAAAATAATAGAGATTCTAAAAGAGCAAAATTATCTTTTTGTTTTTTTACTTTTAGTTTTTATTAATACAATTTGGATAGAAACAAAATCAAGATGACGGGAGAAAAAGCATTAAAAAACACATAATTTACTTCTGTTGGGTATCATATAGTAACAGCCGTGAGAAAAAAAAACAGAAATACTCAGAAAAATACAAATATATAATTTTTCAAATATTAATCTGTAAAGCAATTTGAATGAATTCTTATACAAGAATTATTTATTAAAAATATATAAATATAAATGAAGATTTATTAGTTACAATTAATGAAGCTAAATATGATTTGATAGAAAACACAAAATTAATATACTATTAAATAGGCCAACATAAATTATGAAAATAATGTATAATTTGCTTTAATCATTGTGTGACTATGTGCTAAGTGTTGCATTGCATGCCAAAATCATAGATAAGGCTTAATACAGGTAATCATATTGACGGTGTTTGAGGTAAAACGGCATAACACTCAATTAAAACATTGGCATTTTGTATTATTTAAGCGAAAGACAAATCTACACATGGATGAAATGTTACAGAACATAAACATTCCTGTTATCGAAATTTGCTAAGGGTTAAAACATTTTATCCATATGTATATTTCTCTTTTCAAGGTTTGATAATGCAACAATCATATATATAAAATTGAGAGTTATGTTGTTACACCTTAACACTGTTGATATACTTATCTTCCATTCTTCCAAGACTAGAAATCTACTTCCATACTTAGATGGCCTTCTACTACCAACATTATAAAAAGGTAAGTCTTGACTATAACAACGTCTTCTTGAAACATTCTTATTCTCACTCTCTTTTGTTTATTTGTCCTGTAAAAAGCTATGTCGAGTTAATAATATTATTTTTTCATTAAAAAAAAAATTGAATTTCAGCCAAGAGTCATAACTTCAGCATTGTCCCCAAAACAAAGCAATATTGTACATACAACATCAGTCTATTCTAAATAATGTTGAAAAATAATTTTTATGATAAAGGATTTTCTAATGTTTTGCTATTGAGTTCTTTAAGTCTTATTTTCAAATGGGCATATCAATCTTCAGATATATTTAAAAACAGTACCAGATTTATTTTTAAAAAGTAAATTATTTGTTCGTATTTAAAGTTATAAGAATCCATGATGTTCGACAAGATGTCAAAAACATCCTAACTGTTTCATATAAATAATTACAATTTCTCTGGATTTCAATAAAAGCAAATTTTTTGTTTCCAGTAAAATTAAAATATTAATAAATTAGTAGGGAAAATATTAGTGAAAATGAGTACAAATAGAAAACTGTTAAACGAAGAATATAATTTTTATGGCCCTATTTTTTTCCCCATACATTTGCATTTCAGTGTGGGGATGTTTCTAGACATCAGTACTATGCATTTCTGTCCCTGGCAAAGTTCCACATTTCTCCCAAGGTTTTTCCTTTGCACCTCCCTAGTCGTTAAATCTGGATGATATAGGAGGTTCTTGGCCGTCCTCTTGGGTTTTTTCCATCAGTCTTACCTCCCTGGTTTTGATTGGGTTTCTGTGATAATTCATGCAGCAGATATGTCCATATCATCTCAGTTGCCTCTTCTCTGAGGTTTCCTTTACCGGGCATACATTAAGGTAATTAGCCTAAACCTCTTATTCCGAATACAGCACCAATGTGTTCTCCATACAATGCTCCTAAAGGAACTTGATTTCTGAGACAGTGATATGGCTTCTCATTCATGATCCAGCTGTCCACTCCATAGAAAAGTACTAGTAGGAGGAAGATAGATTTCAATGAGTATAGCTTTACATCCTGTTCAACTTCACTTTTTCTGATAACTGAGTTACAGACATGGTAGTAAGTGGAATTAGTCTTGGAGATTTTCAAATCCACTTTACCAGATCTATGGATCACCCTACCAAGATAGTGAAGTCTGTCACCACCTCGATCAACCCCCTACGACCGGCAATCTGAACATCTTCATGAGTTCTACCAGTTTTGCTGTTTGTGAAATTAATAGTCATTCTCTTTTTCTTCAGTTCGCCATTCCATTCTGTTACTCTGTTTGTAGGGCTCCTCCTACTAACTCTGGTCCTCCATATTTTAGAAATTCTGGAACTATATTGTCTTGGCCTGCTGCTTTCCCTGTCTTCAACTTAAATACTGTTATTATATCCTGCATTTGAAACAACCTGTATGAGATGATTATTTATTCGGTTTATGAGATAATTATTTATTCGGATAATTATTAATAAGCCACAGATTGATTCAGAAGTCGTGAGATCCCTCCAGGAAAGAATTAGTTTAGAAATTAGAAATGGTTAGAATTTGTATTCTTTTATAGGTTGAGAAAATAAATTGAGGTCCGTCATTGATAAAAAAGGCCTAATTTAGGTTAAGCGGTGAAAAAAAAATTATTTGTATTGCATTGTATTTTTATTTCTTTAAGCATAATTATAGGTCAAAACACAACATAAAGTGAATAAAGAAACTTTTAGGCAGTTAATTTCAGAGGAATTTTGACCCAACCAAGTAATGAGGAAGATATGTAATACATTCAATAGTTCATTTATGCATTTCATTTTGTTTCCTATTTTTCACTATCCCTACTGTTTTAGTTCATAAGCAAACATAAAAAATGTTATCATTATTTCTATCAACAGACATTTAAAATACTTTACCCTCAATCACACATATATACTTCTCCTAGGTTTCAACTACTATAATGACAAGCATCATTGGTCAAAACTTCTACAAAATATAAGTATATATCATAATAAAGAGGATGTTTTATTGATTCTTATAAATTCATTTAAAAATTAACAGTCAACTATCATTAATAATAAAAATAAAAATCAGGGCTTGAAACTTTAATGAAAAATTTGATTTTCAAAGGTATGAATATTTTATATTTATAAGTTATGAAGGTATTTAAAAAAAAAAAAAAATAAATAAAAGTTTAGAGGAGTTTTCAGTCAAAGAAGATACAAATTATATTTATTTTTATTTTCTTTGTACTGACGTTTTGCCCTAAGTTTCAGGTCTTCAATAAGGCTAGGCAAAGAAAAGATAACATATAAATATTGAGAAAATAGTAGACAGTAATAGTAATAATATAATGTAGGTAAAATAGTATAGTCAAATAATATTGTTGTTTACTTGATCACTCTATTTTATAACTTCCTAATTTCTTCCGTTTTCTAGCTATTTTGTAATTTAGTTAACATTATCCTCCATTAACTACTTACTTATTGTTTGACTATAAAATTTTACCTACGTATTATTATTATTACTGTCTAGTATTTTCTTAATATTTATGTTATCTTATCTTTGCTTAGTCCTGATTAAGCCCTGAAACTTGGGCCGAAGTGTCGGCACAAAGGAAATAGAAATAAATACAATTTATTTATTATTACTTTGTTCTTTCGTAGACCAGAAAATCCTAAACAATTTCTTTTCAATATCTTTTGCAGTCAATACTATCATTAAGAAAAGATCCACATAACTTTTATGTAATTGACTTTTGAGTTTATTACAAAAGTAACTCTTATTTATTAATTAATTAAAAAAATTTTGTTAAATGAGAAAAATTATTGGGTTCAATTTTTTATACCTCTCGAATGAACTGTCTTAGATTTTCTTTATTTAAGTATCTAAGAAGATCTTGTATGACTACTATTTATTTATAATTTGATTTTTAGTTAAATGAAATGCTTCAACAGGATTTTTAAATCAAAGTTGTTTTTTTTTTAATAAAAGATCTATAAGAACTATTATTAAAAATTTGCATGAAAAACAGTTCAAATTTAAAAAGGATAGAAAAAAAATTAAATACAGTTTTTTCAAAGAATCAGTCAGTATTTAAACAATCTTTAGAACTAAATTATTCAAATAAAAAGGTTACTAATATACAAAAAAGGAAGTTATTTTTATCAAAAAAAATCTTGATCTACGAACTAGTGGGAGTCAAGTGGCTAATATTCCAATTAAGATTAATAGGATAACAAAATATCTTAACATATTAAAATAATGAGAAGTCAAAAAAAAAAAAGTATTATATACCTCAAGTTTTTAAATATCAGTTAATTTTTTTTTAATTTATGAAGATATGAAATTAAATTAAAAAAATAGCAATAACTTAGTTTGTGAAAACTGTTAAAACCTGAACTATGATTGCACACCTAAATTAAATCATATAATAAATAATAATAAAAGGCTTAGCGAACCCTCTACCAGCCCCCGTCCAAACCCAAGCCCACCAGATCAAACTTAATGCAATCTTCCCACCTTCACTTCAGTCTCTCCATCAGACATTTACTAGTTGGCACAGCAGATATTAACCTTTTAGGAATTCTTTACTAAGCCTAACAACTTTACATACCCATTTTATTCACAGCAATTATATTAACTGGATACACTTCACGCAATTCAGCATTGTGAAACTGTATAAATTCTCCAGTTGACTCATCCTTCTTCGGTCCGAATATTCTATGCAATCCATAGAAACTTAAACATGAATCTACAGAAATTTCAATAAATCAAATAACCAACAGATACATTTTTGTATAGTATTTTAATTTTGACTTGACCAACAGTCAATATTCATATTTTTTTTATTTATAACCTTCATGGGCAATGTCTTGGTCTTGATGAGTTAAAAATAATATTTTAAAATAAAGTATTGTAAAACATTATGAGGCTGCAGTAGCAGTCAATGAATCAATCTGGCATACATGAACTAGAAGTGGATATGAACCTCATTCCTGCATACGAGTAGACCCTTGAAATAAATTTTAATCTATTATTCATCCAGAATATAATTGGATCTTCGTAGAAAAATCTTAAGTAATTTGCGTTGAATAACTTTATATTTACTATCCGAACTCCATCTTCAGCTGGCCACTGAAGATCACTCCAATCCAATCCCTTTAAGTCTAATAGAACAAGAAAGCCTGAGCATGAAGTCATGTGTGTATTTTTTTGATTGATGTCTAGTGCCAGGGTCTACAAACTTTTTGACCTGCAGAACACATTGAGACCTCCACCCAAGTACTGCAGACCACGGCTTGTGATAAAAAAAAAATAAATCTTGCCTTATAAATGACACTTCAGTGGTGAAATGAACTTTCTAAGAGAAAAAAAAAAACATGCAATAAATTTTGTAGTAATCTTGTGTGTGAGTAATTTGCTAAATTTTACCATGTGATCAAAGAAACTTCCGTGGGCCCGATAGAAGGTAGAAGGAAGGCCGTAGTTTGGAGACCCCTGGTTCAGTGGATAGAACTTCATCAGCCCTATACCCTATCTAACTATGGTAAAATCCAATTAATCCTAACCACCATGAGTGAGAAAATTTATGGGATGAATCGATGGATGGCACAGTTTTTAGACTGTAATAATTACAAAAGTATTGACTTCCAATGACTTAAATTAAACTATGGGAAATAAATAGCCAGGATGCAGTCATTCTAAAGTTACTTATAAAAAACTTTAAAATGACAGCATCCTGACTATTTATCACTCTGGATATGTATAATAGTCGACTAACTTCCTTCAATAATTCATTAAATTAAACTATATTAAATAACTATGTTAAAAAGATAAATATTAATTAAAGGGAAGTATGCTTTTTTAATAAATTGATAATTTTTAATACACGTATGCTTAAAATTTAATCTATTTTTCAAAAATATTATAAGAATACATTAAGAGTTATATTAATACGTAATATATATTGAAATGTCTTTAGGGCAATGGTGGTGTCAGCATTGAACCTTCGGGTTTACCAAGAAATGTAAATATTCAAAAATATATGTATAATAATTTTTCATTTTTTTTAGACATGAAAAATTATTAGGTGATAATAAAATTTAAAAAAAAATTCATTTATGTTAACAATGTAATTCAACCCATCTGAGTATTATATATTGAAATATCTATAGAGCACAGGCGGTTCTATGGGAGAGGAGAGGGGTCTGTTGGGTTGAAGCCCCCCCAAAATGGTAAAATATAATGTTTTATGAAAAAAATGATCTTTAAAAGTATTATTGTTCGTCTAATTACATTTAATAGGACTTAAAGAATCACTTAAACACCATTTCATATAGGCAGTTTCTTTCTTTCACTTCAAAGTAATTATCCTAATATATGCATACAAAAAAAATATACTTCGGGCTGAAGCCCCCAAATTAAATCATAAATCCGTTAGTGCTATAGACTATAAAGATTGGTTGTGTCAGCATTGAACCTTCGGGTTTGCCAAGCTTTTTATTATTATAGATTGCAAATATTCTAAAATATATGTTTACTAATTGCTTTCATTTTTTAGACATGAAAAAAATTATTAGGTGATAAAAAAATTAAAAAAAGTTCATTAATGTTAATAATGTAATTCAACTCATCTGAATGTTAAAATAATTTTCATTATATTTATTATTAATGTCTGGTACAATAGTAAATAATTATGAATTGAATAGTTTCGAAAATGGTCTCTAGGAGAGTGAATCATTACTTGTCAGTAAAACATGGAACGATGTGGAGTTATCCATTTACCGCTTTTATTATGAATAGGGTTCAAGATTTTAAAAAAAATAGCTTATACTAAAATCTAAATAAACTGAAAATTCCATTTTAGAAAATTATTCATGCTTTTCTTTGCATTTTAGTTAATAAGCCCCAATTCCAAGCAACTTATAGTTGATTTTTTTAGAAAAATGATAAAATTACTTTTCATATACTATCTATAATATATATACAACATCAAATCATATTGTTAAATTCACTCTATCATGCATCATATAAAACATGCTATCATATTTTTAGTATCTACTACTAAATCGGTACAGTAGAACCCCCTTACTAACCAGCAGTAAATTTTTTTTTTTACTCGGTTAACTAATTTCAGTTCAGCATTTATGCCATCATTAGAACTAAATTATTCAAACTAATAGGTGTTTAATAAAATAAACAGTTACTTTTATTTCAACAAATCTTAACTCATGAACAAGGAGATAACAGGATAACAAACCAGAGAGGATTAACATTTTTAAGAATTTAAATTTTATTGATACGCATAATTATCGTGAAAATAAACTAATGGAGATGCACTCACCTTTCCCTCAAATTATCTTAAATTAATAATAACAGAAGAGCAGTTAAAATCAGTAAATTGTAAAAAAAAAAAAAGTTGTTTGGTTCTTTCTCTCCCTTCCCCGGCTTTTTCATACTGGAAATAATTATTGTGGATTGACGGTTGACTGTAGTGAATAATTGAAGAGCAGAATAGTTGAGGTGATCAATAAAAAAAAAAAGTTAAAATAAATAAATATATATATAAATATAAAAAAAAATTGATATTTATAAATATACTTATTTATTTTAACATTTTTTTTTTTATCACCATTCTTCTTTTCAAAAATAATTATTCTTATTATTTATTTAGCCTCAACATATTTTTAATCAAAATTTGATGCTTCTGTGATAATTAAAGCATTTATAATAAATTATATCCTTTCCTTTTTTTTTTATCTAAACATTATTTCTTTAACAATTTATATTTCATTTGAAACAATATAAAGTATGCAGAAGTATGCAATAATGTGATCACTTTATGAAAACCACTGGTCTGAGTAATAAAATAAATTTAGAACTCAGACGATAAATAACTTTTTTTTCTCAATTTAAATTGTAGTATAATGAAATTAGTCGAAGAAACTTCATCAATAAAACAACTCTATATGTCATATTGCTTATTCTTGAAAATAACATTAGAACACCTGTAATGAGAAATATGCTTATATACTTTATAAGTGACATAATGTGATAATTATAGGAATCATGACCTATAGAGGCATTGATATGAAGGTAGTAGTCATGAAAAGATTATTTCACAGATGCAAAAAAATCATTTTGACAATATTTTTTTTTTTAACTTTAATCTTTTTGATTATTATTTTGCTTCTGTTTATATTACATTTTGTCTATACATAGTGTGGATGTAGCCTTACCTCACTATAATTATTGTCAAAATAACAGAATACTATATTATTAAATAAATAAAAAAAAAAAAAAAAAAAAGCCGTTCATAGAAACTAAACCACTCTGTTTTGAATTACTCCTCCTATGCCATTGGTATGACTAATTACTACCTTTTTCATGTCAGCGCCTCAATTATTCACTTATTTAATTTAAAACCTTTAATTCTAAATTAAATTTATTTTTAAAATTAAGAACTCGATTTAATTAGTAGTAACTCAAAACAAAATAATTTTATAAGTTATTGTTAAGTAATACTGTCAGTACAATCAATCCCTTTTTTTGTTGCAGGTACGGAAAGCAGCCAAACTGGCTCAGCAGCTCACGTCATACGACTTGACTTAAATTATCTAATTTACTTCAGTGCCAATTTATTACTTAATATTCTAATATTGCAACTGTAGATTGTCAACGACCAATTAAATTTCAACACTGTGATCGAACATATTATAATTCATTAAAATGAAAACTTGAGCAGCTTCAGAGTTATATCCGACAGACTGAAATTCTAAACAGTATTAACATATAAGATAAAAACGGCAACATAAAATTGATTTTGTTTAGGTTCCTGGCAAATGAACTGAAAACTGTTACAATTCTAGCTAGTGTAATTTATATGTATTTCAGAGAAAATTTATTTTTGTGTTATGTAAAAAAAAAATAATGTATCTGAAAATGCTTTTACACTTACAATAATATAAAAATATGAAAAAAAAAATTGTAAATGATAATTGTTAATCATTTGTAAATGTATTAGATATATCTATTAAACAATAATTTCATGTTCATATTTTTGTTTATTATACCCCAAAATGTATGAACTGTACTTACACACTTAACAGGTAACTCTTATAAAATTTAATTTATGATCACTACTATACTAATGTTACTTAATACCACTCTTATAATTTAAGTTGATTACTGCGTAAAAGGGGCAGCGGTGGTGTCTGCAAAAAAGTTTATGCTTCAAGTTTAAATCCCGTTCACAGGATTTAAGAACAAAAAAAATATAAATAATTAATAATAAATAAAAATAAATAAGTGCAGGTTCAATTCCTGCATGGGAACGGTAACATCACTGCCCTGAGTTTCACAGGAAGGTGAGTGACCCCTGTGTCTAACAACATAGCTTCTTGGTCCACCAGATTGGGGGTTAGGCACAGGGCTGATAACCATATCCCATAAAAAAAAAAAAAAAATGTAAAAAACAGGACAGAGATGTCTACTAAAGATTGGCAACTGTCCTGATGAAGAGAAAGTGACTTGTGCTCGCTGGACATCTATATAAGAGAACCAAACAATCACAGCTATCGCCTGGAACAGCCTCAATGCTGCTAGAAGACTAATAAGTCTGTTAGAAGGCAGAAGTCAAATAAGTCGAGGCATTTGAAAAAAAAAAAAGAGTAAAAATGATATAATTTAATTGATAAAAATTACAAATCTAAAATGGATAATAATGAAGAAATTGGTTTCCCTCCCAGCATGAAAAGAAAAAAAATGTTTTATATCAGAAACCTATACAATTCTTTTTATAGTTTTATTTATGTACTCCGTGTATCAAAAAAAATGATTACATACGAATTAATTAATTTTTGATCATACAAGAAATTATTACCACTGCATAAAGAACATAATATATTTTCCTTTGATTGATACAAATGACTAGGTTATTATTCCATTTTAGAATTAAACCATTTACGTAATTACTATAAACAAAAATTTTGTATTCATTATTATTCAATATCACTCTACTCCTAATTCGCGACTTTACCTACCTCTTATTTATACAATTGATTTTCCTTTCTGTAAATAAAGATAATTTATCATCAAAATGTAAGAAAACAAACTTCCCTAGTATAATATAAATAATTGATATATACAATGCAATCTATAAGTAACACTATAATTAATTATTTTATACTCACACTTAAGTGTATGCCTTTAAGTTGGTTTAATAATTAAAAATAGTTTTTTATAGTTATTTTATTTTTTATCTTATAGGGACTCTGCCCTTCTCTTCAGTAATATTTTATTCCCTACCCAGAAATTGGATAAGTAATAATAATATAATAAGGAAGGAGATGGTTCGTGGTGGCGGACATAAATAGATTAAATAGTAGCAAAACTATTTTATTAAAAGCCAACGTTTCGACCCGACTTTGCAGGTCTTCTTAAGGGAGGTGTGTTCAACAAGAAGTTTCACTTAGAACTGAGGGGAGTTCTAAGTGAAACTCCTTGCTGAACACATCTCCCTGAAGAAGACCTGCAAAGTCGGGTCGAAACGTTGCCTTTTAATAAAATAGTTTTGTCACTATTTAGTCTATTTATGGCCGCCACCACGGATCATCTCCTTCCTTAATAATACAACAGTCAACTGTTAAGTATTCAATAATAAAATAAGTTCGGTACAATGGCTGATGTCCACCTAAAAAAATCCATAAGAAACTTATTATATTATTGTGAATTAACCAATTTTTTTGGGGGGAATAAAATATTGCTGAAGAGGGAAAGACAGAAAACAGGAGGATTACACCACCAGCTAACCATTGCTACTTTGACCTTACCAAACATTTTAGAAGTAGAACGCTCTCTAATCAGACCAAGATCAAGCACTATAAGACCCTAGTCTGTCCAGTCGTGACTTAAGGCTTGGGCGTTCACAAGTCCAGGATTCTCATCTTCGAGAGGAGCATTCTTGGTTATGTTAGACAGGACGATGTCTGGAGAAGGAAGAATGTCGAACTAACAAGACTCTAAAAAGAAGTTGGCATAGTCAAGTTTGTTAAGCTTGGGGTGACTTCAATGTGCAGGACATGTGCGAAGGATGGCTGACAAGATTCCGAAAATGATACTTATCGAAGAGCTCTACGGGGAACGGCGAGTTGGAGGACTGAACGTGCGATAGATTGACTCGGTCTCTGTGGATGTGTGTGCTCTTCTTGAAGTCTAAAACAGGTGACCTGCAGTCAACAAGCAAATAAACTGGTGGAGACTTTGGGAAAAGGCCCAGTTTCAGTAACGGTATGTTGCGCCACTTATGTATGTATGTATGTATGGGATAGACAGAGATTCTCCGAAATATAAAATAAATAACTATCAAAAACTATTTTTGATTATTATAAAACTGACCTTAAAGCATACACTTAAATGTGAATAGAAATTGAAATAAAAAGTCAAAATTGAAAAGTTAAATATTATTAAATATAAAATTATTTAGTCTTGAATAAAAATGTAGTTCTTAAAAAATAATAAAATGATTAAGCACAAATAAAAAAATAGAAGTAAAGCCTTAAAAATTTGATTTTGCTCTCCTCTTTTTAAAATGGTGCAAGAAAAAGTTGGATTTAAAAAATTGTAGTTTACGTACATAAAAATTCTCTTACTATGGTACGCAAGTCTTTTTCCTTGCTTTTGAAAGTTCATCCACACTCAAATCTCACAAAAAAAAATAGTTCTCTGAAATTCACAAACACTTAAAAAATGTGCCACCCCATAAAATTTAACAGTGCACAACTAGGCAATTTTTTAGTTCCTTGCTTAAAGTGAACAGACATTCCGCTTTTGGCAGGACAATCCAACTTTAAAGCAATGTGTCCCTATGTCTTAATTAAGTAAGTGTGATGGTTACAAGTAGTAAATAATATTATTATGAGGAGTTGATCGGGGGGGGAGGGGGTGCGGTCAAATAAATACTAAATTAAACAAATAGTATTAATTAATTTTTGCTGATTATTTAATTTTTATCTGAGTTGGCAAAAATTAAATAATACTATTTGTTTAATTTAGTATTTATTTGACCCCCCTCCTTGATCAAGTCCTTCTCATATTATATCAATGGTCAACCATCTCTACATCATTAAATAATATTATTGTTTTATTAATTTACTACTACTCATTTTTCGCATGTATTTAATTATTAAAAAAAAATTTATAGCAATCATATTAAACTAATAATCGCTGAGTTGTTAATGCTTGGTGAATAATTGAATAACAGTTATTACCAAAAGAGTGATCTTTTATAACATGCAAGAATATAAGCGAATCATATTCCCCTACTCTCCCTTAAACCATAACTAAACATGCAGTTTTGAACTAATAGGCCTCATAAGGAAATTTAATTAGGATAAGTATTATATATATACAAAAGTAATTTCACAATGACGGCGAATAGGAAAATATAAAAATGCAAGGCTAAAAACATATTTCTGGGGTACATAACAGATTAAAACCAGTAAGAATTAATTTCAAATTAAGCAAATCATAATCAATTTTAATGCCAAAGAAGATGCTGCACGAGCAGCCAGATGGCAAAAGAAATAGAGAGTGCCCTCGGATCAGATGGCTGGAGGACGATCTGAGGCGGCTGGACGTTCGAAGATGGAGGGAAGTAGCAAAAGACCTTGAGTTGGTTGGCTGTAGTGGAGGAGGCCCGGGTTCTTGCAGGAGCATAGTGCCATTATAATAATAATAATCAATTTTAACAGTTGCGACTTTTTGATTAAAAAAAAAAAAAAAATGAACTTTTCAAATAGCTTAATATTTTGAAAGTTTAAACAGAATATGTATATATATATATATAGAGTGTCCCGTAAGTAGAGAAAAATATTTAGAAGGTTGATAGTAGACATCACCTACAAAAAAGTTCATATAAATAATTGCCCAACAGAAATTTTTGCTTAAAATAAAGAAACTACTGGATTGCTTTAATTATTTTCATGAAAATGTAAAAAATTTAGAGCTAAAAACATTTAAGTTTGTCACTGATAAATACAAATCAATTCCTATGATGGAGATCTGGTAGAAAAACACAATTTTCATAACCACTTTATGTGAAAAATATTTAAAAAGTTATTATCTTTATATTTATTTTAATACATCCCACATCACGGAAAAACAAGAAATAAAAGCTTTGCAACAGTTGATGTTGATTTAAGTCAATTTTGAAGAAAATATGGGTACTTTAAGGTTATTGGATAGTAAATCACATTATTTCTTTCTCAATATTTTTCTTCCTAATAAAAGCTCAACTTAATTAATATGGACTTAAAGCTTATTAAACGTGGAACTTTTTTCTAAAAGCAGGGTAGGTAACTGTAGTACAGTTGAAAGATGATTTAAAAAAATCACAAATAATTTGACTTTTTTTTTAAACGGAACTTAGCTGTGACTGTCCATTAAATAGTTTTAGCAATGACAAACTCTAATTACGTTTAAAGTAAATTTTGTCTAGTTTACTATGGAGCAATCTTTAATTACTTGAATCAAATATTTTTTATGTTATCGCTTTCTATTCAACAAAAAGCGTGACTTGCATAAAAAAAACATTTCTTACTGGAAATTGGGCCATTGTTCATATGAACTTCTGTGTAGATCTCGATGCCTATCAATCTTTCAAAAATTTCTCTCTACTTACGGGACACCCTGTATATTTATATATATATTTTTTTTCCTGTTGGCATTACAGTTGATGTAGATCTTTTGCAGCTCTGACCAGCCTGCTCCATCTCTACCTCTCTTGGGCTATTTCTTTCTATTTACTTGCACGCAGATCTGTTGATTCTATTTATAAATTTGCTTTTTGGCCTTCTGCCTTCTATTCAGGCATTCATTGTTACGTAGAGGATTCCAGATGGATTGCTCCAAGCTACACGCCCTGCCCATCTTAACCTCCATATAATGGGATATTGATAGCCAGTTTCTGTAAGCAGTTCTTTATTGGCCTTTCTTCTCCATGTGTTAGTATTCTGATCCCAGATCGCTCCGGTTATCGCAAGGAGGATTTTCCTCTCAAATCTTTCAAGACTTTTTTCTAAGGTAATGGGTTAGTGTCCAAGTCTCACAGCCACTTATTAGAACTGGCTTTACCATAGCATTGTACACCCTGAGTTTGAGATTTTTCATGATTTCAATTACCTGGGTACAATCTGGGTACCTGGGGGGAGGGGGAGGATTCAATGAGAGGGAGAAGAAAGCTCTGTTTGCGCTAGTTATATGCTGGTCTATTTCTGGCCGCTGATCATTCATTGAGGTTATTGTGGAGCCGAGTTATTTGAATTTTTCTACTCTCGGGAACGATTTTCCTTCTATGCAGCTTATCATCATATATATGATTCCTGGTCTCAAATATATATATTTCTATTTTTTTACTCTTTCTATGTCATGCTGAAAAAACCAAGATCCTCCATAAAATTATTAGTAAAGTGCCGAAATCGATAAAAGTACGGTAATATATGTGTCATCAAAGGTAGAAAAGTGCATAGATAAAAACAGAACTTCTTTTTTATTAATTTCAATTAAAATTTCCAACATTATATGAATAATAGGTATCAATACTTGACTAAACTACATGCCAAAATGCCAGCTAATATATGAAAACATGCTAATTTGTTTCAAGAGGAAATGAACTGGACAGAATACAATTAATAATAAAATAAATAAAAATATACACATTAAAAATGGAAATCAAAGTCTACTTAACATACTGAAGGGAAAAATAAAAACTAACTAAGTGTAAGAATGTTTATTGTACACATTGCACAGTATGATTTATTGAAAACAAAATTTAGATTCCTATCTTTTCAAAAATACAATGAATGAATAAAAATCAAATAAAAAAAAAAAATTGAATTAAAAGGAAAATAAAACAAATGCAACAATCATATTTCAAATAATGTTAAGTATTCATCTTAAAGGTATATTATCTAAATTAAGAAACCTAAATTTTATAAATGAATTAGAGATTCACTTAACTGTCTCAGTGAACCTAAAACTGTAATTTCACTTAGCCTATTTATACTCTTAACGTTTACATCTTCTTAGGATGTGGGGCGTTCAATTAATATTCACAGATGCAGAGATGCTGTTAATGTAAGTTTTAAGCTGAGGCTGAAACAAATTGTTTAGGAATGAAGTTGAATAATGGACGATAAATAAATAATATTAGTTAACAAAAACATTTTAACTTGGGTGAAACACAAACCGAGTCAGTCAATTTGATAAAAAAACTTTATTAATTCATAAACATTCACTTTCTCATCTAATCTGAAAAATAAGACAATCTATAGTTTCGTGTTTATTTATTATTTATAAAAAAAAACAAACAAGTATAATATTATCGGCTACTTTGTTCAAAAAAGCACAACAAATCATAATTTATTATTATTATTATTATTTATATAATTTAAGTATTCTAATTTAATTGTCGCTAGTATACATATTAAAAGTCTTTACAATGATCATCCAATGATAATACAGAAATTTCAAATGCGAGTTTTACAACAAACCTGATATGACAGACATAGCTTCAGAAGCAAAATACTTCACATCAACATCTTCATCAGCGTTCAGTTTTTCAAGCACAGGTTTCACTTGGGATTGGATACAGCTATAACAATAAATAATACATATTTAACTGCTTAATATAGCAAAATGGTATCATTAAGAACAGTCAAACGAAAAAATTATTTAAAATATTTTTTTTATTTCTTATTTTAATGAAATTTACTACTGTATTACATGAAAAACACAATAAGTAAATGTGACATTGGTAACATGACATGTACAACATGAAGAGAAACTACCCATTGGTATAACTCAAACTAAAGTTCTATATTAAACGGTCCCGAGGCCATCTTCTTTTCAGAGGCCTCGGAGGCTTATCAGAAATAGAAGAGGAAGCAAGAGGGTTCGGATGGTTCAGAAGTTTATTATGGAAGGATAGGTATCTGGATTGGACTAAATCGGAAACATATGGTACGTTAAGGTCTTTATGGATGATTTAATATGTGACAAAGTAAGGTGCATTGAGGATTTTGGATTGTAAGTATTGAATACGAGAGGAATTCGACGGTTTAGTAGAGCCCCAAAGCTCGATTCCGTAGGTCCAGATAAGTCTTATTATAGTCATATACATAAGTCTTTTGTAAGTAATTGGAAGTTTAGAGCGTCTGTCTAGTAAGTGCTGGAATTTAAAATATAAAATACTAGAAATATTTTATAAATATTTCTACACCTACTACTATAAATATCTTGGAATAATTTTTTAACAAAACTGGGTAAATAGAACAAGAAGTTTCCAACAGGATAAAGAAAGCGAACATTATATATTACTAGATTCGCACAATTGTGGGAAAGAGATAAGTAGGAAGAAATGTCAAACTCCACTTCTATAAAGCAGTCTATCTACATTATTATATGGCAGCAAAAGCTAGGTCAGAAAAGACAAGTACTTAAGCAGGATTACAGTTGCTGAAATGAAATTTTTATGAAGAATTTTGAGAAAAACCAGGAGAGACAGAGTAAGGAATGAAAGAATAAGAGAGGAACTCCTGATACCCTCACTGAAAGAAACTATGAAATCGCAGGAACATAGATGGTATGTTCCCATATGTAAATGAGAGAAAGCAGAGTACCAAGGAAACGCATTAAAGCGAATTTAACTGGCAGGAGACAACGAGGCAGGACTAGAAGAACATATCCAGCAACTAGATGAGGAAAGAGGGAAAACCCTAGGTCAGAAGAAGCAATTGGCGAGAGACAGGGATGTATGGTCGAAGTGGCTTGAGGCTCCTTCCCGCCGCTAAAAGGCACACAAAGAGGAAGAAGAAGCTAAAGAAATATTTTATATTTTAAATATTATCTGAGAAGGAATTAGTCGAGGGTGCGGTCAAATAAATAAAAAAATTAAAATATATAAATTATTTTAATTTTTGCCGACGTTTCGACCCACTTTGCAGGTCGTCTTCAGGGCTACAAAAGATACAAAACAAGTTGAAAATAAAAAATAAATATAAGTATATATAAAATACGAAGAAGTTGTCAGATACAGAAATAAAAGATGGTATCAAAGATATAGTGGGTGACAATGTAGTTAAATATTAAGAATTATGTATGTAGAAGATACAAATAAATGGAAAATAAGTAGGAATAAAAATAAAAATAAAGGAGAATATAACATGTAAGTAAAAAGTAAACAGATTGCGATAAAAGACAAGGAATAAGTGTATAACAAACTCATAGAGATTACATTAGATAACTGTGGGTTAACAGATAAAGAAAATAAATACATGAATGTATTTATTCGTTAACATTCATGTATTTATTTTCTTTATCTGTTAACGCAATCTGTTTACTTTTAACTTACATGCTATATTTTCCTTTATATTTATTTTTATTCCTACTTATTTTCCATTTATTTGTATCTTCTACATATATAATTCTTAATATTTAACTACATTGTCACCCACTATATCTTTGATACCATCTTTTATTTCTGTAACTGACAACTTCTTCGTATTTTATATATACTTATATTTATTTTCAACTTGTTTTGTATCTTTTGTAGCCCTAAAGACGACCTGCAAAGTGGGTCGAAACCTCGGCAAAAATTAAAATAATTTATATATTTTAATTTTTTTATTTATTTGACCGCACCCTCGACTAACTCCTTCTCATATTATATCAACTGTCAACCATCTCTACATCATTTTAAATATTATCCTCCTATAAGTACAAATCAATTCAATCTACTCATAAATGTTCTCAAATGACATACTTTAAATAAATTTTACCTGCTCATTATTTATAATAGTTAATATTCACTTCAGAGAAATATTTTAAACCTACTTACTACTTCAGTTTATTTTATACTGAAAATGCTATTCATTTAGTTCTCTGCAATTAACTGAAAGGATTATTTAAGATATAAACTACAAAAAAATTATAATAAATGTTTTAATCAGTAGCAATTTTAAAATTATTCGAGATAAAAATGTAATTTGCTTACCCTGGGTCAAGAACAGGTCCTATTTTCTGTAAGGTCTTCGCAACATTGAACCTAACGTTGGGAACAGAATCTGATGCCATCGTAATTACTGTAGGTAGCATTAGCTGAGCTGTTACTTCAGAACCACATACTTGGGCCAATACCTAAATTGAAGGAATAATGAATTAACCGCAATACACGATAGCGACTCTAGGTACAACAAAAGTAACAGTAAATCAATACTTACATTAATACTGAATAAACACGTCATTCTATGCAAATAATTTTGATCGTTTGACATGGCTAGAACTTTGGGTATGACTGTGTTTTGAGCCCATTCCGGTCCAAATTTTTCAACTAATTTCTTGAGATTTAATGTTGCAGCTTCTCTGATAGCATAAACTAAAAAAAAAAAAAAAAAAAAAAAAAAAAAATTGATAATAATCAATGTTTGAGTAATAATATTTTAAACATGAATATTAGGCCCTCTAACCCTCTTAAGTCAGTTAGACCAAACCTGCAGAGTATTACGATCAGAAAGTAATTTTAATTATTATAGCTCTCCAATTGTCAAAAAAACACAAACACTACTTTATTTTTTTTAAATTTATATTGCATTCTATTATTTTATTAAAATTGATATGTCTGTGTTCTTATAATTTTAGCATTAGATTGTTCTTTTAATTATTTTGATTTTTGGTAAGTCACAGGGTGATCTCACTGGAAAAGAATGTGAGTTGATGGAGTGATCAAAGAGAGAAAAAAGAGAAAAGAAAGAAAAAAAGTGTAAAAATGTATGTATGTTATGTCCAAAATGGACTGATAAGTACGCTATGTATATCCCAACTGTATACAGAGAAGCACTACTGTATATAGATTATTTATCTTTCTTGAAAGTTTAATCTTTAACATGCCATTGTTCCAGAAGTGGAACATATATTAAAAAAATTTGTTGACCAACTTAATCATTTTTTTTTTTCAAAAATAATTTTATCCATCAAAATAAAGGTCGAATAAAGATTTTATCACTTTTAGTTCGGTTAATAAAAGTTTCTGATTTTTTAGCATCAAGAGGTGTATTGATTATTTTTTGTTTTTGTTTTAATACTACAGCAATGAAATTTAATTTGAATATTGATTTAATTTATTACTGAAAAAAAAATGCCTTGTAGAAAATGTAAATAAAAAAAATTCTAAGAATTAGTTTTACTAATTTTAATATTAATGTTCCACATATGGAACAATGGCAGGTTCACGCTATAGAAATGTTTGTTCTATTCATTGTTTCCTACCTTCTTTTCTTAGTACAAAACTGCACATGGAAATTCATTGAAATAATACTTGCTATTTAAAGATTATCAATTTTGTGTATAATTCCTCACATAGAGAAGAACTGAGTTACTTTATTTTTAGTTTCTTAGAAAACATATTGGAAATACTTATGACAAACATCCTTTGGTGTTAATTTTCTCAGTCATTAATGTGTTCTTGTAGTGATTGCATCGCGTTTCTTACTCGAATTATTTTATTAGACAAATAAAAGCTTTAGTGTTTTTGAATTGACATAATAACATATTATCTTGTTCTAAATCTTGTAAATGTGGTAAATATTTGCTATGTTAAATGCATAGAAAAATTATTATCATGTTTTATATATCTATGGAAATATACTGATGATTGTAATTTTCTGTTAATAAAAACATATTACCTTCTTCGTTAAAACCTATTCAAGTAAATGGTTTATAATTAATAAGGTTTGAAAATAAAAGTTAAGAAAATAACTGTTTTGAAATGGCATGTATCAATAGAATAAAATTTCAATAAAACCTTGTATATATCTACAAATATAGGTAAAAATTAAATTTTTACAGGTGATAAATATTCAGGACAGACTTTTTTAAAAAAAAATTTTTTTATTTTTTATTAATGCCAAAGTTTCGACCCAAACATGTGGGTCATCTTCAGGACATGGTTTGAGCATTGAGGGTGCTCAAGTACTGGGTTGAAACGTTGGCATAAAAAAAAATAATAAAAATAAAAAAAGACAGCGTCCTGAATATTTATCACCCATGATATGTAGAACAGTCGACTAACTTCCTTCAATAATTCGTTAAATTTTAAGAGTTACTGTTTTATTCAACTCCTAATTTATTTATTAAGGTGACAAATAAATACCATATTTATTTAATTATATAGGTCACAATAGGAAAACCAAATTTGTTTACACATATGATACATACTGAAAATACACACGGTAAAATTCATTATCACTATCTAATCTAAATGTGGTTTTTTAAGATATAAGGTTTCTCGCTTATGTTATATACAAAAAATACAATCATTCTCAACTTCAACCTTGAGCTTATAATATTTTATAAAAAATTATAAACATATTTACCATGATCAACAAGCCAAGCCATACAAAGAGCGTTCAATTTTTCATCGAAAAACTGAACACCTAATTGTCCTGCGAGAAGTGGCATATATTCAATAATGGCTAACCTCACTCTCCATTTTGCATCTTCTGCGAGTTCGACTATTGCCGGGAGTAATGATTGCGACAACTGCAGAATAGAAAAAGATGTATGAGACATTAGTAAATAGACGACGATCGAAACTTACGTATAACAACATAGAATAACTCCTCACTTGTTGTATTCCGATTACTTCGTTAACACAATCTAGATTAGAAATAATATTAAGTCGAACTTCAGGGCACTCATCTTTAAGCTGTGACAGAAACAGAGGTAAAAGGTGTTCTATTGTGCTGTAAAAAAAAAAAATTAAGGTATGGGATTAACTTATTATATAATAATAAAAAAAAAATATATATGAAGGGTTTATTATTCTTACATATTTTTTCCGAGTATAGGAGAAAGCCCCATTATGACAGAAGCTAAAGCAGCTTTTACATGTTGATTTGGATCAGCAACAAGCTCCTTCACGTATGGTAGAATGTTTACCATTATAATGGGTTCTCTAAATAGAAAATATACAAATAAAATTAAATAAGAATATAATAAAAATATTAACTTGAGTTTTATTAAAATAAACTTTTGAGGAATTGAATTTCAGGATTATTAAAGGGTAACAAAATGTGTCCCATTACATCATTTAGAGGTAAGCGCATCAGTGATAGACATAGCTAAGGAAATTTTTGACATTTTTGGCTTATGCTGCCGTAATTATCGTAGTTATAAATTTTTCCGTTGGAAATTTAAAATCTCAAGGATCTCCTTTTTTCTATTCAACACTTTAAAATTTAAAAAAAAATTCAGTTATGCAGATATAATCTCCATTTAAAAAAAAAAAAATACCTTTTTGCACTAACGATTAAGATAAATTTTTTTTACCATGAGCCAGGATTCGAACCTGGGACTTTGAGCATAGGAAGTTCAGTATTTACATTTTAAGTCCAATCTGTCCATAACTGATGCATTCACCCTATTCTTCACAACCTAATTTACAAACTAAATAAAAATGAGAAAATGCCTACCTATGTGAATGCCAATATGTTTAAAAGTTTAACTTTTATTTTTAAAAAGTGTTGGTATCACTGCAATTTTTATTGTCAATAGTTTTTCAGTTTTTTGGAACTAGTACTTTTTTCCTTGCAGATTTTCAGATAAAGGTTTTACTTTTAAAAAACTTTTATTCATAGGTGCTCAAACCAACGAGATATTAAAATCATAAGTAATTCATTTAAGACAAATTATAACTCTAATCTGAGCTAACCCAATTACTGTTAATATTTCATTTAAAAAAACTTTTTATAAGAATTTGAATCAAGTTACCATAAACCTGGAACTTTTTTACAAAAAGGTTAATAAGAACTTTTTTAATACCAAGTTTCACAAAAACTGTTAAAACAGAACTTTTTAAAAAGTTTTAAGATCTACTGCAGACAATATTTATTAAAAGATTTGCTAACCTACAGTTTTCCACATGGATTGACGTTAATGCTTAATTCCTATATGTTATAGAAAAAAAAAAAAATTTAGCAACAATTACTTTTTTTAAAACATTCAAAACTTTTAGAAGTGATCAGGTGGTAGAACCATCAAGATGGCAAACAGACAACACATGACAGATAATAATTTAAGGGTTCGATCAATAAGTCTATATTAAATTTTTGCAAGTTTTCGACAGTTACATTCTACATAGCTCTATTACAATACACGTTTACATTATCAACACATAACGTAAAGTCATAACAATGCTGTGTCACGAGAGATTGACAAAATAAGTTTCTAAGTTACATGCAAGGAAAAAAAAAAATGTCTAGGTAAATAGATCTTCCCTAAATTCCAAATAAGATCTCCATAGACCATTATTAATACCGAACCCAACAATAATTACAATTGGTAACTAATAGGAACATACAGAATAAAAGGTAATTACAAAATTAGAAACACAGTATTTTCAAATGGAAAATCGAAGTAGGTATCAGAAAAGTTTTGGCAAATGTATAAGAGATAAAAGACAATATTTCTATATTGCATTGATAATTTATAACTAAAGTTTTATAATTAGTATTATTAACGTTTCTACATTATTTTAACCAATATGAAAATGTAAAATATTTTATTTATTTATTATTATTTGTCAATATGTATGTACATATATAAATATTCATCCTTAGCAACATTCAAAACCCTCCTATTCCAATTCCTATTGACAAAACATTCAGAAACTAGCTAACTACCTGTCAAGTAACAGTACATTGTTTAAAAAATTGTTATGACTACATAAATATATGTTTGTGTATGTATGTATATATTTTTTTTTTTTTCTCCTTCTGAGGAACTTGTATATATTTATATTTTTCACAACATGGTTCCGTTCTACAAGATTTTTTGCTCCTTAACTTTTTTTATTTATTTTCATCTTATTTTTGTTATATAGTTTTTAATTTTTACTAAGATATAATAAATATTTTTTTATTTCTTTATCTTTTACTTCTTACTTTATCTGTTTTAATTGATGCTCATCTATCAGAGGAATATATTTTTAAAAGCTAAGTAGCAATTATTTTGTTTCATTTTTTATTAGTATTTTATGTAGTTACTTTCATTGTTTGATTTTCCATATATTATTAGTATACTAAAGTTATATTATGTCTATATTTATTAATGCAATTGTTCTGGCAAGAAGTAATTCTTTTTTTTTTTCTGTATCATTGCGTTATTCCTTAGGGACTCCGCACCCCAGAATAAAGTTATTTTTTTATTTCTATATATTTTATTCAATTTATAAGAAGGAACTTAATATTATTTTTTATTTAAATAGTTACTATTGAATCGTTAAACAACCAAATCCTTGCTGTAAGTTATTCTTTATAAGCAATAATTCATTCATTTAAAACTTAAGTAGGTAATAAAGTTTATATCACTATAAAACTACCTGCAAGTAGGATCCAAAGCCTGACAAAAGTCTCTGATTTTATTAGCAGCAGCAGCTCTGACTTCTGCTTCGGAATCCTTCAAAAGAGATTGAAGGGCTCCGACCAGTTCAGCTTTAGTTATTTCTGGGCCGACAGCTTTTTGTAACTAGAAAAAACAAAACATAATTCCTGTATTCAACAGTATACCTTATGTTAAAACGTTATTTAGTTTTAGAGTTCTTAATTAGATTATTGGATTGGCAAATAAGTCCTTTTGGTTTTCCTGCTTATTTTTATGTCACTATGATACACTTCTTATCTGATGAATTAATCCCTAAGGTGAATTGTTTATCCTGTTTGTAATATGTCAAAAACTATAGATATAGATGTTAACTCTCGTTGAAACTAGCTTAGTATTGTGTTTGCTATTGCACTGTGAATATGGAAGAGCATATCATTCAGTATCGCAATATTTTGTGAAAGGTAAGCGTGCTGCAGAAGCTCATAAAAAACTGTTTAATGTTTATGGGGATGATGCCTTAACCGAACGCACATGTCAAAATTGGTTTGCCAAATTTCATTCAGAAAATGTTGACATCAATGATGCTCAACGGTCTGGTAGCCCATATGAAATTAAAACGAGCAATATTAAGGCCATTGTTGATACTATGGCCCTAAATGTGTCGCACACAAGCATAGAAAACCATTTGCACAAGTTTAGCAGTCCCTCACATGATTTTTATTAAAAAATGTTATAACTTCAATACAACTTCAGCTATCTAAAAGAAATTTAGCAGCAATTTAGAGACACATAAACTATAAAAAACGACATCAACAGGACCTTTGTAAACAAACTAAAAATGGAGATAAAAAAAAAAACCTATAAGTTCTTGTTTATTTATTCCTTATGTAGACATTAAATAAAAAGCTTTCTAATATATATAGTAACATCGAAAGGGTGTTTTGTCCCACCAAGACAACGTTAGGCCCCACACCTCATTGGTCACTCGCAATAAATTATTGAGCCTTGGATGGGACCTTTTGCCCCACCATCTCTATTCACCAAACTCCAAGTGACTAACACTTATTGCTGTCTCTGCAGAACTCCATGAATGGAAAGAAATTACAAAAGGAAGAGGATATAAAAAACCATTTGGATCAGTTTTTTAACAATAAACCCCAGATATTCTATGAACATCGCATTATGCAGTAAGTGGAAAGATGGAAAAGTGATATTAAATAATCTACAATATATTGTAGATTAAAATAAATTTAATGTCTATAGTGCATAGAGTCTTATTTCCCCCTAAAAGACTGAAAGGACTTGTTTGCCAACCCGATAATTCAATAGGTAATGGGTTAGGTTAAATTCATACAACTTTTAAATAATTGTTATGACTTATTCAATATAAAATATTTTATTTATCTTACCTCTGTAAACTTATCAGCGACCATGTATCGTACTCTCCAAGAATTGTCTGAAGTACACTGCCTGAGAGTAGGCATTACAAGTTGTTCCACATCCTCTTGTTGTAAAAGCGATGCTATACTAACGCAAGCTTCTACTGCTAATAATCTCACCGAATCCTATTAAAAAAAAAAAAAAAAAAAAAAAAAATTGATTGTCATCACTCTTCGAACTATCAAATCATTGAATAGCAATTATGAAAGAAAAATATGAATCAATCAGCTGTCGAACAATTGGAATGGGAAGAGCTTTAAAGAAAACTTATTTATTCAGATAAACAACTGATAATATTCATATGAGATCAAAATATATAATTAAATAAAGCTAAACAACTGGCCTAAACAAAATTATAGTATATCTAAACATAACTTATTATCAATTAATTGAGTGGGACCAAAACAAAAACTGTCATTTTCAGAAAGTAGAGAAAAAGTATACTTTTTTTATAGGTCCAACACAAACCTTTTTCTGATTATTTTATTTAAGATAGTTGTTGGATCATCAAAAAAAAAAAAAAAATAATAAAATAAATAAAATAAAAAATTAGAATTGGTTTAAATTGAAGCTATGTTACAAAAGTTAAATTTTAATCAACTTTTTAAAAATGAAAGGCCCATCTTTGGTATGAAGCCACTCAATTATTGAATAAACTTTAAATTTTATTTTAAATATCCTCAAATTTTTAATTTTAAATGCTTTAGTTTGATTTTAAATAATTTTGGGAAGGAAATCATTACATCAGATGTATAAAATCTTTAAATTTTTTTCTCATGCATGTATGACAAAATTTTAAATTTATATCAGGCATGTCGTTCTATTTCTGTTTTTAACAATAAACTTATGCGATCGACCCAAAATTTTTTATAATTTCTTATTATACAAAAATATTTTCGAAACTGTTCAATATAATTAAGTGTTTAATTCTAATGGGACAACTATTGTTACTCGTTTTAAATTATAAATGATATTTAAAATGTATTATTCTGACTCATAGAAAAATTGAAAATCTATAAAACTGAAAAATAAAATAATTACCAATTTTTTGAGACTTGATTTACGAAAACATACTCTGTTACTTTTTTTAATAAACCGGTGGTATCCTTTTTAAGTACATGCACTAAATTTAATACAAGGGTTAAGAGTAAGTAAAAATAAGTCAATGGAAAAGAATAGAAATATAACCTGTTCATCTTGGGCCAAACTAACAAACATGGGTATAAGATCAGTTTTGAGATATTCTAATTCGACGACTTTCGCGAATTCACCCAACTTGCTTGCAGCAGCCCTCCTCACCATAGGGGTATCATCTTGGCATAGGTTTCTAAAGTGCGTGCGTAAATCAGCTGAAAAAATAAACATTACTTTCAGTTATTCCATAAGGAAAATAAAAAAAAAAAATAGTATCACTTAATAAAAATAAAATATATATTGTGACATGTCATATGACATTATTTTAAACTATAACAATTTTGGTTAAAACAAATTCCTAAACTTCAAGAAATACAAAGAAATTGATCGCATAAAAAAAATTAAAAGATCAACTATAATACTGACTTTAAATTTATTTTATAAACCCTGAAGTAGATAAAGTGTTTTAGTATAAGACTTAGTCAAACAATAAATAATGTTAAGAATATATAATTAGAATCATTGTAATTATGAAATAACGAAGAACACGCCATAATATGTTTGACACGTCATATGTGCTTGAGTGTCTGCAACATTATGTAAATAACAATTATTATAAATCAGAACAGTGAATTAGATGTCGCACCACTGAGCTGTAAAGCGGACCCTACACGGTCATTCGGAATTGCATTCCAAGGCACTAATAACATTCCGAATTATCGTGTAAGGTAGGGAATGAAGTACCGATGGTGGTGCGTTGCGGATTTCCGAACATCCGGAAATCAAAGGTTCATTCACGAAGTAGTGGGGAGAGTAACCATACTACTGGATAGGTTAGGTTACCTAGGCCTCACAACCATTATAATTTTCTGATTTTCATTATATGTAAATAGTTAAATAATTTATATGTAAATAGTTAAATAATTTTTCATATCCCTTGTTTATATTTTTAAACCATCTTCAACTATTTCTTTTAAATAGTCAAGTGGGCAACAAATTAAAAAAAAAAATGTGGAAACTTCACAATTTACTTATAGAAAAAAAAATCTATAACTGTTGTGTTTACTTGTCATTAATTTTTCCATTTTTCTTAACAAATTGATTATTTTCGCAAAACTTCTCCTAAATTTTTGTATGTAGTTGACTTAAATTTTTCTAACTTTAGTCTAAAGAATTTTCAGGCACTAGGAAGTAATTATTATATCTCTATTTTTCTCTTGATGCCCAATATTGTAAATGACAATGTCCAAATAAGCATATCTATGCTATTTCTTTGTTTACAACTCAGCTAAATTGGCTTCAGCAATGATAAGTAATGATTGAACGTGTAGGGGTCTTCATGATCAAAGCTATACCGAGCAATCTTTGCCATTCTAGTAATGTTCATTCATGAATTACCGTGTAGGGTCCGCTTAAAATTGGCTGACTTCCAGTATTTTTTTCATAAAATTTCCTAATTTTCAGTGTTTATTCATAAAATTTCCAGGCTTTCAGTATTTTTCTATAAAATTTTCTGATTATTCCTATAAATTAGCATAAAATGTCACAATTTAATTAAATATTTGAGTCACTTCACTGACTGTATGTACATAATAAAATAATGAATTTTATATACATTTATAAAGTAATACTACTATTTAAATTCAATTACATGCATTCTAGGAAAGTTAGAGGTTTAAGAAAGTAAAGCAATTTTTTTTTTTTTTTTTTGTAATTAAAGCATTTATTATGAAACTGTACCATGCAGGGACAAATTTTTTAAAAATGTATCTATGTAAGAAAAATATTTACAGATGATAACTAAATATTATGTTAACCAATCGAAAAATCTTGAATAAACTCTAAATAAGTATTATTTGCATTTCTTTAAATGGAATATGAAGTAAAATAATATACCTTTAACTGAACTATTAACTCGGCCATAACAGACAGAAAACAGGCCACAAGCCGATGTTCGTGATGTAAACCAATCGCCAGAAGAAAGCCGCGTAACTAGAGGCACGAACCTATTCTCTAGGTCCTGTGGGCTATGTTGGGAACTTATGTGCCTCAAAGACTCTACAGCTTTGTCCCGCACAACAGTTTCTTCTACGGTAGCAAGCGATTCCAAAGGAGGCTAGTATAATTATAATAATTATATACAGATTAGTCACAGTTTACACAAAGTATTAGTAAATAAAACAAAGAACTACACTCAGTTTAAGAAAACTATAAGGGCATGCATTAGAAATAGTATCATAATAAAATAAGTAGTTTTCTTTGTACAACATGTAATTATCAATGTTTTTTTTCAAATAAGTAGAAAAATCATAAAAACAGTCTGTAATAAGAACAACAATTTATTTAGTCTTAAGTGTCACGTGTTTCATTTACACTTAAACATGACTCTTGTCCTCCAGTGTTCTTTAATAATATCACTCTACCACCTTCAAAAACTGTACAATATTTGGGTCTCCACTTGGACAAACGACTGACATGGACATACCACATAAAAGAAAAGAACTTAATCAGCGATACGGACTTCTTTCTAGGCTACTTGACAGACGTTCTAAATTATCTGTGACTAATAAATTAACTATTTACAAAGTCCTCATTAAACCACTTTGGACATATGGGATCGAACTATGGGGAACAGCAAAGAAATCAAATATAAAAATCATCCAGTCATTCCAGTCAAAAGTCCTTCGGAAAATTGTAGACGCACCCTTTTATGTTTCAAACCTCACGTTACACACTGACCTTAACACTCCTTTCATCACGGCAACTGCCACTGACCGCTTTAATAATTTTCATGACAGACTGACTCTAAATTCCAATCCACTTACTCAAGCTCTATCTACTGCCACAAATCCATATAATCCGCCCAGAAGACTGCTGAGGCGCTGGCCAAGAGACTTATTGCATTGAGCTACTTGCTGCATTATCTTTTTTTTTTTGTCTTTTTGTTTTGTTATTACTATTCTTTTTTTTTTTTTTATGCTATCATTTATTCTCCTTGATATCATATTTGCTGAATACCGAGGTAGATGGCAAATTTATTGTGAGCCAGGAATATGTATAACTAATAAATAAGTGTCAATAAAAATTTAATATAGCTGTGTTAACAGAATTATTATACAAATTAGTTTCATAAATTTTTAATTTTGTAACAATCCAATATAAGAGAAGTTTTATATTCAGCTTAAATTTTCAATGTGTTTTTAATAAATCAGAACATTACACAGAAGTAAGTGCAAAAAATAGACATTTCAGCCATTGTTCTGCCTGTCTGTTTTATGTGGCACATAAGACTTAAATGTATGTTTTATGTGATTATCTCTTGAACAGGTGGACAGATTTTGTTAGTTTTTTTTTTTTTTTTTTTGTTTTGTCGTTGTTTTGTTTTGGCTCCTGATCTTGTATATTCAATTGGACACCCTCTGCACATTGGCAGTAACAACTATATAATATTAAAGTAAAAAAACAACTTATTTTGTCCATTAGATTGCTAACTATAAATGTTAAAGTTTCTTCTTCTATAACTTATTTTTAAATACTTTATGTTACCAATTCAATAAATCATTATTTTCGTTTCTATTTTTTTCTTCTTCTGCTCTTCTATTAATTAAACCACCAATAACGGCAAACCACTCAGATTGTTCCGTTCCCAAAACCAGAAAAGGCTTTAACTATCATATCATACAGACCCAGAGCCCTTTTACTCTGTCTGGCGAATAGTTTAAATATATGAATTCAACACAGATTAGAATGGTCCTTACAACAGAAAGAAGTTCTGTTTGAAAAACAAATCTACTCCTGATGCAGTCTGATACTTAACAAGCGATATATACAAAACTTTCCAACAGAAGAAAAATTTATTAGCTGTAACTCTAACTAAAAGAAATAGACATCTCACATCTCATCACCAATTATAACAGGGATAACTAATTACCTATCCGTCCACACATATCTGATTCATACTCAGGAAGGTTCAGTCAGTTTCTATTCCTACACTGGCTTACCACAGGGAGAGCTCCTTAGCACCATTTTGTTCAATTTATACACAGAGCATATCGTTAAAATTCCACAACCTTGTTCAAAATTATTCAATTTGTTGAAGACTTCCTAATTTTACCGTAATAGAATCACCAGAGAAGAGAAAAAACATTAGAAGAAACGCCTTGGAATCACTAAGGCGGAGATTCAATGACATTGGCTTTCAAATCAATCCTAGTAAAAGCAAATTGATCCCATTTGTAGGAAAAAGAAAATTCCGAATAACTATTATATCTCAATAAACAGTTACCAACTTCTTGCTCAAGATCAAATAAAAGTCCTTAGGTTAACGTTAGACGGAAAATGAATTTCAAAGTTCATTTGGCAAATATACAAACTAAGAGTATTAAAACGTTAATATATTAAAACATTTTGGCTGGGATTTATTGGGGCTCTAATCCCTTAAACATGATATTATATAAATTTATTATCCAACCTGATTTGAACTACTGCTGCATGATTTTTAATGAAATGAAATCACCTATGATTAACAACTCAAATACTGTGCAAAACTTAGCAATCAGAATATCATTAGGAGCTTTCAAACTCAAACCAGCTAATGGGTTGTTAGCTGAATTAGGAGAGATGCCAATAACCTTCAGAAGAATATGGCTTACAAAGAAATATATTCTTAAGAGAATATCAGATAAACAGCAACCCTTAAGAAAAGCAACAAGTTCTAGAAACATATATTCTCCAGTTATAAATAATTTAATAATTGAAATGCAGCCTATGCTACAAGCAGTATACATAGTGAAAGGTTCCCTGGAACTAAACACACCATTGTCCAGCAGAATGATACAATTTGAAAGAAATCTCAAGCTAACTATGAGTCATGGTTGTGAATCATCAAACAACCCTGAAATATTAAAACAATTAGCTCTTAATACAACAGATGCTCATTACTCCGACCATGTAAAGGTATAAACAGATGCGACCTACAACCAAACAGCAATAGCCATAATAGATTCAGCTATAGAACACACAATTTTATTTTTCATACCAACCAACTTTGGCATTTTCAGTGCTGAACTTTTTGCATTCTTAAGAGCCATTGATTATTGATAAAAATAATACATTGATAATAAAAATACCAGGAGTGGTTTAAACTGATTACTAGAAACTTTTAGCATAACATATATTAATTCCATCTTAAAAACTTCAAAAGACTGTGAAAAGTGTTTGTGCTAGTGTTTAAGAAATAATTTTACTGCTCTTACTATTGGTTCAAAACACAACACTACCTACTTCAAACTATCAGTTTAACCAATATTTAAGTTATATTTTTCCATAAGTAGCATGGCATAGACATAAAAATATAAGATTAATGTTCTAAACTTACCAACAAACAGTAAACATATTCAGGGCCACCAACAAGCGGAGTAAACTGCCCAAGTTGTTCGGCGAGAGCAAGCAATACTTCATCTTCATCATAAATAGTATCCGTCAGAAACGGAATAAGTTCACTCCTTGTTCGGTCAACACCAAGTGCTAAAGATATTGTCGACAACTTCTTAATAGAATTAAGTCGCAACTGAAAAATAATAACAAGAGGAAAATAAAATAACAATATATTTTAATTTAAAATATCTTTACCACTATTCTTAATTATTAATAGTATATAGAAAACAGAAAATCGTGACAAACATAGAAAAGATAATTAACTATAATTTTCAATCAGTAAGTTAACTGTTTTTATTGGGCACAGTGAAGTACAAATAATTAAATAAGTGTTCAATAAATAATTGCAGGTCCGATCTACTGTTTTAATAGCACAAGGTCCATGACCCCAATATTATAACAAGAAGATATTATCAGATAAATATATTTATTTGTCATACCCTCTCTAAATGCTTGGAAACATGATAACAATATAGGTAAGTATCATCGATGGAAATCTAACACCTGAGAATGTTACCTATTTATTCATTATGATGATAAACAATTATTTTAATTAAAATAAAATAAACAAAAATTTTATCTTCCCAACAGCTGATAAGGTCCACGTTACGAATTTATCTCTAAGCTAACAGAGATCAAGAACAATGATTTGTTTAAAGCTATCATAATTTTGTTTTTTTTCTTATAGAGTTTTAGGAAAATCCCAAGGAAAATCAAATATAAAATTAAATCCTTATCAGCAGAATTCTAGATCATAACTTGAAATTAAGGCAGAATTTTAGTTCCGTCTAAATGTCATGATGTCTAAAAAGAAAACATTACTCCACAATACAACTCTACAATCCATAACAAACATCAAACTAAAAAATGCATAAAACTTCATTGGAAACTAACGATAATATGCATACTCAATTGGGGGGATAACTAAAAATAGAAGACCATAAAAAGGACAGAATATTGGAAAAGAGTGGTATTAAGAATTTACAACTATTTAGTTGTATGGCACGCTACAAATGGCCAGTGAATATTCAAATTTGAAACAGGAAATAATCTTAATTTGCTTCCGAGGATATCCCTAATACAGGCCCATATTTGTTTTTTATAAGGATTTTAGTGGTCCTATACAGAACATTATTATTGATGATAATTCTCACCAAGGATCTCTAATAAACAAAATAATTCATTTCAAATGTATAAGAGTTGAATTAAACTAAATCTTACCGTGTTGAAAATTGGTCCTTTGGTCATTTTTTTATCTATACCTAATCTAAAGGCTAGTTATTTGATGTTACAAAAGCAGATAATGACGTACAACTAATAAACTCTATAAATAACCATAAAATCAACAATTGTACCGAACAGCTAAATTATTGTGTTTTATGTTTATCTTTCCTTGTCAAAGGGAAATTTCTACAAAACAATGCCGACGAATCTCACTGGCCTTCATTATTTAAACTAGAAATAACTATAAACACACCATACACTCAATTAATGATACTTGTTTGTAAAACAGTAAGGAGACTAAATTTAGTACTTTTATCATTTAACTTAAATTAATTTGAAAACTTAGATTCTTAAACAAAAAGTACTATTTTACAAGTATCCAATGAGAATACCTCTAAAATTTAACAAGAGTGGTGAAATGTTATAAAACCTCTTAGAAAGTAGATTAAATAAAATATTTCATTTTGAAGAACAAATTTAAGCTATTTTCAAGGATAGAATCACTAAATTAAAAAACATACTATACAAATAAAACTAGGAGGTATTAAAGATCGTTAAATTCACCACTCCATCGTTACTATCACATTACTAAAATGATATCAACAAAAATAACAAACAAATTAAATTAGAAATAGAACCTGTTCCAAAATGGACATATGTAGAAAATAAAAGAACTCTTTTGGGATTGAAATATAAATATAAAAATCTCTCCGATAATTAGCAATTATGATGGATAAAACTGTAAACATAAAATAACAACAAGAAATCATAAGTCAATTATGACAAAGAAATTTCCTTCTCAGCTTCAATTTAGTTCAATCAGTTCATAAAATACAATTATTCATTACTTCAATAACACATATGAACAATTACTCATGTTTGAATGATATTAATGAACCAAAATATGCGATACAACTTAAGCATTATTTTAGGGTTAGTTAACTTCAGATTAAGAGCAACAAAACGATGTTTTGTTATCTTTCTAAATATTATCACTATGATAGATATTAAAGGCTTCACATAATGAAAATAATTAGAATCAATCTTAATACAAGTTTTGAAAGTAACATAAAAAAAAAATATAACGAACAACTGAGACATGGGCAGAACTTGCTTAATTTTTCTGCTATGTATTGAAAATTTTTGTCATGAAGTAGGCAAATAACTTAACTACTTAGAAGCGAATGAAATCAATGCTTAGTAGAACTTAAGCATTTCATAGTGTGTGTAATCAAAGATAAAAAAAATCCAACTGAAACAATCATTCTCAGCAACTAATTGAAGAGTCCCTTTAAAATTCAATACAAAGTTTACATTCAGACCATAAAAGTCAACAGATAAACAATCACAAGTGCTGTTAAAATATATATATATATATATTTTTTTTTTGTTAAGTAAAAAACCAGAAATACTAGCATCTAATAATAAATAATAAAATAGAAAAAAGCAAGATTTTGTGAGAGCAGTATAGATGATGTACATAAGATAATAGATAGTTTCGACACACACTTAAAATATGCCAAACATAATATTAAGAAATTCATTATGCCCAAGTTAGCAAATTAATAGTAAGGGAAGAAATAAAATTCGAAATATAAACAATGGATGAATTAGTAAAAAAAGAAAACACCAAAATATAAATCTACATGCCACTAAGAAAAAGGTCTAGACCTCTATTGTTGGCATCTCTATGTAACATTAAAGCATTGATATAAAACAACAGTAGGGTGGATACTCATTCTATAAATACTCACTTGAAAACTAAAAACCTTTTACATTTGAAGAGTGAATTTATCATAAAAGAAATGAAGAAAACTAGTATGAACTTATTACTAGCTATTCACTACAATGACACTTTTTGAAGTTACAACGATTAAGTTTAAGAAACTACTAAGCAATGACAATTACTTTAATTTACTAACCTGCACATCTTCGTTTTTTAGTTCGTCTATAAGAACAGCAATAGGATAAAGAGAATCGTCCGACGATGAATCACTTGCAGCCATTTTGACTGAGTTAAGTCAACACTTAACCGCCTGTATGTTTCTTTAAAAAATTAATCCGACAAGTAACTCCAGAAAAAATAAATTAGATCATCTTATACCAAAACGGATACATTCCGAAGATATAGCGCCTAAAAGTAAAATTGTATTGATTAGAACTAACTGCAATAATTTTGCTAGGACTGTTCTCCAATGTATACTGCCACCATAACCAAGCAGCCTATAAATACTCTCAAACTTTTTAGGCAATATATGCTAATTACTAAGGAGAGAGAATTTATAAAAATTAAATACATTTAATTTAAACTTAAATTAAAACAATAACTTCAGTTTTGTGAAAATTATACAAGATTATATCCAGTCTTTGACGTCATCTAGTTGAGGAGGGAATTAATTTGAATTCAAATGAATGGATGCAATAACTTACAGAAATTTACATGTAAATTTACCACAGCGTCCGTTACACTATGTGCACTAGTCCTTTAATATTTTTTAAAACTGGCTAATCCATCAAACAATTTTCAAACTTTTTTACCAAACGTAATAAATGCAATTCTTTTCTTCTAAGTTCAAAAATCACTAAATAAATTTCAATACGTATAGTTTATAATCATTGAATAGATATTTTTTAAATACATATTAATCATAAATCTGGAATTCAGATCATATACACTCATATTTATACTTACCACTAAATCGCATATGATGTTTGACCCCATCAGACCAATTATGGATGAATTCGCTAATCAAGCCTAGAAACTGCTGTCCACTTGTATAAGTTCGACGAAAGTGTGGTCAGTTTCATAGACACTCTTTGTCAACAAAAACAAAAGGAATCTCCTCATGCAGTCAAATGGGCATGGTAAGTAATGAAACTAATCAAAACCGAGCACTTGTTATCATAAACAAAAAGGCTTTAGGTTCAGAAACAGAGCCTTGTGGGTAGACGTCCACCATGAAATTTTACAAGGCGTCTCCCTCCAAACCAGATATACCATTGCACTTCCGCCGACATACGATAAATATCGAATTTCTACCATCTTGTAATATTTTTAACAACAGCAATTGGAACTGAGATTAGAAATAATGATTAAAATAAAATGATCTAGTAAATAATTTGAAACTTCTTGATCGTAGTTAAAATGATGTGGATATCATAAATTTCAAAGTTAAATGTCCTGATATGGCATTTCCGGCCATCATCTGGTTGTCGTTTGTTAAAAGTTTCAAATCAGTTTTTGGGGAGGAAAAAAAATAAAAGACTGTCGGATTTATTAAGACTGTCTATTCATCATTTGTATTTACCCTGAATGTGGACTTACCTACAGACAAGTGTATAAGCAATTTAGATGTTTAGAATATTTTATTCTTGCTTATACAGATGGAAATAATCCCACATATATTTTGAAATGCGTAATCGCTACTGTTAATAAATTAATTGAATTTTTTTTTACATTTATGGTTATAATAACCATAAATTTAGGTTTCATCATAGTATTAGATTAGGAATACACACAACTATGTTTAGTATTACATAATATTTGTATGTGTTTTTTTAAATCAGTCAGATTAAGATGATTAAAATTAAAGGAAAAATTATTGCAATTAAAATATAAACATAAAATCTAGGTTAATATAGTTCATATACAAACCTAGAGTTAAACTGTGGTTCTAGAATTTTTCATAGAACCTCTAATTTCGCGCCTTTCGCATAACCTCTATGGCGAAAAACTCTTTGTTAAAACAATACAAATCCCTTCCTCAGTCGCCGGGATTTCAAAGGATTAAATAAAATTGCGTTGTTGTTATTACATTGTCTCCATTTGGTTCTGTAATTTTGGAATATATTCATTTAAATATTCACAATGCTTAAGGGTTTCAAATATTCTTATCGTTTTATTTGTAATAAAAATTGTATAAGACATTCTTCTCAGGTTTTTGATCTCACATATTTTCATTATTTTCTCTTCAAGTAAATTGAACTATTTTAGTATGACATGCCCATTTATAACCCACAGGGAAATATATGGAAGGAAAGAGTTTTTTCTGGTATCCAGCCTACAGGGACTTTGCACATAGGGAATTACTTTGGTGCTGTACAAAACTGGGTTAAATTGCAGAATGAGAAAAAGGACGTGATTTTTAGTATTGTTGATCTTCATTCTATTACTCTGCCTCAGGTATCCAAAATGTTTCGAAACTGATTTGCTAATTTTACGCTCAACAAATGCTTTAGATTTTCTCAAATGTTTATTAGGCTTAAAAATACAGTTTGCTTTGTCACTATTCATTATTTCAAGCTTACTAGTTGATTGAGCAGCTGCATATAAATTATTCTGTCTGATTTTGTTATAATTAAAAAAAAAATAATAGCAGACCCTATTGCCTCAACAGTTCATCCTAAGCCGCACTTCGTTTTTTTTTATGAGTGATGTGATATTTTGCAAAATAAATGAAAGTAGTTTAACTGATAATATTGATTATTACTTAGAATTCATTAAATTAATTGTTTATTCTCTTCTTATTTGTTTATTCATGAACATCTTTATTGCAGAAATCATTTAGGTATAGCATAGGACAAGTTCCTAAATTCACACTCAGCTTATTAATGGCATCGTTTCACCAAATTTAGAGATGTATCTGATGCCTTTAGTGTGCTCATCACTTAGTTTAGGAGCTTATCTGTAATAGGGTGAATCTCAGCTATAGATATTTGATGAGTAGTATTTAGGTGGATTACATCATCCAATAAACATTTTGATTTTAATAATGGTGTTAAAAATCCAAAAATTTTATCTTACCAACTTTTAGATATGAATGATTCTCCTGTTCCAAACACCCAAATATTACTTTTGCTAACAGTTTTTTTATTTTTTTATTTATGCATATAATGAATTGGTCATGATTCAATACTATGAGACACAAATAATTATCGCTGACAGTCCCATTAAAACATTTAACATAAAACCTAAGCCTTGCACATCTAATCCTGTAAAACTATTTAAAAATTAAGACTTTTTAAGTTTGTATCTAGCAATTTTTTTTTTTATTTTTTCGATATATATATCTTAAGCAAAGAGAAATATATTAAAATAATTACCCACTTAAAGACTTATAACGAAATAATAGTGAGAACTGTTTTTAATCAAGTGCTGATGTTTGAAGCATAATGTAGTTCTCCATCAGGGGTCAATGCAAGGAGATGACTGATTAAATAGTTTCATCAGGATCTGAAAAAGTCGAGAATTTTAAGATAATACCTTAGAAGTAGACAATTTCATAAAACCAGAGGCCTTTTTGGAAATTAGCAACATATTTTAAATAAAAAAAATATTTAGCAATTTAAATATTCTAATCCACACTATTAGAGGGCTTATATTATAAATTATAAATTTTTGTTAGAAATCTAAGAAAAATAAAGATCCTCTCAAAGTCTCTTTGATTCTAAAAGCAATAGAAACATCATCTGTAAAACTGATTTTTAAACCTTTTTTACTTTTCTACCTATACTAGGTAAGGAAAGTATTACGATCGGGTCAAATTTCCAATAAGCGGTTTTCGACTGATCTATATGTTTCCGAGCCCTCTGAGTCCGAAAAACACATTTTTAGCCATTGGTCGGTCTGTCTGTGCAAAGATTTTCTTGAGAACTAGTGAACCAATTTTGTTGCTTCTTTTTTCATTTTATAGGGTCTTGACTACAGATGCCTGTCACACAAATTGGATGCTCCATTTGCAATAACTGCTGTGCAATAAATGAAAAATATGTTTTTCTAAAGACTGTAGTGCCAAAATGGCTCTAACGATTTTGATGAAACTTTCCTATAATGGTGTAATAATTGTCCCTTCAATTTTCGTATATGGACTAAATTCCCGAAAAAATCAGGAAAAAAAGTTATAAAGAAAAGGAAAATGTTTTGGGGCTTAACTCGCTAAGTATATATTCTATGGTAAAACTTATAATAAAACTTTTGGAATATAATTAAATTACCAACAAAACAAAAAAAAAAATCATTGGAATCAAACCAGTATTAGCGAGGTTACAGATTATTCTTGTTATTTATTTTTATTTTTTTTAAAGGTAATGAAATTCCCTACAAAACTATATAAAAATCATTCATTTCAGACAACTATTAAGGAAGTTATAGCTGTTCAATTTCCAATGTAAGATTATGGGTTCATATTCCTGGTGTCAGAAAGCTGTGAATGAGAGAGAAAAGATAACTAAGTGAAAGTAAGAAAATCTGTTGCCCGCATCACACAAGCTTCACTATGTCCTCTACTTTTAACAGAAATTATTTTTTGACAAAATTAGGCTTTGGCAACTGAACTGTTAGTTTGTTGTAAATGCTTATCTCCGAAAGTTCTTCACTGATTTCTTTGAAAGTTTGATATGATCAATTCAGGAGTGTTTTTATTTTTTATATCATTCATTTCATCCGGCTTATCTTTTCGCAATTGTAGCCATAAAAATGTGTTGCTATAGACCATAGCGCCAAAATCGCTGTAATGATTTTAACGAAACTTACCCAAAGTCTTTTCCTTGAAGCCCTTTTAATTTATATGTATATAACATACTTCCCCAAAAATCGACTGAAAGTAAAGATGGATTCAGAATTTTATTTGCGATTTAGAAATTTATATGTTTTGTAAAAACATATAAAATTTTATGCACAAATATATTAGATAAGAAACAAAATGTTGGCAACATATAAATTCATATATTTTCCTCAAATTTTAAATGCTGATTATGGTAAAATTTTGACCACTGGGTGAACACTAGTATGACTAAAAACAAAAATCAAGTAACATAAAAATAAATAAAATAATTGTTTATCATGGAAAGCTGATGAAAATGCTGCATTAGGTTTGACATGTAGATGTATCACTATCATATAAACTAAATATAATTTATTTATTTTGACTGAAAATTCTAACCAACTGCTCTTCAAAATAAGTGTTTTAATGACCTGAAACGTTTACAATATGGCCTGAATATTCATCAATGAAGTCATATAATGTGGATCGATAAATCAGTATTTAATAAATGGTTTCCGCTTTTATTTTGTCTTATTCTTATTTAATTGGATTTAGACCATCTGCTTGACTTATGACTTATATAAGCCAATTATCAATTTTAGTTTGTTTTTTTGAAACATATCACTTTTTGAATACTTGATGGTTGACCGTGGTATACTACTGAGTAAGAGATTGTCCGAGGTTACGGTCATAAAAAGACTAAAATAGTAAAAAAACTATTTTATTTGAAGCTAATGTTTTGACCTATCTTTGCTGGTCTTCTTCAGTGCTGAAACGAACAAAATACTAAATAATATAGAAAAATGTGGAGATAACATAATATTCAGATAAAAATTATGAACAATGTGAATAAACTTATTAAAATTATAAACAATGTGAATATAGAGTAAATAGAAATATCAAGAACAAGAAACTGTATAAACAGACCAAACGAAGTATAACTAAGTAACAAGATCCTAATCTGAAGTAAATAAATACAATACAATAACCATTATTGTAGATAGGAAAAAATTGAATGTCATAAGGAGGATAGATAATATATGTAATTATGAATATAATCCTACAGATCACAAGGAAACATTTTTCCCAATTTAAAATAATATGCAATAATAGTTACTATTTATTTACTTCAGTCATGTTTCTTAGTTATACTTTGTTTACTGTTTATATGGTTTCTTGTTCTTAATGTTTCTATGTACTCTCTATTCACACTTTATAATTTTAATAAGTTTATTTACATTGTTTATAATTTGTATCTAAATATTATGTAACTTCCACATTTTTCTATATCCTTTTTTATCTTGTTCGTCCTAGCCCTGAAGAAGAAAGTCGGATCGAAACGTTGGTTTTTAATAAAATATTTTTTTTTTTTAATATTTAAGTATTTTTATCACCACCACCTCAGACCATTTCCTTACTCCATTTACTTTTTGTTTTCTTTAATTTAGGTTAGATCTTCCCTCTCTTCTCCCCTCCTTTCACTTTTCTGTTAAGTCCCCTCCTTTCACTATTTTGTACATTCTGTCATTGTAAGTAGAGTTGGGCACATTCTTCTTAAGTTCAAATCAGTGGATGAAAGGTATACTAGCATATCTTTTCTTCCTCTTCCTCTCACAAATTATAAGATCCGATAAAACCATGTGAAACAAGTAACTGAAAGTGTACAATTTCGTAATTAGTTTTTTTCTGATATACCCGGTACGGTTAATGAACTGAAATACCCTAAAATTAGGATTTTTTAGAAGAATAATAGTCAAATAACTATAGAGATCTGGAATCCAAGATTAGAAATTTAGAAGTGAAAGAAACATGAGAAATTACTTCAGGAAATTCATTTAGTATTTCATGATATAAATGCATACAAGGGGGATAAGATAAGGTGTATAGCACTATGCTGTTGACCACAGTGTTTTTAGGCAGCCATGAATGTTACTATGTTTGACAAGAAGTAAACAATTACATGAGTGGAGAAAATCAACCATGTAAAATTTAGCTACATAAAATAAATTAGAAAAAATACCAACAATGGAAGATACTGATTAATCCTTTAATTTTTGTTGCAAATATTTAGCCTCCAATTTTATTTGTAATCCTTACATGATTTTTAGTTGTATCATTCCGTGTTACAGGATCCGAAAACTTTACATTTTTCTATTCTCAAAATGACTGCAACATTGTTAGCTTGCGGAATCGAGCCTTCGAAATGTATACTTTTCCAACAATCAAAGGTAACATCATGGTCAATCAATTAATTTGGTCTTTATTGTGTACAGTTTGTTGCAGACTACTATTGCAATAAATTAATTTTTAGGTTCCTGAACACACTTTATTAGGATGGGTGCTTGGCACTCTTACAACAATGGCCCGTCTTTACCATTTTCCACAGTATAAAGAAAAGTCTGCGGCTTTGAGAGACATTCCTTTAGGCTTATTTGTTTATCCAGTGCTACAGGCTGGAGACATTCTTCTCTATAAGTTAGTTGTATTATCGTTATGTTATATTATTACTTATTATCACTTTAGTAAGTTGTAAGTACTACCTATATTTTAACACTTTTAGCTGCATATAACCCAGTATTACACCAAGTTGAAGTGGCTCTATCCAGCCAACCGCCGTCTGTACTTCCATACTACCTTTCTATACCAAGCCATCAGAACTCATCGACCTTCCTGTATTTTTCACAGCCTACAACTTAAATATTCCATTCAATCCCGTCCCACTAGATTCCGTACTTCTGACCTCTACCCACTTCCTCACCGAACTGCTACGTTTGACAAATCCTTTATAATTCAAGCCGTCTCCATCTAGAATACCATCCCTCCCGATATCCGACATGCGCGATCAGTTTCCTCATTTAAATCTCTCCTTTTTAAGCACCTACTTCTTTCCCAACCCGACTGATCAAGAAAAGTAGATAAGAGAAATTTTTAAGTTCTCCCAGAAATGATTTTGTTTACTTATATTATTTTATTTTCATATGTTTGTATTATTTTTATCTGTATATATTTAGTGTTTTTGTTTTAATTTTCTTCCAATATTTTAATTTTAATGAGAATTGTAAATATTTAAATTAATCTTATGGCCACACAGGCATTTTCTCTGTATCTATAATTTGTCCTAAAGGGACTACAGTCCCAGGATAATAAAAATCTATTTTCATTTCATTTCATTCTTATATTAAAACTATTAACAGCCTAAAAATCCAGTCTCATTCCACAAGTGTTCCATCCATCTACACTTTCCACAAGTGTAATTATCCATACTCGACCAATAAGTATTCCATCTAAATGTTACAATCATTATTATATTTTTTATTTTTGTTTTGTGGGATAAAATCAATTTTAATTTTAAGAATTAAAGTTTATTTAGATTTTTTAAAATAATTATTTAGTAGTTTCCTTATTATTTCAGATCCACACATGTTCCTGTAGGAGATGATCAACAACAGCATTTACACTTAGCTCAACATTTGGTTCATTGTTTCAACAATAAATATGGAATCACGTTTCCTTTACCAGAGAATGTGGTTGTTTCAGGTATGGCACATCCAAAGCCACGAGCTCAGTAATAAATGTTTTAATGTAGTTTTTACTGTAATTTGTTATGTATGGATTGTTTAAAGGATCTTATTATTTTTATAGATACTGGAGCACAAGCTGGTAAGATAAGAAGTTTACGAGAACCAGAAAAGAAGATGTCTAAGTCCCATGCGGATCCTAAAAGTAGGATAGAGATATCCGATTCTCCTGATGCGATACTTACCAAGATCAAGAAAGCTGTTACAGACTTTACCTCTGAAATCACTTACGATCAAGAAAACAGACCAGGTGTTTCAAACCTTATTGATATACTCTCGTTATCAACTGGTAAAACTATTCAAGAAGTGTGTGATGAAGCATCTAATATGGATACTGCGAGGTTAGTAATTTTATATATTCCTAAACGAGTTAAACTTTTTTTTAAAAGACACCAATGGAAAACTAGATATAGTCTGCCTATTAAAAATAATATAATGCTTACAATTTTTTTTATTTTCCCCCTTTCGGTCTCTCAAAGTATTTCAAACTATAAAAGCGTTTTGCGTAAAATTTATATAACAGAAAAGTTTTAAAATTTGTGCAGTTCCTATTACATTAAAATAAAAAAAAACAAAGTTATATGGTAATGAATATCATTTGGGAAATTTTTGAAGTAGAAATATTTATGCTATGTAATGTAACAACTCTATGAAGTATAAGCATTTCTCTTTATGAAGGGTTATGGAGGTCCAGTAGAATGTGAGAAAGTACTTGTTACAAGGCCAACCGTTGTAAATGGACGTTACGGGCCAATATCACACTCAACTGCTAGGTTTTTCCCCTTAATTAATTATTTAATTAAGAGTATCCACTTTATAGAGGCTGGGTTTGTCCCAGGAGGGGGCTAATGAAAAATTACTAGTCATCAATCGGATTCGAACCTGGGACCTTGGGGTCTGGGAGTCAGTGTTCACCCACTGAGCTACCCTGCTCTACTATGAAATAAACAAACACTTAATTATTTAACCATCTATTGGAGCAACTGATCAGTTTGATGAAGTGATTTTTTTTTTGTTTTATGAAAGTGTTAATAACATCATTACAACCCATACTTTATTACAATTTACTTATTCAATCTGAACATTTCGGAATTGTATATTGCCCATCTTTAAGTCCACATAGTCAAGTTATTATTCTTGTCAAATTTCTCTTCTCTAATTAAAGATTATCATCTTACTTTTTAACTGTATCATTGTCTCCCGATTAATGCATAAATGATATTATATTTTACTAGTAGGCCCGTGCGAAAAATTCGCACAGCATATTGTTAGCAAATGTCAAATTAATAAGAAAAGAAAATAATTGAACGTATCAAAAGATAAAGAAATCAAATGTTACTTTATCGATAAATATAATTGATAAAGGAAACCAACATTAATTTAAATTATCATTTTTGTTTGGAACCAACATGTTTACAAATTTCAGTAAGCTGTATCTTTGCTAAAAATTGTCCGATTTCTATGATTTTTTTTTTCCTTTTTTAGGGAATTGAGTAATCTTTTATATAATCATGGGCAAAATCTAGGGAAAAGTGTGTAATTTTTTAGTTATTCGCAAATAAAGTTTTTTTTCTTTAATAACTTGTTTGCCTGAATTTTCAGGGTTATTGGACTATTTTGCCCTCCTGAAGGAGAAGGAAGTCTTCGAAATTGGTGGCTCTATCTTGAGATTTGGTGAAAAATTAACGATGATATGGCTTGCCGATGAAAACACCATCTCATATAATAATATAAACCCCTCTCTCGATCATAGAGGCCTCAAGTTGACGAAATGAGACATGTATTCAATTACAGTACTACAATTAACGTAAGGTTGTGTGGATGCGAACCCTATGCCTTGGGTTATCTCGAAAATAGTACTTTTTTGGGCTTAAAAACGCAGGATCCGATAATTCCGTAGGAACTATCCGGGCCTTGCTGTACGCATCAAAATCTTCAAGATCCAATTTGTCCCGTATCGATCTACAGATCTACCACCGTTCCAGTATCAAAGCCTAGCAAAATGTTTGTATTGACTTTATTTATTTTAGAAAGAAAAACAAAAGTGGAGAATACGATTCGCTAACCCTCTGTGAAATTCTGAATCTGTACCCCATTCATGGTATTTGAGCATGACAGAAGCTTACATTTGGTAAAAAACTGATTTCGAGCCTTACTGTAATAATATATTTGGAGATTTGATCCACATTTTTAAGAATCCTGTAACCTAATAATCTTGATGATCATCTGTTTAATTATTTATTTATAAAAAAAAGAGTCAAGGGTGTCCTGTTGCGTTAGGCATTCTAAGATTGGTATTCTGGTCTGTTGTGTGTATTGGTCTACAATGGTCAGATCATCACATATTTTCTGTCGAATGAAAAGAGATCACTCTTAGGATGGTATTTGGAGGAAGTTGTGATTGGAATTTTTGAGAAATAATGGAAAATAAGAGAAACGTAGGTTTTTCATAAATAACTAATAAACAGAGTAAAATTAGCAAGATTAAGTTTTTTAAGACATAGGAATATCTGAAACAGCTATGAAGAACAAATAACAAGAGTATTAATATGTTGAGGGTCTAGACGTGGGCTGTTGCAATAATTAGATAAAAATTATGTTTACATTAATTGAGATATTAAACATTTTTTGACTGGTTATTTCATCTGTCTTCGGCTTTTTAGTAAGCAATAAAACTGATCATTTTTCTAATTGTTTGTTTTGGTAAATTTGACTATATGTTTATTCTTTATATTATGTCCCTAAAATAAAATATTTATATTTCAGATTCAAGGTTTTGGTAGCTGACGTACTCATTGAAAAATTGTCTCCTATTCGCAATCGTATGCAAGAATTAATGGATTCACCAGAGTATTTAGAAAAAGTTCTGGAAACGGGAGCCAGTCAAGCTAAGGAAATAGCTGAGAAAACATGGTCAGAAGTCAGCCAAAAAATAGGTTTTCAAAATAATTTAATATCAACCAGTTTTAAAGCTTCCAATGTTGTCAAGTAAGTTTGTGGTTTTAAACCAAGTTTCCTATTTGATTGCTTAAGTGACCTTAATGTATATTTGATTACAAATATTTTAAAATTGTCTTAAAAAAATATATATATTTTGTAAATAAATCAAAAGATAATCAATATAATCAAATTCAATTACCTCTTAATTTTATCAGTTTAAAAAGAAATTACCTAATTAAAATAAACATTGAACATTACTGATTATTAAATAGTAAGACCTGAATGATTAAAAAAATATTTATTCTAAATAGTATAAAATTTCAAAGTATCTTTGAAGTTCATTGTTTATATACTAATTTGCAAACTGTTGTTGAACAAGGTAGAAACTAATACCTTGCAACTAATTGACATAATTATTATTAATATCAGAATAAAATTAATTAATTACAAAAATAAAAATAAGTATGTATTCAACACACTGTTTTCAAGTTACCTGATTACATACAAGTCAATAATATATTACATTTACTTCAAAATAAGAAATATTATGGCAATAAATATATATTCAAAGTATTTATGTTAGTTAAATTTGTGTAAAAGACAATAAAACACAAGTTCTACTTAAATTTTAAACATGTTGGGTTGAGGAAAAAATAATTTAGTTTTTTTTCATGGTTTTCAAAGCAAATTTATTTGTCTAATTTTCAAACATTAACTAATGAAATATGTGCTGTTTTAATCGATGATCTTTTGTCATTTTTCTGGTACAATCATAAGTCGGTCACTGTTGAAGTTCTGGGCAAAAAGCCGAATCAAGTGATTTTCAAAATCCTCTTTTGATCACAGCTTTACACCATTAAGAGAATTCTATAGAGACTGAAACAAATGGTTGGCAGATGGCAAGGTCTGGACTATATGGTTTATAAATCAAAACTTCCCAATTAAGCTCTCTCAGTCTTTGCCAAGTTATTAAAGATGTGTTTCTAGCATTGTCGTGATGAAAGACAATGCCTTTCCTATTGATCAATTATGGCAATTTTTCTTGAATCGCCTGCAATAATTGCATTAGCTGTTCACTGTTTAGGGTTGAATTAATGGTTTGGCCAGGTTCGAGCAGCTCATCATAAATGATTCCTTTTCAATCTCCTCAAAAACTCAGCATCACTTTCCTTGACATCAATCTGGGCTTTGCCACTGTTTGTTTGACCACAATCTTTTTTACATATTATTGTTGTATTTGATATACTTTTCATCACCGTACTCATTTGTTTAAAAATTGCTTGATTTCATTGTCTTCGAAAGTGACACTGGTGTTTGTTTAAGGACGCATCATTATAAACAACCTACAATTTTTTATGAGTCTGTGCTGAATTTTTCCCTTTCCAGGACTAAAACAGCATAAAAAAAGACAAAAATGATTTTCTGGAAACTCCATTTTTGAAGCATAACAACTTTTGACTGAGTGAATGAATGGTGCTATTTTTATATATAGAATGTTCCATGGACAGTGAGCTATCAAACACACTATAAAATGGCTTCGTTGAATAAGGTTTACATGAGATAAGAGACTTTTGAGACACCTATTGGAATAAAATGAAATCACTTTTTCCTCAATTCAAGTATTATTGATTAATTAAACTGTTTATCTTATATTTATGTTATTCCAAGCAATTGATATTTAATGTGATACAAGAGTCGTTTTGTATATATATCTGTTTACACCATTTACCTGAAAATTAGTTATTGCTACAAAATAATTAAAATTAATAAACTTTTCTTGTAATTAATGTTCATAGCAATTTTTTTAATATTGGTTTTCATAATCTTGGTTACAGGAGTTAACTACAATATGAATGCTTGGTGTTTTTGCATTTAATAAAGAAACATTTTGTAACAAATTTATCCTGCTCCGGACTGTGATGGAAAACTTTTACTAGAGCTGCCGAATGGACTTCAATAATTTTATATAAGTGTCTCAGTAGGTTACAAAATTTCACAAATGCAGGATTTATTTTCTCTTAGATATGCTACGGTGAAGTGTATAAGCCCTTGAAAAATAGTTTTTATAATAGTAGGAGTGGCATTACATAATATCATGTAATGAGGTAATGACAGAAAGAAATGAGACTTAATGTATGTGGTAAAATGTTCAGGCACCAAATATCTGAGAGATGAAGTGATCAAATTTTGCTAAATTTTTGTTCTAATTTAGGAAACAATTAAAAAAAAAACAAATATTTTAAGGATGTCTGTTTGAGGCTATATTTGATTATGATTAAATTAGTAATTCAATAAATAAATAATTAAATCAATTACTGCCTCTAGAAATCAAACAATGAAAACCATTATGAAATAATTGAAAAATATGTTTAAATTATACTTAAGTAGTTATAAGTTAAACTCTTGCGATAATTACATGATAATAGACAGCTACATAACTAAAAAAAATTATTAAAAATTGAGCCAAAATGGTTGATTATTCTCTGAAACTTATTAATATTATTGAACATCATAAAATTTTTCTCCTACTATGTATTAATGTTCTAAACAAATTGGCATCAACCCTCTCCCCACGGGCGGATCTTTGGGGAGGGCTTATGTGCTGAACCTCCCACCAAAATGGTAAAATATAACCCTGTCTTATGAAAAAAATATTTAATAATTACCTTTAAAAGTATTATAGTTCGTATAATTACATTCAATAGTACTTAAAGAATCACTTAAACTTTATTTCATATAGGTAGTTAGTTCCTTTATTTTTCTTCTTAAGTAACTATCGTTACATATTTTTTAAAAAAATCTTTCAGGCTGAAGTCCTCTCCCAAAAACTAAATCCTGGATCTGCTAGTGCCTCTCCCCCTACTGTCTTAATATATTAAGAAATAAAAGTTTAATTTGTTCATATGAACAATATAGATAAAAGAAAATTAGTTTAAAATAAATAATCAAGCATTAGGTATCCTACAAGTTGTTCCATTCTTGTAAGGTTAAGTATTATAATTAAAAACAGCTAGAACAACTGCGAGAAAATAATGGACAAAAAACCAACTGAATTTTTTTCTTAAATTATTATAAAACTTTATAATATATTTATAAAACTTTATAACAGACCTGTGCAAAAATTAATTTTAATTATTTTAAAATTCAAAATATTTACACCGTTATCACCAAGTAATTAAATTGTTTACAGTAAAAGTTTAATATCAAAAGTATTCTGTATTTTCAACTTAAAATACTTCTATAGTCATATTCTATAATATAAGTCGTAACTTAAAGTAACCCAGTGAATTTGGTAATTTATTTTACATATTTTGTTTTGTTTTTGGAAGAAAATATAGTTATAAACTATATATTATATTTCTTAAAATGTAAAATACACGTTTATATATTTAATTTGAAATACTGCCCTATCATATATATAATAATAGATGAAGATGTGATTGCCTGTTCATTGAGATATTTTATGTCTGAAGGAGAGTTAGGATGATAAAAATATTGTGGAAAAAATCTGTGATTATAACTTCATTCTTAGAAATAGAGACTGTTGAAGAACAAAAATCTTGTACTTTTATTAGTTTATTATTTTTTGTATATTTGTTAATTTTAAAAATTATTTTTTATTGATTTCCTGTTAATACAACTCTTTCATTGTATTTTTTACTATTATCGAGTACTTAAGTCGTGTATTTATTGTTGATAGGCATTGGAAAAGAAAATGGTCTAGAGATCAAATTTATTTTTAGATTTCTGATTTCATTAAAGGGAGTGCTATCAAAGAGTGTAATTTTCGTCTGATGTTTTGAGTAGTTTAAGTTGTTAAATTATGTATTAAGTTTTAATAAAAAATGAAAAAAAAAGTTTTTTATTCAATGTTTTGTTATGTATGTAATATTATCTTTTGTTATCACAATCTGTTTTACAAGAGCGACTGGACCTTACCTTTCACTGTCCAGTAGAGATGGGAAATTCGATTCTTTTAACTGAATCGATTCTCGACGATTCAATCATTATAATGAATCGATTATTATGAACGATTCTTCGATTGACTATTTTCATTTTCTTTTTTTTCTTTAAATTAAAAAAGAACTTGTTATTGATAAAAAAAACTGTAACAAACATGCTTAAACCTTATGGTTGTTCAGGCATAAACATTTTCTTTTAACTTATTGAAATTAAAAGCTCCAAATATATACAAATAAAAAGCTATGAATCTTATAAATAGGAAGGAAGTTTAAATTGTTCAGAAAAAGCTTTTTTTTAACTATTTGGCCCGTGCGAATATTTCACAAAAAAATGTTTAGTGAAGAAATAGCAAAAAAATATGGAAATAAGTAGATCCTATGTATTATGCAAGGAAGGAATTAATATTTTTTCCTTGGTCGATTACAATATTAGATTTAACTTAATAAACCAAAAGGACCTATTTCTAACTTACTGGAAAGATAATAAATCTAATAAACACAAAATAATGCCCCCCATCATGGGATTTTCTAAATTATTAAAAAAAATAAAATGTAAGAACAAACAGATCCCTTGAAGAAATAATAAAGTTAATATATCAGACAGAAAAAAAAGTCTAGTAGACTATTCTACTCCTAAATACAATATCTTTAAAGAGGAAGAAATTATTAAGTATACTAAAACTAATGGACTGTATCTTTGTTAAAAATTGTCCGATTTTTTTTTTAATTTTGTAGGTAATTTAGTAATCTTTCTAATTATCATGGGTACAATCAAGAAAAAAATTGCATACTTTTTGAGTTATTCGCAAATAAAGTTTCTTTTCCTCCATAACTTTTTTTACAGAAATTTCGGAGGCATAGGACTATTTTTCGCATGTAAAGGAGAAGAATATCTTCAAAATGAATGGTTAATCATTGGATTTGATGAAGAATTGATGACGTTATGACGTATCAACAAAAAAACATCTTTTAGAAATAATATATAGGATATTTCAATCTACTTATATACAACTAATTAATAAGAAAATAAGAACAATTTTGAGTTATTTAACTTTTTGAGCAATTCGCAAATAAAGTTTCTTTTCCTCCATAACTTTTTTTCCAGAAATTTCGGGTGGAAAGGACTATTTTTCGCATGTGAAGGATATATTCGAAATGAGTGGTCAATCATTGGATTCGATGAAGAATTGACGAAGTTATGGCATAACGACAAAAAAACACCTTTTAGAAATAATTATAGGATTTTACACATTACATTTTGGTAAGTGTATATAAATTGTAAAAGAAATGAAATATAATTTTAGGACTGATGACCCAATAGAACAAATTATAAATACAAAATAAATTAAAACATGACAGTATGGCCATACATTAAATTAAATATTTATATAATAATAAGTAATTAAAAATAAAGTACAAGAGAGAAAAAAACTGTATATATATATAAATAAAACAAACATAAAGAAATAATAAACAAAATACTAATGTCAATAAGCTTAGGTTATAAATGTCTGAATATGAAATGCTTGTGGAAGACTAGATTCGGAAATTAAACATTCCTTGTGAATTGGTTGGTTGGTTGTTGTAGAGAATGTGTAAAACCTGCACAGAAATAAATAAATCTCACATAGTTGCAATGGTTTTCATATAAATAGTAGTTGCTTAAGGCAATTTCTAGACAAGGATTGGTGTATTGAGATAGACAAGGAGTCCTAAAAGTCGTAGAATGAATGAGGGAGGATTTTCCTTAGGAAGTGGTTTTATAAGAGATGATAGATCTATAGATTGGAATCTGGGAATCTCCTAGAAAACCTAGAATGGATATGCAAGTCTGCTTGCATAGAGATGGCAGCCCCATCAGCAGAAGAGTCTATAGAAAAATAATGGAAAGTCCCATTATCTGAAATATCAATTATCGTGAAACCATGAAAACAAAAACAGGAGGTCAAGACTTGTAACTGGGTTTTAGCTCCATGAAATAATATAAAAATACTATAATTACGACAATAATTTTGTCTTCCCTTTTCTTTAATTTAAAAATCGGTGCAGTGAGACTTCTAAAATAACCATATGTAGCTTATAACATAACCAGATTCCTATTTCTTTCCAAATCTCTTGAATTATATTATTTTCTCTTTCTTTCTACAGTATTAATTTTTTAAATAATTTTCTTTTTATTTCCTTCAATCGATGATATAAAAATTTATTCTTTTCATCAGCTGGTATATGGGCATTTGGACCAAGCTCTTTAGAATACACTTTTCTCTAGATTGGTCCAAGGTGTTCATTACATCTGAATTCCATTTTAGCTAGTAGGTTTCATTTTATACCAGTTGCCACAGTTTTATTGTAGTTGAAATGCGGTTGTGCCAATTTTTGTGTAAAATTTTCTGGTGTGTCAAAATAATGTGCTGTAATGAAAGTCAAGAACCAGTGTTCCTAGACCACATCATTTACAGATTTTTTTGTAGGTTTTAAGTTTTTAAAACTTAAACAAAATTAACAATAAAACAAATCTATAGTACCTCCTTTTGGTTAAGCAATACCCATCATCTCAGCTGTCTTCTATTACCATTGATCTACACTATATCATGTCTTTCCTTAAAAAAATGAAAAATAATGATATGAAATGCCATCTTGCATTTTTTAAGTATTTCCTCAGTGTCTTTCTTGAATGTTTGTCAAAACTCTCCCTTCGTACATTCTTAGATGGTTAAGCCCAGGGATTGATAAAGTTTTGATGGTCCAATCTGGATTCCATCATTATTATTTTATAATAATCCATCTCATTCTTAGAGTGATTTTTTTTTTAATTCTTACACATTTAGTTATACTGAAGATGCTCAATAAGATGCTTCCTTGATTTTTTCTTTTTTTCTTTTAGTCAGCCCAAGACTCCCCACTGAAATAATCAGCCAGCTCTTGGAGGAAAGTGCTATTGTTGGTTGAGGGGGTATTTCTTCTGGTATTTATTGGATCTATTGCATTTTAAAATAATGTGCAATGGGTCATCGATGGAGTTACATGTCATACTTACTTGATTATGTAACTCCTTCTAATACATGAAGAACTGGGTATTTCTCAATCTCATGGATTGATTCTGTCTTGGTTGATAAACTTGAAAACAATTTAATTGATATCCAAATGAATATAAAAATATTTTTTATCTAATCCATTTCCATGATTCACATGTTTTATTTTATTTTACTTCCTCACTACAAAAGTTAAGGGAGCTTTTTATTCATCTTGGAGGTTGAAAAACAATCCCTTTTCATTAATGAAAATTGTTAATTAGTATTTTATATCTACTTACCATTTATTAAAATGTTTATTGAAAGGAATAAGTACAGAATCATTGTCTGTGTCTGGTTAAGAGGGTTGTTCGAAGTTTCGAATGTGGTTAAATTCATACCACCATGGCGGAGAAAATCAAACTGCTCTTTAAAAAGATGTCCTTCAGTGAAACTTTAACTGTGTTCTTTTACATCCATAGGCTTCTTTTATACAACCAAGATCTCGTTTGAGATCGATTTATTTGGTTGTAGATAACATTCAATTTTAATTGTGAGTAAGGAGGTTAAAATATCTATCTAGACAAGCGATTTTGTTCTATTTTAAGAAATTAGTATTGTATTCCAAGTTAAAACGTTTTAGGGATTTAATTTTTCATCAGAAAGTTCGTGTTCGAAACAACTTAAAGGTGTAGGAATTTGTCTAAAAATGTACGGGTAAAAGAATGGGTATCTAGAACTCTTAAAATGACCTCTTTATGCATTTTAAGTTTGCGTATTTATATAACAGTGTTAAGAAATGTCAATATTCTAAATTAAAAATTATTTTTTATTAAACTTTCGATCTTCTACTGGCATAGTAATCATCCGCGATACCGACCTCACACAGACCATCATATTATTAACATCCGTCTGAAACATCGTGATTGGCTTCATCTTGCCGTGAGCTACAAGTTTTTTTTTTAGTTTTAATTAATTAAAAAGTAATTTTTAACATTAAACATTCATTTAATATTAAAAATAAATTAAAAGGTTACCAATTTCAAGCTCGAACAATGCCAAACTTCATACATAAAACGATTCATCCATTTCCAGATTTTTCATTAAACGAATAGGATTCGTTTTAAAATGAATAAGATTGTTATCAAAGGAATAGGTATTACTCCATGAATCGTTGCGTTGTTCGATGAACTATTTTTTTTTTAACAGTTCATTTACGTTTTTTAGAAGTAGCAGAAACCCTCACCTCTACCCAAGGGTACCCTTCACTCCCAAGACCGATGGGGCATAAACCTTCCCCCACCCCTCCCAAGATATTTTATTCCTCACTTTCTCTTAAAAAACAGCACAAACGAAATTCGAAATTAAATATTCATAGATTATATACAATTACACACTCTGTGGTCTATTCCATGCTTCCACTTGTATTTTTATTTGAAACTTTTCATTTTGAAAATTCATCACCCCGTCAAAATGTGCTCCCCTCATAAATTTTGATGGCGCAACTACTGGGCATCCCTGAGGTGGCCTACAAAAATATTGAGCCGTTCGGCGTGACCTCCACTCCCAACATGTCAAATTAACTGTGTCTTAAAGTAATTTGAACAAATGGGCTACTGCGAAATATAATACATAATTAAAGTATATTTTACCTAAGCACTACCATCAATAGTCAACTTATAAATTAGTTCCTTTATACCCAAGTGGCTTCTATTTTTTCCCATTCCATCCTCAATCCTATCCAAGACTAGGTAGTTTACCATCCTAAAGAAATTGTGTTAGGTTCTGTGCTACATTTGTTGAGAGCTTCTGTCGTAAAAAAGTTGTGGGGCCGGCGAATACAAAAAGATTTTCACTTTAATTTATATTCAGAGGTAGGGAAGAAGAGTTTTGGATGAGCCGGTAGAAAAAGGGGGGCGTATGGAGTGAGGGCTCATACATATTTAGAAAGGTGAAAGTTTTAGATTGGCTTCATATTGAGAAAAAAAAAAAAAAATCACACCTGGAGCTCTTGCCGATCCCGTTGGGGGAGCCACCGTCGCAAACTCGAATACCGCCTGCTTAGATTCAATTTTTACCGACATCTCCCCCCCTCCCCCCCCCCTGATTCTTCTTACCCCGTACTGCCTATTGGAGAAAACTAAATTACTCTTCGCCAGCCTCAAGTCATAATGGTTTATATATAGTGAGGCTGATCAAATACTATTATTATTAAAGTGAACCATGCTCTGAAATTATTTTATTTAATTAATTAATTTGGATGAAAAAACACAACAGTTGGGTACTTGAAAAAAAAAAGCATTAATTTGAGCTACAATAGAATTAAATAATGAATAACGTATATGACATTAGACTAGTCATATGTTATGTAATATTTAGATTTTATTTTATTCAATATTTCTCTAATACAGTTGCTTCATCATTGGACTAAAAGTAACCATTTTTATACGTTTGTATACAGGGCGTTCCAGAGTGAAGTAGCCAAACTGCAAAAATGAACTAAGGACCTCAAAACAAAAAAAATATTTTCTCTGAAGGTATTACCGAAAACTCTTTGTTTAGGAGATATTCACACCTAAATATTTTCGTTGTTATGAATTATTTACGTTATATGAAATAAATAAAACCTATTTATTTGTTCTAATTACTTTATTAATTAAATGTAAACATTAAAATTCATATTAAATGTTGTTCAATGTGATTTCCTTGAGCATTAAGACAGGCTCGGCATCTTTCTTCAACAGCAGCAGTGGCAGAACGGCACTGGATATTTGTTATTGTTTCCCAATATTCAATTATCCTTCTTCGTATGGAATTAAGGTCATTTTTTTGAACTTCTTCAATCATATTTATTATATTTTTTGGTCCGTTAGTGCGATTAAGTGAACGTGCGATAAGTTGTAAATTTAAATAAGCTAAATAAAAACTGAAACATTAGGAATCTCTTGAAAATATCTTATTTTCGGAGTTGGATTTAAGTCCGCATGTTTTTAATAAATTTCTTTTTCTATCCTCCATGGATAGACTTTAGTGACGATTAATAATAGTAATAATAAAAAAAATCTGGTGCGCGCAACACACAACTTTCACTTACTCTTTGAACTTTGAATAAAAATTATTTTCTGGCCATGTTAGGCTATTATAAAATGTTTTAAATTGCATTAAAAAAAAAAAAAAAATTAGCATTACCTTATTAACACATTCAAAATTCAAAAACCGAAACAAAGGATATAACCATTGCAGCAGAACGTATTAAAAAAAAACTAGAGACCATATCTTATCTCCTAATTGTCCGATTTTAACGATTTTTTTTGTTTTTTAGGCTACTCCATAAACTTTTAGAAAACCATATACAACATTCCCAAGAAAGTGTATACTTTTTGAGTTATTCGGAATTTAATTTTACCATCCCTCGTAACTTTTTTCCAGCTTCTTTTCGCTGTTGAATGTTATATAGATAAATTTGAAGGGTGTCGAGAAAATGATTTTAGCGAAGTTTCAATGAAATCGGTACATTCGTTTAGGCGCTACAGTCTATAGCTACGTTTTTCTGCATTTTTATTTTTTTTTTCTCCTTTATTAACTTATCAAATTCTTTCAAAAGTTATATTTAGCATTTTTTCGTAACTCTGAATAATGCGAAATAATTATCTTTTTAAAATAAACCATATTAAAGGTACTTTAGAGGAAGACGTATATGAACATTGGGCATTTAAGCCCTGTAAAGTGACATCAATGGGGATAAGACCTAATTTATATTAAAGACCACTTAATTATACAATGATACACCGAGTTTAATCAAAATCGTTAGAGCCGTTTTTGAGAAAACTGTGAAAATGTGTTTCAGCGTTGATATAAAGTGGCACTTCCGGTTAGCCGATTTTAAAGAAAAAGTTGCCGTCACAACTAAGGCATATACCTATCTTAAATACGTGATATCAGTTTCATAGGACTTTTCGTTTTTGAGCTAGACTGCTAACATACAAACACACAGACACACAGACCATTTGTCGGGACTTGGTCATTTCGACTCAGGGTACCTCAAAACGTATAAATCCGTCGAAAACTCAGATTCAAAAATTTTCTCGATCGCAATACTTACACTTACTATATATTACATATATATACGTAAGTGAAAGTAAAAAGACTTAAGAAGAAAGAGCTTCAAGTGCAAAGCTCGAATAATACTTCGGTCCAAAGTGAACTAAGCTCAACATATGTACAGAGTAATGCATTGATTGACATTGCTGCATGCTAGATCGTGCATAGGAAGGTAAACACCGCCTTAGGGTGTGAACTATGACAGCTGGGCAATCGAATTGATGTAAATCCTTCCTTGGGGCTATTCTGTTAGCCATATCAATAATTTCCTACATTTCACTCTGTTTATGTGATTTTATATTATATGATTGCATGTTGTAATAATAATAAGTCAAAGTAACTTAAAAAAAAATAAATCCTTTCTATTAGCAAAGTTTCCGTCCATGGGACATCCTCAGGGCTGAAATACACCAGACATATTTAACATGATGGCATAAACAAAGATATTTTGACAGAAAAAAAAATAAAACTATAAGAAACAAGAATTAAAAATGATAAGAAGAATTATGAAAATAATAAATAGCAAAGGCCTAATAAAAATAAGTAATATATCCAAGAAAAAAAATCGACGACTCGTAAACAAGGAAAAAAAATCTGGTACAGTGCACTTATCACACAACTTTCATTTACCACCCTCTTCTTAGCAAAAATAAGTATTTTTAGACAAAAAGGGATGTGAAAATAAAAAATCTGGTGCGCGCAACATACAACTTTCACTTGCTCTTTGAACCTGGCTCAACTTTGAATAGACATTATTTTATGGCCATGTTGGGCTATTATGAAATTTTTGAATTGCATTTTTAACTGAGCTAAAGTTAAAAGATAGCAGCTAACAAATCATAAATACTATTAAAATAACACAAGTCCTACACCGGTTGATTATGGATCGTATGATTCGTTGATTATGGATTGTTCGATCCGTTGATTATGGATTGTACGACTATTAGAATAGAATAGAAAATAATTTTATTCTGGGACGAAGTCTCTTTAGAATAACAAAAAATTAAAATGTTATATATGGCCAAATAAAAACAAACATAAAAAGTAAAAATAAGATAAATAAATAAAGAAAATATTAGTTATACATACTATATATAAAATAAAATAAAAATCTATATACTAAACTTTTGAAACCTTGAGAAGACACCTAAAATTATGTACAATGGTAAAATATAAACATACACTTTTAGAAAAAATAAAAAATACATTACATTCTTCTTTGCAGTAAACTCTGTGCTTCTGTTAAAAAAAAAAAAGAAAGTCGAATCTGATAATAAGTATTTAAGAGATGAGCTATATGTAAATACATTATTATGAATAATGTGTAATTTTACATAAAAGGTTAGCGGGTATCTGACTGTTTTTGGGACAGGAATTGGAATAGGAGGGTTTTGAATGAAGATAGGGATGAAGAATTTCTAATTTTGATAGAAAGAGAATTCCAAAAATTAACAGAGCGAGCAATAAAGGAGTTGTGGAACGAGGCAGATCTGCGAGAAGGAATGTAAAGGTCGGAAGGTCGAGATCTTGTGGAAAGAGAGTGGACTGAGGACTTGAATTGGAGAAGGTTGTAGGCATAAGAAGGACGATAATTGTTGATGATATGATAGAGAAACGTACAGAAAATATTGTCTTCGAATGGAGGGGATGAGTCACTCTAACTCAGTGTAGTGGTGAGAGAGAGACATGGGAGTATCTCGGGGCATCAATTACAAATCTCACGCAACTGTTCATTAGTTATTAAACTGTTATTTTCCATTGCAAAAATTATTAAAACGGAATTAAGAGAGTTGCATTGTCTGTCATAGACAGGTCAAAAGTTGTCACACTGATTGTAAGTGGATTCTGTTTGAATATCGCAAAGGGGAAATTTGTCAAATTATTCACTAATTTAATTTTCTTAAAGGTTACATGATAATTTTTCGGAATAAATGGACGATAGATACCTAAATATTTAAATATAATATCAGATCTATAATCACTAAACTACAGTAAATGTATTTTAGGTTATAAACACATATTTTATACATCCATGAAATGATTTTATATTGTACTTCTTCTTTCTCACAAGTACAATGAAATAGTTTTTTGCCTTGATTAGGTGGATTTTAATTACTTTCTACAAACGTAAAAATATTTTTCAAAGTTTACGTTTAGTTAGTAAATTTCATTTAATTTTCTTGAAAACATCTGATTTACGTTAAATATTATCAGTTTTCAAAAATATTATTTATAATTTTTTTGCCTCTCTCCGTTACCTTCTACATCTTTCTATATTAGATATTGTTTTTGTTTTAATTCTCCGCTTTCCAATGATATATTATAAGTATACCTTCTGACTTGTATTTCCGGAGATTCATTTTCGACCTGTATAAGCATTTTTTTTTCTCCTTTATTCAATTATCAAATTATTTCAAAAGTTATATTTAGCATTTTTTCGTAACTTTTAATAATAAGAAACAGTTGATTATTTAAAATAAACCATATTAAAAGTACTTTAGAGGAAGACGCTTATGAACATTGGGCATTAATTCCTGTAAAGGGGCATCAACGAGGATAAGACCTGATTGATATTAAAGACTTCGAAAATTTTCACGATCGCGAAACTTTCACTTACCTATCTATGAAATATTAAGTACTATATATTTCATATATAGGTACGACAAAGTAAGAAATATTCTGAACAATGGTTTACTTATATTTATTATTTATGTGAACAGATACAAATAATTATTTAAAAGAATAAAAACGTTGAAATAAATATGTAAACATTCATAGTATACATAAAGAAGGTATGTATGGGCAATAGGCGTGCTTTCCCGGGCGCCAAATTTCGATTTTTTATTTTTTTTTTTTAGCCGATTGTCATGGAATTTTCTGATATTGCATAAATTGGTACTTAAGCAGTTTCATATCAATTATAATACGACATTATATCAAGAAAAAGATTTAGCTCAAAGTTAGAGGGCATTAGAGAAAAACTAAGATGCAATCATTTTATCGAATTGCACCACTATATTTAAAAAATGTTCCATATTGGCGCAAAATTGCAAATGCAGGGTCACAAATCTGTTTATTTATAATCCTCATAATTTTAAAACAGCGGTCAACAATGTATCCATATACAAATGTATATATTTATATTGTTTATTTATTGTCATCTACTAGTAACTAATTTCACTTCGCCCTAGTACTGAGGGTGATTTAGGGATAAGCTTTCGGAGCCCTAGGGCTGGCGGTTAGGACGAGGGTGTGTTGTGGATTGTAGGTACAAGATGCCCGAGGACGCAGTACGTCACTATTAGCCGAGCATAAATCTTGGCCCGTGGAAGAGGGGGCTAATCCGGCCCTATCTTTGCAGGCCCTCTTTGCAGGCCCTTCTTTGCAGGCCTTTGTAGCTCCTTCTATTGAATAATTCACAAGGTGGCTATCTCCACACGTCCCTCCTCCAGCTAATCAGATTGTCATAAATTCCTTTGACCTTACCCAGCTCCACGCCTAATTGCAGTTTCCAGCGACGTCTCCCGGTGGCTCAATTGAAGAGTGAATGAATACATTTCACGTTAGATTTAACCTCATCGGTGTCCTCCCTACTGACTCCAGGCCTGGAGTCTTCCGGGGTGCTTCAAACTTTACCACTAAATATTGCGAAGTAGGAAATGTTTGTTGTTGGTTAGTGAAACCATACTTTGAATACTTCTGATATTTAATTTATATGTCAGAACGATAAATTTTACTAATTTTTCCATATAGTTATCCAGTTTCCACTGATATCGACCACACTTCCCAAAGAATTAAGGGAAATATATTATTAAATATAAGCCTTTGAAACTCGTTGAAATCGATGAGGTATGCCAGTAACAAATATTTTGTTAATGCTTAATTTAATAAATATTCGGGAGTTTAAAGTATACTAAAGTATAGTATGGGCAAGTTTCACAGCGCAGACGTCATTGATTGCAAATCCTATCAGGTCGTTTATAAACACATCGATGGGTCCATTATGGAATCACATATATCAAAACCATCGACGTTTGGGGTCGACGAAACTTCACTATAACCTCATTGTAGTTATTTCTCAATTTACTTTATAATAATAATAATAATAATAATAATAAGGCTTAGCGAACCCGAAGGTTCGATGCCGACACCACCAATCGCTTGTTACACACCTCCCTCCACCGTTCGCCGTCCAAACCCAGTCCCTTCAGATCAGCCTTAATGCAATCTTCCCACCTTCGCTTCGGTCTACCCCTCCGACGCCTACCATTCGGCACAGCAAATATTAACCTTTTAGGAATTCTCTCGTTACTAAGCCCAACAACTTTACAAGCCCATTTGATTCGCCGCGATGAAATTACCTCAATTATATTACCCTTATATAGCTCACGCAATTCGGCGTTGTGTAACCGTCTAAACTCTCCGGTTAACTCATCCTTCTTCGGTCCGAATATTCTACGCAATACTTTATTTTCAAAAACCTTAAGACGCTGCTCATCCCTTAATGTAAGCGGCCAAGTTTCGCATCCATAAAGAACTGTAGGCAAGATAATTGTTTTATAGATTCTAATTTTTAAGTTCCGGGACAAGAGGCGCGAACTGAGTAGTTTTGTCACAGAAAAATAACAAGCATTCCCCGCCTTCAGTCTAACTTTAATCTCTTCTTCAATTTCGTTTTTTCTAGTTATCGTAGAACCTAGATACCTAAATTTATCTACCTGTTCAAACATATTACCATCTATATCGATATCACCAGTAGTATCGCCATTTTTGCAGCTAACCATATATTTTGTTTTATCCACGTTTATTTCGAGTCCTAGTTCTTTACCGGCTTTCATTAACGTTGTCGTATTTAGTTTTATAGTTTCAACGTCTTCGCTTAACAGTACCAGATCATCAGCATAGCCCAGCACGGATGTTGTTTCGCCCAGATCCAACCCTTTCTCGGTACGCATTACCTCCCTAATGGCATGTTCTAATGCCAAATTGAACAGGACAGGCGAAAGAGAATCCCCCTGTTTTAAGCCCGAACGAACCTCAAATTTTTCGGACAAATTATTACCGATTCTAACTTTATTGAGTGTCTCCGTCAAGCACATCCTGACTAGATTTACTAGTTTTTTTGGAATTCCCTGCTCAATTAGAATATTATACAGTTTCTGGCGGTCAATAGAATCGTAAGCCTTTTTAAAATCTATATACAGCTGGTGAACAATACCGTTATACTCCAACTTTTTCTCTAATATTTGCCGTAAAGAAAATATTTGATCAATAGTCGAACGATTCCGTCTAAATCCGCATTGGTAGTCTCCGATAATTTCCTCGGCGTATTCCGTGATTCGACTGGTTAAGATTACAGTGAATATTTTATAACATACCGGAAGGAGTGAAATTCCTCGATAGTTATTACAATCCGTCCTCGGACCATTTTTGTGAATCGGAATAAGAATAGATTCTTTCCATTCTTCAGGTAATTTCTCGTTCACCCAGATCTTTTCAACCAAGCGATGTATTTTAGAAACTCCAGCTTCCCCGCATGCCTTAATTAGTTCAGTAGGAATATTATCGATTCCCGCTGCTTTATATGATTTTAATTTACCGATAGCTACTTCAACTTCCTCTATACTTGGTCCTTCTATTAACGGTTCAGCACTCTGGTACTCAGAAGGAGGACACAGATCATAATTTCCCGTATTTAAAATATTGTCAAAGTGGTCCTTAAACTTATTCAATATGTCAACCGGATCGGTCAGAATATTGTTATTATCATCCCTAATTCCAGACGTTACGGGCCCTACATATTTACGTGATCTGTTTATACCTTTGTACATGTCTCTTACGTTATTTTCGATTCTATTAGTTTCTATTTCAATTATTTTATTTTTGAGATACTCCCTTTTTTTATTTTTGAGCAATTTTGTCGTTTCGTTCTTTGAGATTCGGAAGTATTCCAGATTGTCTTCGCTAGGATTATTTAGAGCTTTTAATTTAGCGGCTTTCCTTTTTTCGCACATGTTTAAGCAATCTTCATCAAACCACGGTTTGTTATTCTTATTTTCCTTTTTTCCTAGACACGAGTTACCGACCGCTTTAATATTATCCCTGATCTCTACCCATAACTTGTCAATATCCTCGTGGTCCTCGTCAGGAAGCTCTAAAGCTTCAAACCTATTCTTAACATCTAGCTCGAATTGGTTTCTAATTGATGGATTTTTTAATTTTTCCAAATTAAAATTCTCAAAATCGAAACGGTTTTCTTTTCTCTTTTTTATATTAAGTTTTTGTCGAAGTTTCGCGATTACTAATTCATGATCCGACCCACATTCTGCTCCGCGATAAGACCGTACATTGATTATACTGCTTTGCCAGCTGTGTTGTATCAAGACATGATCGATTTGATTTCGTGTTTGCGAATCCGGCGATGTCCAAGTATATTTATGAATATCCTTACGTTTGAACGTCGTACTTTTAATTACCAGGTTTTTCGAGATGGCAAAGTTTATCAGACGGATCCCGTTATCATTACTATATTCGTGCAAACTTTCTTTACCAATCGTCTGAATATAAACTTCTTCCCTTCCTACCTTTGCGTTCGCGTCACCTACAATTATTTTCATGTAGTTTCGCGGTAGTTTATCATAAACCCATTCGAGTTTATCGTAAAATTCACTTTTGACTTCATCGTCACTGTCTTCGTTCGGACAATGTATGTTTATTAATGCGATTTTAAACCAACGTCCCTGAAATGTAGCTACCGAAATTCTATCACTAAAGAATTGTACGTCCCTCAAAGCGGATAGTAATCTACTCCTAATTAGAAACCCGGTACCTAAACAATGATTCCCGCTTCCTCCGTACCAAATAGTGTACTTTCCTTCCCTCATCGAGCCCTCCCCTGGCCAGCGAACCTCTTGCAGAGCCACGACATCCAAATTGTACCCATTTACCTCATTCGCGACCGATTTTAGCCCCCCTGCTGTGTTTAAACTCCTTACGTTCCACGTACCAATATTTAAATCCCTATATTTCAACTTGCACCATGAATCCCCTAAAGCAGTCCCCACCCGGAGACCCGAACGGGGGACTAGTTTACCTCCGGATAATGAGCGTTTTACCTTAGGGAGATCCATGACTTTTTGTGGTGTTTGGTGAACTAAAGATATGTGAGTAGGGCGTTCAATCCTACGTCACACCCTCCAGCAAGTCTGGTGGGCCCCTACCTCCAGCAAGTCTGGAGGTCCCCTCCCTCCAGCAAGTCTGGAGGGCCCCTCTCATTGTTGGTCAGCGAGTCCATCGGACTTAGCCGGGAGGAACTTCCAAGGAATTTCCACCGACCATCCCCACATCCGCCACCCGTGGGACGCTCCCCATACGCGGTAATGAGCCCGCGCGAGGCTCAATTTACTTTACTTATTCATATTCATATATAATTATAAAACACAAGGCAATTTTTTCCTAAAAATATACCTATAATTTTATTTAATTTTAACTTTATATTTTATTATTTAATTGTGTTTATAATATATATGTGTTATAAAAAAAATGTAGGATGAGTTTTCATCATTATGACTCTTACCATATGCTACCCAAATAATATTAATATAATTGGAAACATTTAAATCGAAAGTATTCTGCAAAGAGAGAAATATACAGGTGTATGTTTTAGACTTTGGTGTGCGTATATCGAATTTGTTTGAAAATGGCCAAAATGAAAAGGCCAATGTTGTTAGGATATAAATTTCATAATAACACTTGTGAGGAATTTTATTATTTTATCTGCTTCCTCGGGTTCAACAGCGGTCAATAAATAATCTAATTTTAATTAATTATTAAAAGTAATTACACTAAATAATACAAACACAGAAATTCGAAATTTTAATATATCGTCAAAATATTGAAAAAAAAAAGATTTTTATTTTATTTCAAATTTGGATGTAATATGGAACGTTTTTTAACTAAACACTTCTGCGTGTATAATTGTATTTTCCAACAAATATATACATTCCTTAAAGATGAGGAATATGTATTTGTTGGAAAAACGAACTCTAATAGCAATGTAAAGTTTTTCTGAAAACGGTTATCGTGATATTTTTTTATTACTCTATCATCCATTCTATTCTTCATATCATTTATAATCTGAAATTGCGCGTGGTCATACACAGATATATTAAGCATTTATCACAGTGCTTAATAATCAGTATTGGCCGAGTAGTATGCCTTGCTGAATTTGCCAAATATTTGCCATATGTTGTGTCATATGAACCTATATGTACTCATATACATATGCTTATATATACGTATACGTATATTTCCCTAAAGGGAGTCGTCCCACAATAAATAAAGTATAATTATATACCGGATGAACGGCGTTCTATATTACCTATCTAAGATACGGAATATATATATATATAAATAACATTATTATTTAAATTTGGAATCAGGTCACTTAATTATTATTCAATAATCTACATAATGTTCATTAATACTGCTATTTACATTAATGCATTTCGACCCCGATTTTCGGATTCCAATCATTCTGATTTCAAGCTTTTATACGTTTCAGAGAGCTCTGAATTCGAAAAACACATTTTTAGTCATTGGGCTGTCTGTATGCCAAGATTTTCTCGAGAATTAGTTAACAGATTTTGTTGCTTCTTTTTTTAGTTTGTAGGGTTTTGACTACTGATGACTGTGACACAAATTAAGTGTTCCATGCGCAATAGCTGCTGCGCAATAAATGAAAAGGCCCCTGAGTCTGAGTACGTTTCAGAGTCCCCTGAGACTATATGAATTCCCTACAAAACTGTATAAAAATCGTTCATTTTGGACAACTATTAACGAAGTTACAGCTATTCAATTTCCAGCATAAGATTATGGGTTCATATCCTGGTGTCAGAAAACGATAAATTAGAGAAAAAAGATAACTTAGTAAAATATAGAATATCTGTTGCCTACATCACACAAGCTTCACTATTACCTCTACTTTTAAGAGAAATTATTGTTTAACAAAATTAGGCTATGGCAAAAAGTTTTTTATCAGCAATATTAGAGGGTATTGAATGTTTTACACTGATCTACCTTAAGCCGGTTTACATTGCTTTAGTTAATCAAATAAATCTTACTCAAATCTTTTCTTTGATCAATTTTCAGGAAAATACATCAAATTCAATTTTTTTTGTTTCTTGATGGACATATATAAAGATATAACAACTTTTCTGAAACAGGTTGGAAAGTCTTGTGAGTGGGCTCACCAGATTTTTGTTATACAAAAGAATCAATTACTATTATTGAAGAGAACATTTTTCTTAATAAATAGTTTTAAGAATTATATATTGTACATAGGTGTGAATGTGATTTATTTACTTTAATTTCATCTAGCTTTTATCTATTATTTCATTTTTTTTTTTTTGTACACAGGCATTACTTATTTTATTTTATTTGTATTTCTTTTTCTTTATTATTGATATTAATTGTATGCATTAGCGGATCCAGGATTTAATTTTGGGGGGGGGGCTTCAGCCCGAAAGCTTTTTTTTCATATATATATATCCATAATTACAAAAAAAAAAAAAAAAAAGCAGAAAGATACTAACTACCTATATGAAATGGTGTTTAAGTGATTCTTGAAGTCCGATTAAATGTAATTAAATTACCTATAATACTTTAAGACATAACTTTTAAATATTTTTTAGCATATAACATGGTTACATTTTACCATTTTGGGGGGGGCTTCAGCCCGAAAGCCCCCACCGTAAATCCGCCTGTGATTGTATGTATATATTGTGTGAATGAATCATGTAGCCTTAATATTAATGCCCTTCAATGTGGCAGAATGTATTAATATTCAATAAAGAAAGTTAAAAAAAAAAAAGAATTATTATATAAGTAGGGATTCATTTTCTTCACTGTTTCTCAACAGATTGTCTTTTTTTTGTTTATCTTTTAGTAGCTATTGACCATAAAAATAAAACTGAGCTGTTAGTTTGTTGAAAATGCTTATCTCCGTGAAAGTTCTTCACTGATTGCTTTGAAAGTTTGATAAGATGTTGCAATCAATTCAGGAGTGTTTCTATTTTTTATATCATCCATTCCATCCGGCTCATCTTTACATTGCTTTAGTCTTCAAATTTTTTTTTTTTTTGATCAATTTTCAGGAAAATACATATAATTAATTTTTTTTTTTTGTTTCTCGATGGACATATGTAAAGATATAAAAACTTTTCTGAAATAGGTAGGAAAGTCGTGTGAGTGGACACATCAGTTTTTTTTTTTAGTTAACAATGGTGGATTCTTCAATATTTTAAAATACCATAATACCTTAGGCTAGGATCTGCTCTTAATAGTAAGTATATAATAAGTAACTTAAGAGTAGCTTTATCTGCGTAAGTGGACGTTGTTGGGGCTGTCGGTGTGTCCCTGGCCTGAGGTTTTGAGGCTCTATTTTAGAAACATTAAAGAGGATTCCATTGTTAACTTAAAAAAAAAAAAAAAAACATGTTAGAAACTTCAAATAAACAGCAAGATCAATGAACATTTTGTAGTTTGTTGAATAATAATTAAGTGACCTAATTCCCAATTTAAATAATTATGTTAAAATATAATACTCAAAGGTCGATTGAAGAATTTTTTCAGATATATATATATATATATATATATATATATATATATATATATATATATATATATATATATATATATATATATATATATATGCATAAAAAGATGAAAGCATGTTTCCAATCACATATATGTTTAGTGTATTTATATGAACGTAAATATTCGAATTTAAATTTGACTTTACCAGTTAAATAAGATAGGTCTGTTAAAAGCAAATAACTTCCGACATGAGAGATTACTGTTTTACAGTTTCGGCTTGCCATATTGTTTGTTGAAGCCCATATGGACAGATAGGATTCCGGCTAATAAACCCCACCTGCAAAGCTGAATCAACAAAGCCCAGCATAAACATCCTAAATGGTTTCGTTGTTTAAATAACTATACCAACCCTGGTTATACCTAAACACTCTCCGCCTCACAGGCGACTAATTCTCTTATCTCAGCTTCAGACAGAAAATTTCTGTACCCTGCTAAAAAAGTTATAGTAGTTTTGCTTATGGCTGATAACTAGAGACCGGATTTCCATCTTATTGCACATTTTATTCCCTTGCTTGTAAAAACTCCGGACTCGAATATCTATCCGTTTCAGAACCTGTAGAATAACAAATTAAAATTTTATATTGCACGATATTGCAGGTTTTGCCGTTTTTGGTTTAAATAGCACGATTTTATTTTTTGTTGCATTAAATTGCACATGTTTGCACTTTTGTGCTAAATTAGACGATTTATAAAAACAAATGTATAAGTGAGTGTGTTAATATTTATTTTACTATATTGTTCAAATTAAATTCATTATTCAAAATAGGAATATATGAGGAAGGCAAATAAGTCTGCGTGAAGCAAACATCGTATTCATTACAAAAGGACGAAATGAACACAAGTGAGATCTATTGTTGGAATAGAACTTGCCTAAAGTATCAGATAATAAAAAGCTGCTTTCCTGGAATTAGCTGCTTTGTTAATAAGACATTTATAGTTATTGTTTTGACTTGAATCCCCACTCACCCTTCAAACCTTCAGTATCTCTTCTGGCTTTAAATTGGTTTGTAGAAATTTCATTATAGAAAAAAAAAATGATAATACTGAAAGTAAAATCCAGTCTCTCATCAAAAATTAAAATCTGGATATAATAATACTCTGATTCGAAATGTGAGGACAAAGAACTTTACACTTTTGACACAACCTTACAACTTTAAGATAAGAAAGTTCTTGACACCTTATAAAAAATCAACCAGATGATAAGAAATCACTGATAGACGCTCATTGTGGAACATGTAAGAAAAAATATTCCTATAAAAAAATTACATTTTTTTTTTTTTTTGGTTTTTGAGGATTTTGAGAACGTAATCCCCCAAAATATTTTTTGTAGTGATATAGAAAAACAGCTTCAACACTAATATTTAAACACTTGAAAATTTCAAACATCACAGTCTATTTCAATTTTGTATAAAAATCATATAAATTTTAACAAAAGCGTTTTGGAATGTATAATATTGGAAATTTCAACCCTACTAAAAAATAATTATTTTTAATAAAAGTGAAATATCTGAAATTGCCCTGGTCTATATAATATATAGGTACCTATAATTCCTGCCTTTATTTATTTGATTATAATCGTTATTATAATCTGAAATTCCCTTTTCAATGTAAAATTTCAATTTTTTTTTTTCAAAAAACTCTCGGTTAATAGAAGATCTGATTAGATTTCGATGTATATTAAATAATATTGATTATTTTACACTTTTTAGGTGCTAATTACATAATTATACGTACTTTGGATTTTTACTGAACGATTTTGCACATTTCAAGCTTTTTACTACACGTTTTCCGAATTTTTACTGCAGGAAAATCCGATCTCTACTGATAACAAATGCATGATGTATTGACTCGTCGACAGTCCACTACGAAATAACTCAAAATTACTTCCTATATTTAAGAACTTTTTCTTTTCAGTTGGAACTACACGGATACAGACCTCTTTTGTGTCAAATAATTATCACCTGGCTAATACTTCTTAAATGGCTTCCTCATTACGTAACATAAAACTTTGATATTTACAAAAATGTCGGAAATATGACGCTTTCAAGCTGGAGATCGTTTTTGATCTTGCTATTTTTCTGTCATGAAGGTGTCTGGATTGGCATAACATTGGAAGGCTAAATGTTTACCTGTACGTTGGAACACTGTAAAAGTATAACCAGTAGTAAAATATAACCATGTTTTATATAAAAAAATAATAAAAGCTATCTCGTAAAGTATTCTTTTTCTTGTAATTACGTTTAATAGGACTTCAAGAATCACTTAATCACAATTTCATATAGGTAGTTGATTTCTTTCTTTTTTTTTCAAATTAATTATAGTTATACATATATGAATAAAAATGTTTCGGGCTGAAGCCCCCCCCAAAAAAAAAAAAAAAATTAAATCCTCGATCCACTAGTGCGTTGGAGACTCAAGGTTTTATCGTTTAGATTTTTCCATTTATAATTTAATGAAAATGGTGTCAACTAGTTGTACCCCGTGGTTTCGCCCGTTTTGAATATGAATTATTTATACCTGTTTAATAGACAACATGGATAACGAATCCTCCACCTTTATATATTAGTATAAATAACCTCCTAAAATCTTATAGAATAATTATCTTGCGTTGATTGCACTGCCGAATCTACGGGGGGGGGGGAGAGGGAGGGCTTCTGGGCTGAATGAAAAGGGTAAAATATAGCCATGTTTTATGGATATAAATATTAAAAAATTATCTTAAAATCTTAAAGTATTATTGTTCGTGTTGTCACATTTAAAAGGACTTTAGGAATCATTTAGACACCATTTCATACAGGTAGTTAGTTAGTTCGTTAGTTTCTTTTTTCCCAAAGTAATTATCGTTATTTTTATGAAAAAAAAAAGCTTTCGAGCTGAAGCTCCCCCCTCCCAAAAATTAAATCCTGGATTCACTACTGGTTGATTGTAAATATAATACAACAGTTGTTTAATTTATTATGCCAATCCGTTCCAAGGCTGTCAGAAATATTGACGTAATAATTCTGCTCTTGTTACCAGTACATTTATTGTGCTGATGTGTACTGTATATGAGATGTTGGTTAATATGTAATTAAGCTATTTTTGGAAAAGATATTTGTTACTATATTTACATTATAATTTGCTTTATCAAGTCGGATCTATTACAGAGAATGGCTAATGGGTTAATAAATTTAGTATGACTATTGCAATTATTTTAATTATTAATTAGGTGGATGGTGGCTGTAAATGAATTAATTAACTCGCTGCATTCTTCTTCTCCTCATCTTCCTCTCCTCCCCTTTCTAAGCCTGTTGTGCTTCTACTCCATCTAATATAATATATAATATAACAATACTACTCTCTAAATTTACAATTTTTTAAAATTCAGGTGGATGTTTCAGGGATTTGGAGTGTGTCATAGTAAGGAGAGAAGTAGTTCTATAAGGCGAATCCAAGAAAAATACAAGGACAACGATATTTTAGTTTTTCCACGTAAAACTAAGACTTATGAATAGCTGCGTAAGATTTGTAATTAGTGCCCTGAGATACTTCCAAGTGTTTCACAAGTACACTGAGTTAAAGTGGCTCTTCCCCTCCTTTCGAAGACAATATTTCCTAGGTACTTTCCTATATCAAATCATCAACAATCATCGTCCTTCTTACGCCTAAAACCCTCTCCAATTCAAGTCCTCAGTCCACTCCCTTTTCACAAGATCTCGACTTTCCAACCTTTACATTCCTTCTCACAGATCTGCCTCGTACCAAAACTCGTTTATTGCTCGCTCTGTTAATTTCTGGAATTATCTTCCTATCGAAATTCGGCATTCTCCGTCCCTGTCAACATTTAAAACCTGCTATTCCAATTTCTATCCCCAAAACAGCTAGACACCCTCCCCCGGTTAACCTTTTACGTATTATTCAAAATGATTCACATAATGATATATTTACATATAATTCATCACTTAAATACTTACGTCTTCATAATGCAAATAAGGTTCGTCTTCTTTTTCTTTTCTTTTTTTCTGCAGAAACACAGAGTTTATTGCTAAGAAGAATGTAATGTATTTTCTGTTAATTTTTTTTTTAAAAGTGTATACTTATGTTTTACCACTATAAATAGTGTTAAGTGTCTTGGCAAGGTTTCAAGTGTTTTGTATATAGATTTTTTTTTATTTTGTACATTGTATGTTTAACTAATATTTTCTTTAATTTTTTTTTCTTTATTTTTACTTTTTATGTTTGTTTTTACTTAAGCCAGATGTAATATTTTAATTTTGTACTTTTTTGTTATTTTAAGTCCCAGAGTAAAATTATTATCTATTCTATTCTATTCTAAAACATCAAAAAAATTTCCGTAACCATGTCAGCTATTGATGCATTTATAATAATATTTATTTATCATTAAATTAATAAATATCTGTATATTATTTTTGGAATAAAATAAAGCCGTGTTTTTTTTTTTTTTTTTTTTTTTTTTTGTGGACTAGATTTCCTGTTAAATTTTGATTGCATGTTGAAGACAAAGATGTAGTTTATTAAATAACGATTTTGATTTGTTTTTCTGAACATTCGTAACTATAAAATCTCAAAATAAATGTTTTCTAACTAAATTGAACTCCCAAACTTTACTAGCTTGATTTTCAATACTCTATGTAGTTATAAATTAAATGCACACGATAAAATTATTTTATTTTATATAAACTACACTACTTTGAACTTTTGACTCCAAATGTCAGGGCAAGCTCCAACATCGTTCATGACATCATTCAACATTGTATGTTCATATGAGCAGTACCTATATACATAGTTAGTGTGTAATTCAAATTACATAATGAGAGGTCATCCTAGTCTTGTGGTGTTCACCGTTGGCAGAAGGCCGTTCATCGCAGTACAAAGGATGTGCTAGGGAACTGCTTAGGCAAGATCTAAAGTGCAAGATCTTTTATCAATTCCTAAATTACGAAGAGGAATATTAAATTATTTTTTGGTGCGATTTTATTATACTTTGTCTTTACTGTAAAAAATTTTAATTGATAATGCTTAAAATATCGTTTTTTTTTTATGAACTGTTCAAATCCTTGGCCTGGAACAGTATCTCTTCTATCAAGGCTGCAAGATATACTTTACTTGCTGTCCAGCAATGCTCCAGTATTAAGTGGACATGTCTGTTGCAAGTCCTCTGCCTGTCTATTCAGCCATTTCTTTGCTTCTCTTGCCTACCAAGAGATGGCAGTAGTGCTGCTTGCTTCTTCATTGGATTCAAATTTAAATAAAGTGGGAACATGATTGTGTTCCCTTAACAGTCGTAATTAGAAGTTTGGCGTCTAGTTTCTCTGCATTTAATTTACTTGTAACATTGTTATTTTATTATTAAGCACCAAATGACATAGACTCGTTTACGTATCAAAAATATTTACACTAAGTGTACAATATTTAGGTAAGGGAATATTCATCAAATTACTTAGTAACTAAATTTTATGAAACTGCACTTAATGTCTGTTTGCAATTAACCCATGATATGTTTTCTAAATTTCAGCCGATTTAGTGTTTAAAAGTTTTTTTGAAACAGTAAATAGATATTTTTTTTTATTTGAAATAATTAATCATTTCAAATTAATCTTTGATATAAAAAATAGTTAAATATAAAATATAAAAGAATTTGATAATTAACTAAAGGAGAAATAAGAGATCTTAATGGATAATAGTTGTAATGGGGGAACCATAGGAATACGAGGGCGCCCGAGCTCACCCGAGCTCGCCCGAAAGATTAGGACCTGCTTCCATACGCAACATGAGCTTAATATAATTCGGACTTCAACAATATTATGTACATATACGCATGCGGTTTTCATAAATGCTATCATTGGTATTATTTGATATTTAATTGTATAGATTACAACGATATAAAAATTAAAATTTGTATATATAGGATATTTAAACAAATAAAAATATTTCCAATGAAATGTAAATAAATATAGCGTCTGTATTTTATTCAGTACAGGAAACGAATATGAAAACAATAAAATCCCGAAACGTCGCTTAAATATAATTTACTTAATCCAATTTGTGCTTACGGCATAGAACTGTGGGGTTCTGCCAAAACTTTCAATATTAAAAAAAAATCCAGTCTTTCCAATCCTAAATTTTACGAAGGATAGTTGACTCACCATTTTATGTCTCAAACGATAGATTACATAAAGACTTGAACATTCCAACAATTTTAGACAGTGTGAAAGAAAACTACAATAACTTTCACCAAAGACTAACTTACAGCACAAACCCTCTGACAGAAAACCTTAAAAGCACTAGAAAACCGTACAGCTCACCTCGACGATTACGTAGGCGGTGGCCAAGAGACCTGCTGAATTGAACTATTTCCTGGATTGTGATGGGACGCTGTGAAGCTGCCAAAAAATTAGCTCATTTCAAAGAAATTTGCAGATCGAAAATTAAAATTCCATGTCCAATATTATGCTATGTATTAATAAATAAATATAATTTTTTATTTATTGATAAAAACTCAAGATCTTCAGAAAGTATTAATTATTTAATTATGCAGAATATATACATGCATGAAGTTCGTAACTTATTTTTACCTCAATCGATTTGGGCATAAGCGGCCTCAGAATAATGCGCACTCTATTTGCCACTTTGAGTTTGAGGGTCCTAAATCTCCGAGTATTATCTACAAGAGACAGAGGACTTATTCAGCAGGTGATGCCCCTCAAGGGTTATGTCGAGATCACCACTAGAATACTGAACCTACATCACAAGAGGAATAGCTCTCACTGTCGTAAACTGCAAAGGGATTTATGTTCAGCTAAAGCGAAAAGGAATCTTGGATTTTATAGCTGAGGGGTGCACCTAACAATGGACTCGACCATCTCATTTCTGCTATAGACTAGACTCTCCCATCCGTACATTTACTTGAATAACGTATACAAACTGCCCTGTCTTTTATTCCAGTCTTACTGTCCAAACATTACTTGCACTTATTCTCTTATTTTGCACCGAATCTGTGTCACTCTTATTTTGTAAGTTAGTAAAAAAAATGTATTTTCTATGTGCTTCCCAACTTCACAGGGCATTAAGCAAATGAGATGATTCTTTTTGATCTACATTTTCCTGGCGCCCGAAGACCGTATTGTAGTTGTCAACTCAGGAACATGTCTACTACACTAGTGTGTCTACAAGGATCTGTGACATTATCTCGTTAGATAGCAGGTCGTTACCTGCCCTGAATTATGGGGGAGGTTAGAACCAACACTATCACTGATGGTGGAACATACAGTCCAGTTTCATTACCAAGTAAATTTTATTAACTCAACAAAAAAAAAAAATAAAAACTGTACCACTACAACCCATGAAGGGTCTTGGATTCAGTAATATTTAGGAAAAGTACTGTTTCAAGGTCAGCGGTTGTGCAGGGAGGAGATTGGGCCGTGAATACGCTCAACCGCCAGGTTTCCCCCCTTAATCAATTATTTAATTAAGGCTACCCACATTATAGAGGCTGGGTGTACCCCAGGAGGCTCTCCCTACCTCAGGATCGCCTCACGGCCAACGAAACAGTATAAATAATTTTTCTGCCATTGAGCCGGGATTCGAACCAGAGACCTCGAGCATTGGAAGCTTAGTGCCATACCATTGAGCTACCCCGCTCCCTTATTAATTCAACATCTAAAATTTAAAAACATCTAAAAAAGCTTCCATCTAAAAGTGACAAAAACAAAGGGACATATAACCCAAAAACTGACTAGACACAAAACTTCTTCAATTTGATGGCTTAATTTCATCAACACTACGAGATCTCGCACTTCCGATCTCTATCCCCCTCCTCACCGAACCGTTGCGTTTGACAAATCATTTGCAAATCAAACCGCCTCCTTCTGGAATTCTATCCCTGCTGATTTTCAACACCCACAATCAGTTTCCTCTTTCAAATCCCTCCTCTTTAAACACCTACTCCTTTCTCAATCCGCCTGATCACGAAATATACCTAAGAGAGCTATCTAAGTACCCTCAGAAAATATTTCTGTTATTTAAGTTTTCTCTGTTTGTATTATGTACACTTTATGTACGATTATAATGTATGTATATTTACGCTTTTTATGTCATTTCCTCTCTTTCTGTCTGTATTTTTACTTTTAAATACCCAATATTGCAAATATCTACTCTATTTATGACCACTTACACATGAATTCAGCACTTATGATTTGTTCTAAAGGGACAACAGTCCCAGAATAATAAAATATATTTTCATTTCATTTCAACACGGTATGTTTTAAAATATACCAAAGCAACCTAATACTTAAGCGTGACCGATATATATATTCTTTCCTGTGGTATAAGTCTATAGGGTGGCCGGAGACTCTTAAATAAAGATCTCTCAGGGGCTTAAGTACACTAAACCCGCACAGTGAAATTAATTCTAATTCCCTGAAGAAATCGTCTATCTATAACGACTCCAATTTTAACGTTTTTGAGTAGTCATTTTAGTGATGTTTCTAGTTGGAATATTTATAATATCTGTACGTACTAATATCTGTTGAGTAAGTTGATTCCAGAATAGGTGATTGCAGTTTTGAAATATAGAACTGCGAATAAAGGAATACATTTTCCCACTAAAAATATCACTAAAATTAATAATAAAAAATATTGAAATAGGAGTTGGTTATTCTGTCAACTGATAGGTTCATATACATATATATACTCTCGATTATTTTTCCGTAACTTGATTTAGGTTTAATAATAGGAAAAAAACAGTCTTTCCTCAGGTCGATTCCAATATACTTAAGCGATTGTCGAAAGGTTGAGCTCTTTGTGTACAGTCGATTGAAAACGATATTATCACGATGTAATTAACGGAAAATTGTAATATTCAAATCAAATAGCGAACCATTACAGGTTCAGACAATAACATCCGTAATTTTCTTTTGTTATGGAGATGTTGGGCAGTAGATTCTAATTTCAGACGAAGTACGTTAAAAAAAATACTATATTATACTTTTTTTTCTGGGGAGTTGTATGTTATTCTGTTTTTGGCAATGATAACATCCAATTAAGGTATTCACCATGGCAGACACCCAGTAATTGGTCTAAAGGCATGATGATGCTCTGGATATATATAGTTTAAATTGTTATAACATGAATTTAGAACCTGACAATGGAGAACATTAGATTTAAGGTAATTACAAATTGAATGTAACAACTCAATTCTAGCATGCATTATATTTAACTCAATTTTTAGCTATGAATAAACAAGGAAACATGAGATTGTAGTTCTGAAGATGGGAGTAAATATCCCAATACGTTAACATGTAAACTTGGAAATACGACAAATATATCAATTGTTGTCTAATTGGAAGTTATTATTGCCAAAAACAGAGACTATATTATATAATAGTCTAGTTATTACATTGTCCAACGTTTCGAACTACATTGTAGGTCCTCTTTAGGGCTATATAAGATACAAACAACATATATTAGTTATTTAATTACATATATACAGTATATATTAATTATAGAATGTCAATATGGATTAGTGTTGACATTCACTTCAATTTTAAAAGGCTCTTGTATCTATTACCTTTCCAAATTGAACTAAATGTCCAATAGTCATCTACATTTAATGGAACATTCTATAATAAATATATATTGTGTGTATCTCATGGAGCCCTGAAGAAGAACTACAATGTAGGTCAAAACGTTGGACAATGAAATAAATATAATATTATATAATATAGTATTTTTTTTATCGAACCCCCGACTAATTTCTTCTGTAATTTTATTTTAATTTATAATGAAGTTTATCAAAAAACTGGCTGATGCACCTTAACACATTTCAATTTTTTTTTATGTACTTAAAGAAGTTTTTATTAGTCTAACGTATTTTTCATCTTTATATATGTGAAAGCCATGTTCTGTATAGCAGTATAGAAATTACTATTACTACAACAAAATATATATATCACAAGCAAATTACAATATTTTATAGTACTATTTTTTATTTTTTTTAATAAAAATCTATGATGATGTAGAGATGGTTAACAGTGATATAATATGAGAAGGAATTGGTCGGGGGGTGCGGTCAAATAAATACTAGATTATTTAAAAATAGTATTTTTAATTACACCGACGTTTCAACCCACATTGCAGGTCTTCATCAGGGCTACAAAATATACATAAAAGGCGCAAATACTATTACTATTATTTTTTTTATTATTTATTTATTAAGTATAACAACAATCTATCTCTTGGACATTAGTCATAGTGAGGTAGGATAACATACACATTGCATGTACAGAAAATATAAAATAAATAGAAGCAAAATAATAATCAAAAGTATATATAAGAAATAATAAAATAAAATAACCTAAAAATAAGAAAAGATTTTTACATAATCTAGTATTTATTTGACCATACCCCTCGACCAATTCCTTCTCATAAAAATCTATATGTTAATTTAAGTATTTTATTTAATTTATACCTCATGTATGAAATAAATCAAGTTAAAAACGCCATTTTATTAGTCTTTCCGGTTTAACCATATTTCCTGCTTAACCGGCCTCTCTTGCTCTCTTAGGACGGATAAGCGAGGCTCTATGTATTCCTACAGCTCTTACCAGAGGACTCGCTCTTTTTGTTTACGACGGAGGGTTGAAAAGGTTACTTCAAGATGCTTTGATATATTCCGCGCCTAAGGCTATGCGGCTCTTGTATCCCATTCTTTCCTCCAAAATTTTTTACACGAGCCGGAACAAAACTTGTATTCCATCCAGAGCTTCTTTTATTCTCATAAAGTTATTTGTAATAAATAATTATAATATTAATAATATAAAAAAACACCCTAGGTGCATGTCATTATTTGTTAATTTATTGCGATGAATGAATGTAACATAATTTTGACATTAATACAAAAGTTTCGCCGATTCAGGCATCAAACAGACAGAAGAGAAAAAAAAATCGAAGATCACATCATTCCATGGCACTAAAGGATCCAGGATTTAATTTTGGGTGGGCTTCAGCCCGAAATCATTTATATATATATATATATATATATATATATATATATATATATATGAAGGCACGGAAGTTAAGATGGGCGGGGCATGTAGCTTGTAGCAATACATCTGGAAGCCTACACGTAAATGAATTCCTCAATAGTAGGTAATGACCAGGTAGAAGGCCAAAAAGCAAATGGATAGATAGAATCAACAAAGATGTAACAGAGCTGCGTGCAGATAAATAAAATAAATAGCCCAATACAAGCAGAGATGGAGCAGGCTTGCTAAGGCGGCAAAAGATCTACATGTTTCTGTAATGCCAACCGAAAAAAATTGCAGATGATCCGATGGTCATTGTATGTAATCTTCAATACATGCAAAGAAAACGTATAGAGGAGTAGTCTAATTGGAGTCTGATGAAAAACCAGAATAAAACTGATTATGCCTTCAACTCGAGTTGAAAATTGAAAATGTACATCTTTTCTAGAGCACGGAATTTCAGTAATTAGGAATTCGAATAAATGAAAAAGGAACCCTATTTCAGGATATATATTTCATCGAATTTATCTCATGGAAGGGAAAATATTAGAATCCTTAACTCAGTCCAATAAAATATGAGTATTTTCTTAGAATTAATTAAAAGTATATATATTATTTATATCTATTAGAAACACTTCTTTATATGATCAGTAAAACAGCAATATAACCAAAACCTGTCAGCCCATGAGATGAGTTTTCTAAGAAGCTGTAACGTCTTAAGGTTACAGCATATATCTAATAGTGCTATTAGGAAAATTATAGGAAAACAAAATATATAATACATAATATTATATAAATCGGCCACGTCTACCTACTACAGGGTCGAGAACCGCATAACTGGGTCAGATATGGGTCCCCTAGAACAGTGAACCACATACTCTTGTACTGTACCAATTATGCGGCCATTAGCAAGAACCATGACATGCTACAAACCATCAAAGAAATAATATAGGATAACGAAAAAGTTGTTGAGGCCCAAATGGGTTTCTCGAAACTAACGGTATTTTATCGCAGAGCATAAGGGGATGATGAAAGGATTGCCAATGATAGTATCGGATAGAGGCAAATTAAAAAAAAAATATATATATATATATATTTTATATATATACTCTCTCATTTTCCCCCACTTTGACTATAGCTGTGTGGTGTATGATGGCCTCTCTGTGGAGCTCCGTGATAGACTGAAAAGACTAATGAACAGCTGCGTAAGATTTGTGATCGGGGCCCCAAGATACTCCCATGTTTCTCACCACTACGCTGAGTTAAAGCGGCTTTTCGCCTCCTTCCGAAGACAATATTTCCTAGGTACGTTCCTCTATCAAATCATCAACAGCCATCGTCCTTCTCCAGTTCAAATCCTCAGTCCATTCCCTGTCCACAAGATCTCGACCTTCTAACCTTTACATGCCTTCTCACAGATCTGCCTCATTCCAAAACTCCTTTGTTGTTCGCTCTGTCAATTTCTGGAATTCCCTCCCTATCAAAATTCGACATTCCCCATCCATATCCAAATTCAAAACCCTCCTATTCCAATACCTATCCCAAGAACAGTCAGATAGTTGCTAACCATTCGAGCTAATTTTAATAGAGAATTTGATACATACAAATTCATTGATTGATTAATTGATACATTTTTAATTTTAATTCTTTATTATTTTCTCAAAAGTGTATACGAGTCTATCAGTGCAAATAGCTTTAAGTGCCTTGTCATAGTATTAATTGTTTTGTATATAGTTTCGTTTTTTGTATATAGAATGTTTACCTTATATTTTTTTACATTATTTCTTTTTTCGATTGATTTTATTTTGGCCAGATGTGATCTTTTAATTTTGTTCTATTTTGTTATTCTCAAGGGACTGTGTCCCAGAATAAAATTATTTTTCTATCTATCTATCTATCTATATATAATATCGAAACAAATAGGACATATAGCCAAAAATGTTTTCTTATACAAGGCACGAGTATATAATAAAGAGGAGGCAACCAAAAAAATCGGACGAAGGATGTAAAAGAGAAGAGAATGCTTTGATAAGAGAGTCTTGCGAGGGAAACGTTTGGAATTTGAGATATAGTAACTTTACGAAATCGAAATAATAATAATGATTGTTTCGTGGTCCTTATGACTTTTACATTTAAAAGAAATTTTTCATATCCTAGCTTTTATGTAGCATGGAAATGAATACAACGTCCACGCTGTGCAGGGTTATCCTATCAAGACGTAATTCAAACTGGGAATAGAGCAAGGACGCATCCCAGGACTCTAAATTATTTTCTGAGGATATTCCAGGCGAAACCATGGGCTTACATTCAGTGAAAAATGAGCGGAGAGTAAACGCTCCTCTCCCGTTGAGATTAATAATTGACCAATAAATCTCTATAAGGTCTCCAAGGCTAACTAAATCTCTGTTATGTATCTCTCCCTTCCGCCTTCCGACCTAATGCCTTATATATTGCCTTAATCTGCAGCTATACTTGTCTCATTGTCTCTTGTATTTTGGAGAGGTTTTTATTTTCGATATTGAGTCGAAGGAGATCACTTATGTGCTTTTTTGCTCTATTCCTTATCTCCAATAATTCGTCTTCAATAACTGATCCAAGACTGTTATTTTATTTATTTTTTGTTGTTTGTCTTTTAGGCTAAATGTTTTTTTCTTGTCTGTAGTTCCTCCGGAAGAGAGGGCATGAGAGTTAAAAGACCCACCGAGCACCTTGATTTGAACTCAAAATCAAAACTTCGGGTTGCCGCCAACGCAAGGTGCTGTGCACACGCGTTAGCCCGCTCGGCCACACCGCCGCTTTTCAAGACTGTTCGTAATTCTGGAATGAATTTTCGTATCGTTACCGTAAACAAATATTCAAACAATCCAAGTTCACATGACCGATTAAAACAGAAAACCTAAACTACCAGGTAAGTCATCGTAATGAAGTCCGCACCTATAGTTCAGTTTCCACACACCACACACCAGGGGAGGCTAAAGTCAGCGTGGCACCGACTTCAACAATTTTGTTTGGTGGTAATACATCGGTAAATATTGGACAAAAGTCAGCCATTCGTTCCTATGGGTTCCAGAAGGCAAGAAAAAATATCTGGTGTGTCCACTCACACGACTTTCTACAGACAGACAGACCAATGGCTAAAAATGTGTTTTTCGGACTCAGAGGGCTCTGAAACATAAGATCCGTCGAAAGCTGCATATCGGAAATTTTTACCCGATTGCAATACTTCCCTCACCTAGTATAGGTAGGAAAATAATAAGTTAAAACATATGCAAAAAATAGAACAAGCTGTATCATCGCTAATAGTGGCTCGATTCCGATGATTTTTTTTTGTGTTGTTGGTAATTTAATTACCTTTCAAATGTTTTATTATAAATTTTACCGTATACATAGGGAGTTAGGCCTCATATCATTTTTCTTTTCTTTATAAATTTTTTTCCTGAAATTTCTCGGAAATTTAGTCCATATACGAAAATTAAAAGGACAATTATTAGAACATTATAGGAAAGGTTTATCAAAATCGTTAGAGCCGTTTTCGCGCTACAGTCTATAGAAAACATGTTTTCATTATTTGCACGTAAGCTATTGCGCATGGATCACCGAATTTCTGTCACAGGCATCAGTAGTCAAAACCCTACAAAATAAAAAAAAAGAAACAACAAAATCGGTTCATTAGTTCCCTAGAAAATCTTGGCAGACAGACAGATAGACAGAGTAATGACTAAAAATATATTTTTCGGACTTAGAGGGCTCTGAAAGGTATAGATCCGTCGAAAGCTGTATATCGGAAATTTGACCCGATTGCAATACTTTCCTTACCTAGTATAGGTTTTATGTTCAATATAATTTCATAAAAAAATTATGTTACTTATTCTTGGCTTTGCATAGACCGGATTTTTATGTTATTATATAACGATCGATTGATTTTTTCGTGCATAATAAGAAAAATATATTGACCAAGGTATTAGATGAGTTATAAAGTATCATAAATTACAAAAAAAAAAAATTAGATTTCAATTAATTTTGCTACATCAAAATCCACCACCTGGCCTACCAAAATATTCCTTCCTGATTCTCTCTGTGAGTATTCATTTAAAAAACTTGGTGGCTTGAATAACCATATGTTATTCTTTCACACTGTTCACAGAAAATGGGATAATAATAGCTGTTCAAAGTCAACATCCTCCACATTTAGTATTACTTTTTAGAATCACCTTGGTTTGATTTAACTGCTGATGCGGGGCATTGCCATCAGGCGCGAAGGTTGTAAATTTCAGGATGTAATTGCAGCGTGTTCTGGTTGATGTTGAAGGAATTACAGCGGAAGGAGGGAGCCTAATAAAGGAGGCAGTAACACTCACCGGTTGGTTACCGGTAGCAAGTTGCCAGGAACCGGTTTACGACCGCCTTGGATTTAACAGCCCGTCAATAAAGCACTGAGCGGTGTGACCTGGCCCAACAGCTCATCGAGGCCATCCATTTCTGAAGATAGTCTCTCCTCCAGCAACATTATCTTCCAGCAACGTTGTCCTCCAGTTAGACTCCACAGTCGTTATAGATTGTATAACTACATTGACCTCTGGAATTGATCCAAAAAGTTGAAAGCGGTTCAATCCACAAAAAAATATTATACTAAAAGGGTTCTTTTGGAAAAATATACATATTTTTAAATCTATGATTTTGTTTCATTTTAAATTATTTATACAGAGAATATAATTATATAAACAGATTTTCCCTATGATTTTCCAAATCCTGTCAAAATTCTGACCGCGACTTACGCAGACAATACAACAATCTTGACAAGACATCAAAATTTAACATACGCCTCACAGACTCTACTATATCACCTAAACGAATACTACGACTGGCGCAAATTCGACTCAACCAAGAAAAATCACTACATATCACTTTTACCCTTCGACGTGAAACTTGCCCTGCTATTTACCTTGACAATATCCAAATTCCTCAGACAGACAAAGTTCAATATCTTGGACTGACCATTGACAGAAGAATGACATGAGGCTCACATATCCAAAACAAAACAAAAACTCTAAATCTAAGACTACGGATATTGTACTCACTCCTTGCTAGAAATTCGAAATTAAAACTTAGACAGAAATGGAATACGTATACTTACCTACTTAAGCCTATTTGGACCTACGCTTCACAGATATATGGGACAGCCAAAAAAAACTTACATACGTAAAACTTTCAGAACTATCACCAAGGCTCCCTGGTACGTCGGTAACATTACTCTACATAAAGACTTACAGATGCTAACAGTTAACGACCACATACGAACATACTACAAAAGATTTCATAATAACTTACACGGACATACCAACTCATTGACTCGAGACATGGCCACAACTGACATGCCCGATAGCACCCGAAGGAGGCTTAAAAGAAGCTGAATGAGGGATATCCTCCACTAACTATAAATATTACGCTCAAGACAGGAAGGACGCCGCTGGATACTCCTCTCCCTCACGCCTATTCCAAGACCAATCTTCTACATCTTAACATCACACTCGCTGATTGTCGGAACGGTGTGAGTTGAAGAATCGAGTTAAAAAAAATAAATTTCCCCATAACTAAAGCATGCTATGTATCAAAGGTTCTGATGTGTTATTTCATATATATTTCAATAACTATAAATATCTTATAAATAAATAAATGGGAAAAATCTAAATATTGCCAAAACAGTGTATTACAGATAAAATTTGGATAACGTGATTGTACCTGCTTTAAATCTTCTGAACACCTGGTATCGTGGAATGATATAACGCTTGTCAACAATCCGCATAGAATGTGATAAATGAAAAACTTTTTCTACTCCAAAGATCAAAATCGAACCAATTTTAAAGTTCAGAAAACTAATTTGAACTTCTACAGAAGAAGTGGAGGAGGTAATCCGTTCTTGAATAAATATCTGACCAATAGTAAAACCTAGGGAATAAGGAAGGATAATTGAGAGGCAAATATTCTTAGATAAAACAAGAAAGTCTGGTTGGAGAGCTGCATGAAGAAGGAGGTCGAGTCTAGAAGGAATCTATGAGGAGTACCTTGGAGATGGTTGTCCAATGGAGAGGTGCGTTGGAGGTACCCGGAAGTAGTGCCTAGAAAAGAAGGAAGAAGTGGATCACTATGAAGAAAGAGGAAGCAGTCAAGAAGATACCTCGAGATGAAGGTCGCAAAAGAGACCAGAAATAAGTTGCTGTATACTCCGGCATATTCTGTAATTAGTCAAGTAATAATATTCATTTATATCTTACTCATGTAAACCTGTGTTGGAAATCTGTAAAATAATAGTGATTACTCATGCCTACATTATCATCCTTAATGCAATATTCTGCATATATGTATAATGTTTAATTCCTACCCAGTTGAAGCCTGTGTCCCTCAAGGTGGCGTCTTAGGCCGCGTCCTTTATATCCTTTTCACCGCTGATATCACTGTCCTCCCCCATACCTTCCTGGCAACATTTGCTGATGACACCGCCATCCTATCATCCAACTCAAAGATCTCAAAATAGCATCTTTAAATCTGCAAAGACACCTCTCCCTGATTGAGCATTGGTGCAACGAATGGAGCATCAAAGTAAACGAATCCAAATGCAAACACATTACCTTCACCCTCCGGCGTGGATCCTGCCCACCAGTCCACTTTAATTCCATCCAACTTCCTTTTTCAGGCACAGTCCGGTATCTAGGCTTTCTCTTAGACCGAAGACTAGACTTAAAAGACAAGAACTTAACTGACAATACGGACAATTATACAGACTACTGAATAGAAAATCTCAACTTCCAATTGAAAACAAATTACTGATAAATCTTCTAGACGATCTTGAAACCTATTTGGACCTACGGACCTACGGAGGCAGCTAAACTTTCTAACATCAAAGGCATCCAATCCTTCCAGTCAAAAATCCTCCGAACAATAGTCGATGCTCCGTTCTATGTAACCAACAAAACCCTACATCATGACCTTAATATCCCATTTGTCCTCGACCTTATCCCTGAAAAATATTCCAAATTCCATCAGAACCTTATGATCATAATCATCCAAATCCCCTAGCTCAATCGATATCTAGTTCCACTTATCCCTACAATCTCCCTCGAAGGTTGAAGCGGCAGTGGACCAGAGATCTTTTGTAGTATAAATGTTGGAGTTCTGGCAATCGTCAGATTCTCCACTCAAGACATGAGAGTATGTGGCTAAAGCGCTCTCGCTCAAACTCCACTGGCTTTAGCAGCAGTGACGCGGTTGAGAGAGTGGCGGGATCACTTGAAGTCCTGTTTTTCCTTCTGTAGCTGGGGGGGACAATCAGGCTTGAGGTTCCCTGCCTGATTGTATATATTGTGTATAGGCATGACTGTTTTTAATTTACTTATCTTTAGGTTATTTTATTTTTTATTGTACATAATTTTTTGATTATTATTTTACTTTTGTTAATTTTCTGTATATATGGTATGAATGTGTTCATATATCACTATAATTACTGTCCACGTGACAGATCGTTATGTTTCTAAATAAATAAATAAAAACAAAAATTATAATGTTTAAATAGCAAATGGACCTTTTTCAGATTATAATTTGAGAACTACAGAAGTAAAATGTAGGTATAGTAGAGATGGTCTTCAAGAGAATGTGGAATAGTATCAGGAGAAAAGAAGACAGCCGGACCAAGAGAATGATGGAGTTGCAACCCAGGCTCCAATAACAGCAATTCAAGAACAAGAGATTAGCCGACGACAAACTGGGATTAGAAGATGAAAACAACATGGGAAGGGTTGCCAAATGCCGTGAAGAATGGAAAAGATTTGCTCGCATTCACTATCTGGTTTGAATGCAGGAATAAAAAAATATTCAGTGACTCAGTATTTTATTCATGATATAATTGTAAATATTTCCAACACAAATGTCTCTCTCTATCTAATATTGTTTTTTTAATTTGATTATTCATGTAAGAACTCAAGAATATTCAACTAAAATCTGATTTTGCAGATTGTGTTAAAAAAACGTATTCCAATGTCCAACTTTTTATATGAAATATTCAAATAAAGGATTATTATAATTATAATTTTATTATTTTATATTCTCCTTTGTGATCCTACCCTATTTATTCTATTTAAAAACTAAGTCTTGTTTTTTTTAGTCGTAATGAACGTCTAAAATTTGGCCAAGTGACTGAAGAAATAAAAATAACAAAGCAATGGCAAGTTTGTTTGTTCATTCAATCATTGACCATGGCATAAATAAAGATTGTGGATAAATAAATACTTGGATATAATAAGATAAAGATGTAAAAAAAACTTCATAAAAGCACTGCAAGAAAATTATCTTTACAATTTCATGAAGAAATTCGTAGGGTGAGGAATTCTTTTAAAATCTTCACAAAACTGTAATAAAATAAGACCAATACAGTGAAATGATAGTCTTGTTTGTCGCCTCAAACTGATTCTCATGTTGTCGCCCACTAGTTGACTTATTGGGTCAACACGACTTCAGCAACTTTGTTAATTATAGTTTTGCTAATGACCTCCTTGATAAGATTCAACATCAACTTATGGGTCGATGATAACTGACTCTTTCTTATAAATGCGGTGTTGACAGAATCATATTGTCAAATACATTTTATTTTTTTAGCTGGACAACAAGTGAAGCGTACAAATAATATCCAATACTATTTTTATCCAATATACGCAGTTTTTCTTTTTCTATTTCCTAAATGTATTTCGAAACCTTTCTCATGAATTTTCCTTAACATGTAGAGTAAAGATTTTAGGGAATATAAAATTAATTAAACAATAGAAAACATACATAGATAAATCAGTAAAATACTCCCCAAGAGACATACAATGTTAGACTGTAATTGGAAAAAATGACACCCGAACAGCATCATGTCTCCTAAATGCAGATAGAAATAAAAAATCCGTCAACGTTTCGGCAATTCACGCCTCATCAGGGCAGAAAAGAAAAGCAAATCGATAATCATAAATCACACACCTCAAATATTGCAGTATATATTTATATTCGTACTTGCACTACGATATTTTAAATATGTGTTCACTAACACAAAATAAACAAAACAGTTTATATTAAAATATATCTCAAAATCATTTATTAAACAGATAAACAAAAGGTTAAAGATTTATTATTTATTATTACTACTTATTTATTATTATTACAACATTTAGAATATGTACCTCATCATAAGTTAAAAGTCTGTTTGTTCTGCAAAAGTGAATAAATGTTTTATGTATCCCATGATATTCATAAGTTGGACTGTGTCACACTATTCATTCACACTAAAACACACAGATGAGCAAATACTGGGTAACAAACCTGTTATTTGGTATTAAACAAGTTAAATTTTGTACAGTCATTCTTAATGTAGTAAATAAATAATAAATCTTTAACCTTTGATATCTGTTTGATAAATGAGTTTGAGATATATGTTAATATGAACTTTTTTGTTTATTTTGTGTTAGTGTATATGTGTATATAGACTTGATTTATTAGGCTTATCCAAAACGTACAACGCTTCATAATAAAAGTTATTCAAATTCCTACTGTCAGTCATGTAATTAACAGCCATTATCTGACTCCTGTGGCAAATATCTTATAACTTCTATTAAGGGAGTTGACGTTTTTTTTTTATTCTTTTTTTCCTGCATTTTGGAGACATAAGCCGTGAAGTATGAATTTTTCTAATAGTTTTTAGTGTAGTTTCCAATTTATCCTAACCTAATTTAGGAAACATCTTCTTTAACAAGAAAAGAACCCAAGCAGATCGATAAAAACAATAAATAAGAAATAACGAAAAAGTGTTATGCTTGATATTACACAGGACTAACGACCGCAGAGATATATTTTAGTAAAATATTATTTAAAGAAATATTTTTAAAAATTAACAATACGCAATGAACAGACATGAAGGTTATTCGAATAAATTATCTCTCCTCAACAGGGAATCAATTGTACTGAAAACAATATCAGAAACGCATAATCCATTTCTAACCGTAATAGAAACGCCTTTATTGGTCAGTGAGAAGGTAAAAAAAAAAAGAGAATAAAATGTCCCATTTAATCGGCCATAGAGACGAAATGTATGAATATGCTCAGGTTTTCAAAAAAACGTTTAACACGGAACGATACGCCGTTATGGCCGCTAAGGTATGAGCAGGCTGGAGCTTTGCATTGAATGTTTTACTGCCAATGAAAATCTGCCGATGGCATTTATATCCTAATTTATTGGAGGGGGGGGAGAGGCGGAACCCCAAGCGCGAAGAGCTCTTTTAGTGTTATTCACTCGTAAAATATCAACGCACGATACAATCATTGTTATTGCAGATATCCCTTCCGTTCACCTGGGAATAGCTGCTTTTAACCAGTTCCATGCTGATTCGTCTATTTCGGCCAAAAAAAAAAAAAAAGTTTATGCCCCTGTTGGTTTTTTTAATGGGATTTTATACACATGTACTACAGTCTCTTCGGTGCAAATGAATCTCCTATAATGTGGGGGAATACTGTTGGTAGTGCATGCAAGCAAGTGAGCTCATCCGTTCATTTTTGTCAAAATTATGAATAATTAACTGTATTTTTATTAAAATTCTGTTGTTATTAAGATATGATAATTATGTAACATTTAAGGGAAATAGATACTAGAGCCTATGGGTGATACATTTATACCGTTAATACAGGAACAAATAATTAAGTAACAACAAGATCATAGAAGCAATCTTTGCATTTTGCAAGACCAAGACCAAGGCCGCCTAACTGTTGCAAGACCAGGACTAGTAAAAAAAATTTATTTTTCGAATATGAATTAAGGCAAAATAGTTACTAATACTTGATAATCCTAGTTACTATATGTAAATAATTGGTATAACATTTGCATTGAACTCCTCTAATTTTTCATTCGGGCTTGGTTAGGTTTCTCCTATCTAAATAATTACAGTAATATCTCTATAATAATAAGCTAATAAGTAACTGCAAGAATGTTGCGAGACTCTTGAGCAAGCCAACACTAATTCAAAGAGATCTCAGTGCTCCTCTCTCACCGCGTCACCGGTTTTGGAATTCCAATGAGAAAGAACAATAAAGTCACGGGTAGTCAGGAATTGAGTTGAAAAGATTATCACAACAAACAAATTTGCAAAAGGTTTCGGGGCTACTGCCGTTTCAACCTTTGCGGAGGATTGTAAGAATCAGGAGGATTGTAAGAATGTTCGGATGGATTTTGCTATGGGATTAGGATGGTGGATACGAGGGGGCGAATGGGCTAAAGCGTGTGCACTGCACCGCGAGTTGCCTGGCAACCTGATAAGAGGTTTGAGGAGATTAAAAAAGTATGAGTTCGCATCCAGGTGTCGGAGGGAAATTTAAATCTCCCCGCCCTCACCCTCCGGCCCAGGAAAATCCCGTATAGCCTACAAGGCGAGGTAGGGACAAAAAAAAAAAAAAAAAAAAAGGTGGTGGATACGATGAAAGTTTGAATTAAATCTGATGAATCTTTTAAAATATGGATTGAATAACGTAAAAGACTTAAGGGATAGTGAGGTTATTTATTTTATTTTATTATTACAATTTTTTTTTTTTTTTTTGGTTCCTCTCCTTCCTCGCCTTTAAGGCTATACGGAGTTCTCCCGGGCCAGGGATGCGAACTCGGAACTATTTTTCTATGTTGTCTCATATGTCAGATTGCCGGGCAACGGCGGTGCTGTGCACACTCGTTAGCCCATTCGGCCACCCCGCCCAAGGATAGTGAGATTATGGTGTGAAGTTTTGTTTGTGAGTTAATAGGGACTTCAAACTGGAAGGATTGGATACGCATGATATCCAAAAAAAAAAAATGTTTCAGTTTGGTCCTGTAAATTAATATTTTTTTTTGTTTTTCAATTGGTAAAGACGAGTTTCCCTTCAGTAATCTGTATAGTTGGACAAACTGTCTACTGGCTAGTCCAATTACAAGAACTAAGCGATTGCATACTGGCTAGTCCAGCAACAAGAACTAAGCGATTGTATGAAATGGATTCGAGTGGTAGGGGAGAGAAAGGATAGGGGTTGGTAACTTATATGAATTATTTACGTACTTTCGTCTAAATCTTATATTTCTGATGTATTTTTTTAATTTTTAACCTTGATGATGAATCACATGCTTAGGCCGAAACGCCGCCAAGGGTAATAAAACATGCCTAGGCTGCGAATCCTGGCTATACATCATCCACATAATATTTTTGATTGGAAAAGTCAGACTTAAATAAAAAAACTACTTCCTTTTGCTTTTAAATCTTTTCATTCTCAAAAATTTATTTTCAGAATTTCCATATTATTAAATCATTGCAAATCATCTTTGAGTTACTACCCATTAATCAGCAAACTTTCTCCTGATCCATGTAACGGTACAGTTCCTTGATCCATATTATGATACAACAGTTTCTTGATCCATATAACGACACAGTTCCTTGATCCATATAACGACACAGTTCCTTTACCTCGGTGACTGTGACCCTCTTCGGAAGGCGGAGCCGATGTAAAGGAAACGACGACCGGATGGAGGTGATGGAAGGGCAGTATAGATCTCCCATTGACAGCCCTTCCGCACCTGATTTGTCACAAACCTTCCAAAGCGCTATTAATTTATGACCTACGATCCCTTCCATTGAATTCCTCGTTACCGAGCGCCCTATACTCTTTCCTCACTTTACTGTTTGCATTTTATTTCCCAACCAGTAGCAACTGTCACGTGTAACCTTATACATTTCTTGCCGTTTTTCTTATATTTTTTGTTTCAATACAACACACTTGAAAACATCTGATACTTTTTTTTTTTTTATTACATACGAGTATATTATTTTATTTATAACTCAATGGAACATTTTCCATAAATAACAAATCACTACGTATAGATATCCTGTTTGGAATGATATTGATATTTATTAATTTCCTATTCATTATTTTTTTTCTTACCCCATTCTATAATTTTTTTACTATTTTTAAGTTCTCAAAAGTTCTCTTTTTCTGAATTTTAAGGAGGTTTGTGTTCTTAAATAGATTGTACATAGAGTGTGAATGCGCTCTCTGAACACTAGTATAAATGTCTTTAATTGAGACAGATTGTAATATTTCTTAATAAATAAATTTAAAATATATATATATATATATATATATATATATATATATATATATATATATATATATATATATTCCAAAAAACTAACATCCTTAATATTAGTATTTTTTTTTTTTTTTTTTTAATTTCTTTATTGAGAATTATAACAATCTGTCTGTTCGACATTGGTTATAGTGAGGTAGGATGACATTCACACCATATGTACAAAAAAATAAAATAAATAGAACAAAATAATAATCAAAAGTATATACAATAGACAATAAAATAAAATAACCTAAAAAATAAGAAAATTAAAACTAAGGAAAAAAAGAAAATAACATGCATACCTATATACAATCAGGCGAGGGAACTCCAGGAGAACCCTGCGCTACTCTTCCAACCGCGCCACTGGTACTAAAGCCAGCGGAGATTGGTCGAGAGCACTTTAGCCACATACACACATGTCTTGAGTGAAGAATCTGGCCATTGCCAGAACTCCAATTTATATAATTTACAAAAGGTCGCGAGGCCACTGCCGTTTCAACCTTCTTGGAGGATTATAGGGATGGGAGATGCTTGATAGGGATTGTGCAAGAGGATTTGGGTGGTAAGTAAGGTTCTGGTGAAATTTGGAGAACTTTTCTGGGATAAGGTCTAGGACAAATGGGATGTTAAGGTCATGATGTAGGGTTTTGTTGGATACATAGAAAGGAGCATCGACTATTGTTCGAAGGACTTTAGACTGGAAGGATTGGATGCGCTTGATGTTAGAAAATTTTGCTGATCCCCACAGTTCTAGTCCGTAAGTCCAAATAGGTTTCAGTATTGTCTTGTAGATCAGTAGCTTGTTTTCAATGGAAAGTTTAGATTTTCTGCTTAGTAGTCGGTATAGTTGGCCGTATCGTCGGTTGAGTTCTTGTCTTTTGAGTCTAGTATGCGGGTTCCAAGTTAGTCTTCGGTCTAAATGAAAGCCAAGATACCGGACTGTGTCTGAATAAGGAAGCTGGATGGAATTAAAGAGTACTGGTGGACAGGAATTGCGTCGGAGTGTAAAAGTAATGTGTTGGCATTTAGATTCATTAACTTTAATGCGCCAGTTATTACACCAGTGCTCAATCAAGGTGAGATGACTTTGGAGATTTAAGGATGCTATTTCGGGATCAGAGTTGGATGATAAGATTGCGGTGTCGTCAGCGAATGTTGCAAGAAAAGTATCGGGATGAACAGGGATGTCAGCAGTAAAGAGGATGTAAAGCACGGGACCCAAGACGCTGCCTTGGGGAACACCGGCTTTAACGGAGTAGATATTGGAAAATTCTGTTCCACAGCGAACTCGAAAGGAGCGGTCAGAGAGGTAGGATCGGAGGACTAGGTACAAGGACTGAGGTAAATGGATTTTAAGCTTGGAGAGCAGTCCGGAGTGCCATACCCGGTCAAATGCCTGTGCAATGTCCAGAAAGGCACCCGAACAGTATTCCTTGTTTTCTAGGGCTGAGGAAATATGATCAACGACTCGGAGTCCTTGTTGAACAGTAGAATGTTGAGAGCGAAAACCAAACTGATGGGAAGGGATATTTTGGGATTCTATAATGGGTAGGATTCGTTTCAAAAGGATCTTTTCAAAAATTTTTGAAAGGATTGGGAGTAGGCTGATTGGTCTATAGGATGTTGAGCTATTGAGAGGTTTTCCTGGTTTTGGGAAAAGGATAATAGTGGAGTGTTTCCATAACAGAGGGAAGTGGGTGGTGCGTAGGATACAATTGTAGATATATGTAAGGAATATGACTGCTTTGGATGGAAGTTGTCGAAGGATTTGAGGTGTAAGGAGATCATGTCCAGGAGCTTTACGGAGGATTAGTTTTTTTAATTGAAATTTTACTTCGGAAGGATGAATAGCTTTTGGGGGCAAGGAAAGTGGGATTGGTGATGTAAGGAGTTCTTCTACTGTTACGGTGTGGGCAGGATGGGATTCCGGATGTGAAATAAATGTATTGGATAGATGAATGGCGAACTCCTCAGCTTTATCTTCGTCAGATGCTACCCAGGAGCCATCACCTCGTCGGAGAGGATGGGAAATGCGGTGAGGATTTAGGATTTTTGTTGTGGTTTTCCAAAGGGAATTGTCGCGAGAAGAGAGGGAGGATAGGTAGGAGTTGAAGGATTGTGATCTGAAGGTGGCTAATTCCAGTTTTAATTGTTTGCAGTAGTAATTATAGGAGCAGCGGTCGGTAGGATGTCGGGATCGTTGCCATAATAATCTGGCACGGCGTTTGGTGCGGATTAGGTTAAGGAGGTGTTGGGGTAGAATGGTCTTTATAGGAATTCTGGAGGAGTCTTTTGGAAAGGAGGCAGTCCAGGCGGCTTGTTGGATTGTGGTAGTAAAGGAATTTACGGCACTATCAAGGTCATCGGGAGTTTTGAGGGATATGTTGAGATCAATATTATCGGAGATTATTTGGCGGAAAAGGTCCCAGTTTACTGGGCCCCTAATGAATGACGGTGGAGAAGGTTTGGGAACAGGTTCAAGTGAAACATTAAGGATTAGAGGACTATGGTCAGAGGAAAGTTCATTTAGACGTGTAATGGAACAATTGAGGGGACTTAAGCCGCTGTGGATAAAGAAATCTAGAAGATCAGGATTACGGTTGGGATCTGTGGGCCAGTAGGTAGGAGAGTTGGGGGAAAGGAGGTGAAAACGTTGGGAATTGAGTGCAGACAGCAGGGTTCGGCCACGAGAATTCGTGGTTCTGGAACCCCATTGTTGGTGCTTGGCATTTAGGTCTGCACCCAAGATGAAGTGATGTCCTAAGGAGTCGAGGAGAGAACTGAATTGGGCATTGGATATGGATCGGTTAGGAGGGCAATACGCTGATGCAAGAGTGACCGGAAAGGAGAAGGTTTTTATCACGATAGCGGTGGACTGTAGGAAATCATGTATTGGTAATGGGAGTAGGTGATGGGAGAGGGATTGGTGTACAATTACAGCAGTACCGGCATGTGCTTTCCGTCAGGGTGGTCAGTACGATATGTCAGGTATTGTGGTATATTGAAGTGCTGTTTAGTGGTTAGTCGAGTTTCAGTAATTAGTGCCACATCAATGTTCTTGTCAAGTAGTAAAGTAGATAGTTCGTCTGTATGATTTCTAACACCATTCGCATTCCAAAGGAGAATGGATATGGGTTTAGGGGTGTGAGTCATTTAAGGATTTTTCAAAGGAGGGATGAGGTGAGATACGAGATTCGTGAGGAGTGATATGAGTGGAGTAACAAGGGATTTGAAATCGGTGAGGAAAGATGCTAACAAACTTGTGAGATCTGTTGCATTTGAAGGAGGAGGAATATGAGGAATTTGTTGTTGGTGGTTAGGTATATTAGGATGAAGAGGATTTTGAGGTTGGGTTTGAGGTTGTTGTTGTGGCAGGGCTTGACATTTATCGGTTAAAGTCTTACCTCTAAGTAGTTGGGAGAATGATACATCATTGTTTACAATTCTGGAAGGCTCTCTCTCTCTTCTTGTTCTTAGTGCTTCATCTTGAATCCGGTTTTTCTGGTGTCTGGTTTTGAGATTCTTGTAAATTTGGCAGCCTTTGTAGTTGGCCGGGTGTCCCTCCAAGCATAGGGCACATACTGCTGGATCTTGTATAGGTTTGGTGCACTCTACAGATTTGTGCTGTTCACCGCACTTCACGCAACGCGGCAGATGGTGGCAATATGTCTTCGTGTGGCCATAGGTCTGACAATTATGGCACTGCACGATGTCTCTCTTGGGATATGGCTTCTCAACTTTCACCATTGTATAGTATATTCTTGTGATATCATATATTTTTTCGATACCTGGTGATGGCTCCAAGTCCACGAAAAACAATGGTAGTGGGATCCTATTTCGTAATCCTGGCTGTTCCCTGTCCTCCTTCAAAACGTTTGTTACCTGGCGCACATTGAAACCAAGCGTCGTTAGTTCTTCTTTAATAACTTCAGTGGGGGTTGAGGAATGTAAATTTCTTATCACCACTCGTAAAGCTCTTTCCTGCCTCAGCTGGTAAGTGTGAAAATTCGCATTTGTTTCTGATAAGTACTTCACTATTTTTCGGTAGGCTTCTGCAGAATCAGGTGTTATCTTGGTGTCATTGGTCCTGTTAAGGCATGAATAACTGCCAGAGCAGATTTTATTTAGGTGGGTGCAGAACATCTGGAAATTTTTTATATTTTTCACAAATATCGGAGGAGGCTTTGGTTCTCTGGGTATTGCTGCAGACTCCATTACTTCTTTGTCATTTTGAAGCACTTGGTAGGGGTTTGGAGTAAAGAAAGGTGATTCTTCAATCGTTTCTTGTGCAGACGTACCTGGTTGGGGCTGAGGTTCTGGTTCTGAAGTGTTCATTTTGGTCACTGGAGGTATTTCTCGTAGGCAGCGACGAGTCCTTTGTTTGGCTGGTGAGCTAACTCCGTCTGACCGAGACCTCTTGGGCACCTTACTGGCCATCACTTGCTGATCATACCGCATATCATAAGAGAAAAATAAATAAATAAATAAAAAAAAAGAAAAAAAAAATTTTTTTTTTTTTTTTCCTTAAAATAACAAAAAAAAAAGATGCCAACTGTAAATATCAACTGCTCTGATATACACTTTAACTGTATCACGTGAATAATCAGAGAGATTCCGCTATAAAATTGGTAAAAACTGAGAGAGGAGTTGAGGAGACAACCTTCTCATCAGCTGATCCACTGCCTTCAGCCAATATTAGTATTAAAAAAAAATATTTGTAGAAAATAAAAACCTTTTTTTCATAGTGTCATATGAGTACAGAGCACTTGTTAGTTATCATATTTTGTAAAAACAGTTTCTGAAATATCTTTTTTATAAACAAAAGTGCATTATTGTAACTAATTTACCATAATGCATCCCATGTAACAGAGAAAACGAAAAAACATTAGAGATAATAACATTTAATAGCTCATTGTAATTATTTTAATATTAGTGGCGTTTTATTATTTTATTATTACTGGTGTTTTAAGGAGTCTAAATTTCACATTTCATGATTGCTTTTACAAGAATGTCAGTTTATTATTTAACGAACAATATATATTATCTCTTTGATGTATGTACCTCTGATATTTTATTTTAAGGACTGTGACAAATTATTGAAAATTTATGATTCGAATACATTATCAACAATCCATCATTTATATATATATATATATATATATATATATATATATATATATATATATATATATAGAGAGAGAGAGAGAGAGAGAGAGAGAGAGAGAAAGTTTTTTTTTTCTTGAAATACTGATATAATATGTACATATTAAGCTCTATATATTCTACTTTTGGGATTGGTAAAATACTAGTAACTAAGAAAACAACCTAATAGAAGGAAACCATATATACCGCTTCTTTACGGAGTAGGTTTGGACGAGATCAAAGCAGTTTTTCTGGGGCAGCCTTTAGCTTTTACGAGGGGGGCCCTTGCCATAGAGGAATAATCTTATCATCGGAAATATATCCTATTTGGGCGAGTGGAAAAAAACTTACTCTTCGATGCTAACCCCCTCTCGGTTCTGTCCTCAATGAATTCCTAAGCATCGATTCATTTTCTTTTTCCCCTCTTTCTGGTGCTATAAGTAACACAGATAAATTGGATAAAATATAACACATATTGACGACAGAAAGAACTCAAAAACTAACAGTAATTTCCTATCATTAATCAGCAGGAATAATTTTGTCCATCATTTATAATTACTACATCGACCCTTTGTAAAAAACAAAATACCCCGATGTATAGAACTATCGTTAAAAGACTGAGTAAATTCAATATTATAAAACTTTTAAAACAAACATAATTGTACCATAGAATATAATAATTAATGAAATAGATAAAATTAATTTTTTTTTTCCAGAAAGATAAGCTACAAATAATAAAATCATAGCTCAAGGGCGTAATAACCAAGCCTTTGATCGCCTAGGACAACTCGTTACCTAACCTAATCTATAGCGGCCGATCATTAGTTCAACTGCCCGCTACGTAGCAGCGCCATATTTGCACCCTCACTCATTGTATCCAAAAATTTTACTTCATATTATTTTAATGTAAAAAATATATAGTTTCATCTTTTAGATATTTATATACCTTGTGAATACTTCTCAATACTATAGTTTTATGATAATAATGTGTACTGATTGATCAATATATTTTATATATGCGTTTCGGTTCTACATAAATCAGCCTTTTATTTCTCTAGGCTCCTTTAGCCTTTTCTCCTTCTCTCTCTCCCTACAAGGTCTGTATGCTCATCTCTTAGCCCGCAGACCAAGAGTGATTCGGATGCTCATTCGCCTGACCCTTGAGGCCATCCTGTCAGCCTCTTCCTTCATACACTAAGAACTCTAATTAACCTACCTCGACCACCTCTTAGGCTCTTCAGATAGTATATATAGAAACTTTTTATTATTTTTAATAAACAAATGGGATTATGGCTTCTGTACTCTCAGCAATAGACTTCCAAACCCTTAATAAGTGATAGAACTATAAACCAAGAATTTTCTGAGCCAAACAAACTTGTCTTGAACAAGTAAAATAATAAATTAGTATAAGTCCAGAAATGGCATTGTCTTATTGCTCAACTATCAAGATGTATTTTATGAAGATTCGCCGATTGTGAATTTTAAATCGCCTATCGTGATAATATTATATATTTTTTTCTTTCTTTATATATTGTATATATAAATGAACATATTATAATATAACATGTCACTAATCCGGCTTATACGTCGAATACTTTAGGAAATGGGTAACTACCGTATGGATGTTCTCACTGAAGTATTCTATTCATTGAATAATTTATAAAAATATTGTTGTATCCTTCTAATTGTATTAATTGTCCAGCATATTCCTTAAATACTTTTTACTCATAAATAAAATTAAATTGATCATTATTAACATCCAAGAAATGTACAAAAGGGAGTGTATTTTGCGAAGGGAAATAAAATCGACAGACTGGATGATAATGCCTCAAGTAATGATTACAGGCCCGGGCTCTCGAGTCGCAGAATGTCGTTAACGACTTCAAGCGTCATCTACCGACCAACTCTCGTTAAAATACTGGCATCCCTGCACCACTTCTCAACTCATGAATATTTATAAATAACTGCAAAAACCACTGGGTTGTGACTCCCCTCTTCAGAATATGCTATTTCAAAATAAAAATAAAAAAGAGAAGAAAATGTCTCAAAGGAAGTACTTCTATCCACTTAAGATACAACATTATGTTGTATATCGAATTAGAAAAAAAAATCTATATATTAGGGTCATCGAATTCCTCTCGCATTCAATCCTTACAACCCAAAATCCTTCGTAATATCCTTAACGCTCCTTACTTTGTCACAAATAAAATCATCCATAAAGACCTTAATGTTCCATATGTTTCCGATTTGGCCCAATCCAGATACCTATCCTTCCATAACAAACTCCAGAACCATCCGAACCCTCTCGATTCAAACCTTGCTTCCTCCTCTATCCACTCTATCTTCCTACATGATCTACTTATGTAAATATATTATTAGAGTGCTACCAATGGGTAGTTTCTCAACAAGCGTTTTCATGTGATAGTATAATTACTGTGTGTACATTTACTAGTTGTATTTTTTTATAATACAGTTGTAAATAACAATGAATAAAAAAAAAATGTATATATATATTAGGGTAAGCGCACCAGCAATAGATATAGCTAAGGAAATTTTTGTCTTATGCCTCCGTAATTATTATAGTTATAAACTTCTCCTTTAGACATTAAGAATCTATATGGTCTCCTTCTTCTATTTAAAACTTTAAAATTGAAAAAAATATTCCGATATGCAGTTATAATCTACATTAAAAAAAAACATATATTTTTGAACTAGTGATGGACACCCCGAAACTCCATTGTTCTAGTTATGGACAGAGAGTCGGTATCAGTAATAGACATACCTCAGAAAAATTCTAAAATATTTATTTAACTATAAAGATAAGCTAACATAAACGTCCAACTTAATCTTAGGAAAACTGTTAGTAGGGAGGTATGAAACACACTGATCTCAAGAGCACTATAGAAACAACAATGATAGGCTTTATAAAATTTTCTTTTGGGAACTTTGTTCATACAGTTGTCAATAGAGGGCATTGTTCTTCAATATAGAAAAACTGGAACCTTTTAATCAATATAGAAGCTTATTATTTACATTTAAAGTCCAACCTGTCCATAACTGGTGCGTCCACCCTAATTGATATTTTACAAAAATAATTTTTTTTTGATAATACAAAAATTTCTAATGTTGTCAAAAACACACAAAAAAAAAAACACAGAAAAAATAAGCAATACATATCACTAAAAAATACAGAAAAAGCAATAAATTACAACAAACAAATTAAATAAACATTAGAAACATATTACAAATAGTTTAAAAAATATATAAAACAATATCCAGGAGTAATAAGAACACAAAGTTGTAAATTGTCTTGAAGATGGGAGAGTAACCCGAAACGTTAAACAAAACATATTAACAAAGATTAAAATGGAAGAAAGAATTGTCATTATATATATATATATATATAATGTTTATAATTATGTAATTTATATATGTATATATATATATATATATATATATATATATATATATATATATATATATATATATATAAATATATATATATAATCCAATAAAGATCTCTTGTTATGTACATAACTGTCTCTTGATTGTGGTTTGTGCATAGATTTTTATTCATCGTTGAACATTAGGTTGTAACAATAAAAACGCAGAAATGTCCGAATTTTTCTGTTGCATATTTGCAAAGATAATTAGCGTTAAAGAAAAGTGGTGAAAATGTCGTTACGACATGACACCAGCGTCTATCTTATACCGTTGGATATATTATTCTTATTTATCTTTAAAAAAATTCAGCTTTAAAACTTATATTCAAGAAATATATTTTCGTTTTTTTCTCTTACCCAGTCATATCTGATAACAATATTTAGTTTAAAACGTGTTTTATTAAATCATGCTAATTAATTAGAGCTGAGAGACCCTTTGACATTGTCGTGTTTACAAGCCGAATGCGCCACACTAGAGTGGACATAGTCCACACCCTATGTCCCCACCACACCTCCGAGACGCAGTATTATTTGAAGTTTTGGATTAATATGAACCTTTTCCTATTATTTAAAAAATGTAATATCTTTATCATTTGAAATTCGTTTGTTTATGACGGCTTTACAGACTGAGAAGATATTATTTTAAAAACAATCAAAGAATTTCTGGCGGTGAGGAGTAGAGGTGACAGTAACCAAAGTACTCTGAGCAGATACCGATTTCAGAGTGAGTTTGTTAGACTTTGATCGATCACTTTGGACTCTATTGGTATTTAGGGTTCAACAAGTTAACATCATATGTTACCAAAAATAATAAAAACATTTTTTCAACCTTAGTCTTTTGCAAGGGTGCCCAGAAGGGGGTTTTATGGTGCAAGCTGCGCCATCAAAATTTTTGAGGGGGGCATATTTTGGCAGGTTTTTGAATTTCTGAGGGGAGGGGAGGGAATTTCAACAGGGTTATGAATTTTCGGACTAAGGGAGAAGGGGAAAACATAATACAGACCGCAGCAAGTGTAATTGTATATGATTTAAGATTTTTCTGATTCTACCTTAGCTTCTTCTGTTTTTAAGAAAAGGAGAAAAATCGACCTTGTTAGGGGGAGAGGGAGGGGGTGGGGGCACCTATGGTCTTATGATTCATTTATGCTCTTTGTATAAGCAGTGAGTCGATTCATGGATTAAAAGACCTTTTTAGGGCACATCTAACCTCTATAAAGTGAAAACAAATTTATCGGGAAGAGAATAACTGCAGTTCTTTAGTGTGAATATTGACCAGGTGACCTATGTTCGAGAAACAATGCCTCCTTACAAAAACACTGAACCCAAGATAACCTCTTCGATATAGTTTAACCCTACATTGATATAGTTCTTTTTTTTTTTTTTTATTCAATTTTCGGAACAGTTTTAAATTTAGTATTGCAAAAAGATAAATGCTTAGAGACAAATAGAATCATTATAAATGTAATATATATACTTCTTTTTTTTTTTTAAGGAAATATAAATTACTCTATTGCCTTTGAGGATTCAAAGTCAGAGAAACAAAGTAATTATCTGACATGACAAGGAGGAGTTAAACGGTTAATGGCTTTTGTAAAAGTTCTTGGAAATGGTGCGTGTGAGCAAGAAAACAAAACTACAAGCCAATTATTTCATACAGTAGATGGGAAATTATTATTTAAATTTAATATTTAGGAATTAATTATTAGAATGTTATTTATATTTAATTTAACTCTTGACCGGTCTGTATTATATTAATATTTGATTAGACATTTTTCGCTTCATTCCTATATTGTGAGTTCGAATTAAATTTTGAAACATTATCATTGATTATGCGAAAAGTTCATGTACATTTTTATATTAATATATAAAATAATAATAATTTAAAAATCCAAAATAAGTAGGTATTTATTTTTGTTTAAGATATGTAAAATGTATGATGTTTAAATGAGATTTTTTTGACGATTAGCTTTCTAGTGGCACTGGAACATTTCTTTTTATGTTGTTTATTTTCACTGAAAATATCGATAAAAAGTCAATAAAAATTTAAATAGAATAACAATCCCTCGATAGCCAGAAAACAGCACATCGAAATCGGGTCCTCAGGGTTTTACAAAATTTGTTAACAATTTCATTTCTAGATAAATCCATTACCGAATTCGGCTCTCCATCGAATTCATTACAACTTGACATTGTAATTTTCTTAGATAATATGATCTGATATTATAGATTCAGATATAACTAATCAGATATAACTAAACAAATTATGACGAATTAATGAAAATCTTAGTCCATTTTTCACCTACGTAAATCTTAGTTTGTGGTTCTTGACCTATGAAGTATACATTACTGATTGTGAAATTTTAATTTTTGATACGGCATTGTAATGTTAGAAGTGAATTTGCTTTGATTGAAATTGGATTGTCAATTTGGACTCACTTGCTGTCTGTAATTGAACTTCATGAATTTGGCCACCTCTTCTTCCTCCCCATACTTCAGCCACAGGCGGTTCTCTTGAGTTTAGCAACTCATTTTTGTTTTCTTCGAGGTTTCTGGAGACAAGTAACTGTTAGTATGCACACTTCACCAATGAATAGGATTAACTCAACATGAATAGTTTTCAGAAAAATCGGAGGCCATAAAATGGTGAAGTTCTTTGTTTTTTGTGTGTCAGGGGTTGATCCCTGAACAAAGTCCATAAAACAAAGTAAAAACAAACAACAAGATTTACCTTCAAGCGATTGTGGTAAACGTAATAGCGACATGAAATTTGCATGATGAAGGAACAGAAGGAACATCATAAGACAAGACCTTGCGGGATTATACAGAGCAAAGAAGTAAAAAAAATTGGGTCGAGCATACACACACACACGAGCTTGTGCTAATTCGTTACGGGATTGCTGGTCTCCATTATACAGACAGAGTGTTGTAATAGTATTCTGGAGCCTCCAGCGTTGAAGACGGTCAGACTAGACGTGGGATGCTGGAGCGGACGGCTGATAATGCTTAGAATATGCTAAGGAGCGCTGTGTATCGCTGCGAGTCCCTCTGGAATATTAGCATATTCTCCCCCTCAGGTCCTTACTATTGTTTAAATAAACTTATACTTAATGCAATTAGCCAACCCATGAAGGGTCTGGGGTTCAGTACTATTTAGGGAAAGCACTGTTTCTAGGTCTACGGTTGTGCAAGGAGGTGATTTGACCGAGATCACGCTCAACCGCCAGGTTTTCCCCCTTAATTAATTATTTAATTAAGGGTACCCACTTTATAGAGGCTGGGTGTGCCCCAGGAGGGACTCCTGACCCAAGGTCGCTCCACGGCCAATGAAACAGATAAATAAAGTATCTGCCATGAAGGTTACTTGACAGACGCTCAAAATTATCTTTGACTAACAAACTAACACTCTATAAAGTTTTACTAAAACCAATTTGGACTTATGGCATAGAACTGTGGGGTTCTGCTAAAACTTCTAATATTAAAAAAATCCAGTCTTTCCAATCCAAAATTTTACGAAGAATAGTTGACGCACCATTTTATGTCGCAAACGATAGATTACATAAAGACTTGAACATCCCAACAATTTCAGACACTGCAAAAAAAAACTACAACAACTTTCACCAAAGACTAACTTACAACACAAATCCTCTGACAGAAAACCTTAAAAGCACTAGAAACCCGTACAGCCCACCTCGACGATTACGTAGGCGGTGGCCAAGAGACCTGCTGAACTGAACTATTTCCTGGATTGTAATGGAACGCTGTGAAGCTGCCAAAAAATTTGCTCATTGCAAAGAAATTTGCAGATCGCAAATTTAATTTTTTATGCTTACAGTATCTCATCCTAATATCCTCTTATTTTTTTATAAGATTTGTCATAATTATTTTTATATTGTCATCATTCATTCCTAAAATGCAATAATTTTTATGTTATTATATTTATGTATGTAGTCGGAGATAAAATACTGTTATCGAATCTTACTTATATTACTCAGTTATGTTTTTTAATTTTAGAATTAAAATTACTTTTGTGTCGATTCATTCTGTCTTTTAAGTTCTATGTGGTTTGATCTACATTACATGCAGTTTTCTTATCTTGTTTTTGCAACGAAAAAATGGTATAGTATCGTAGAAAAAAGTATAAATGTTTTACTAAAAATATTTATTTATTTTTTTAATAAAAAAGGTTAAAAATGTGTTGATGTATTATTTTTAAAAATAATTAAAGAAAGTCCGGTTTCGTGAATAATCTTAGCTTTACACCACTTTTTTAAAAGTTAGATTTGTTATTGAAAAAAAAATAATTGCACCATCATTAGATTTTTTTTTACATATGACTCGATATAGTCCATGGTACAGACCCCTTTCTATCAAATCATTAACATCCGGCTGAAACTTCGTAAATAGCTTCATCTCATCGCAACCTAAAAATATTATATTTACAAAAAATCTCGGAATTGGGGCGTTTTCAATCTGGAGGTCGGCAAACTTTGTCTATTTAATTAGGTACTAAAAACTCTTATATACCCAATTGCTTTCCACTTGGGTCGTAAGATAATTTGATCATAAAGTCGAGAAAAAAAGGTGGCCTTCCAAAATATTGAGTTGTTTGGCCTATATAACCTTGTTATTTTGAGAATTTGGAGGTGTAGTTCAAGCCAAACGGCTAAATATTTTAGAAGGCCACCTTTTTTCTTCGCTTTGTGCTCAAGTTATCTTAGGATTCAAGTGGAAAACAATTGGGTATTTGCGAGTTTTTAGTACTTAATTAAATTAATAAAGTTCGCCGACCTCTAGATTGAAAACGCCTCAATTCCAAGAAAATTTCGTTAATAAAATATTTGTAGGTTACAATGATAATAAGCTCTTTACGAAGTTTTAGTCAGATTTTAATAATTCGATAAAAAGGGGTCTGTACCACGGACAAATAGTTATCTAGATTTATAAAAGTAAATAGGTTAGGTTTCACTTCCGAAATAAGCGCCTTGATTGATCAGTTTCAATTCTTTGTACTTAAATATTTTCCATAATTCTAAATATAAATTTAACTGGTACAAAAAAAAAAATACGCCCTTAGCCGTTATTATTATTCATAAGTACTTAAGACTTGAGAAAACTGGAATAAAAATTAACAGCTCTGGACGCAGAGTTGATTTCCTGGAGGTGAATAATAAGAAACTAAGCTGTCATCTTCGCTAATTCTGTAAAAAGAAGTGACGGGGATACTTTTCAGAATAAGGGTCGCAACTAATTTATTCAAGACTAAATGAGGAAGAAAACAAGAAGGAAGTCCCCATCCTAAGAGGAATCTCTTAAGGAAAAAGGGCACAATTAATGCATTTCTATAATAAATTTTAAATTTGTATAAGTGCTAAGTACCATTCTTACAAAATATATAAAATCTAATTGTCCGTGGTACAGACCCCTTTTTATGAAATTATTAACATCCGGCTGAAACTTCGTAAATAGCTAGGGATGGACGGTTCCCCTGATATAAGCGACAAAACATGTGATAAACACCCCCACAATGAACACAAAAATGTGGGTGACCCCCATATGAAGCTTTTTTATTTTATTTATTTATTTATTCCTGGCGCTACGGTCCTGTAAGAACCTGGGCCTCTCTTATGATCCTTCCCCACTCTCCTCTATCCCGAGCGAGCATTCTCCATCTTGGAATTCCCATCCTTTTCAGGCTCTCCTTCACCTGGTCCAGCCATCTCAGGCGTGGTCTTCCCCTTCCACGTTTTCCAACAGGCCGATCCTGTAGCAAGCGTTTGGGAATAGCGTCTCGGGGCAGAAGCGCCACATGGCCTAACCATCTGAATTGGTTTCCCCTCACAATTGAGACCAAATCCGGACTCGCATACATTTCATATAGTTCTGTTTCATATTAGTGCGAATTCTCCATTGTCCATAATCGCACACCGTGCCATAGATTCTGCACTGAAGCCTTCTCTCCCTTGCAAGTAGCTTTTTTTCCGATGCTTTAGATATCACCCAAGTCTCAGAGCCATAGGTGACGACAGGTCTGATGACTTTCTCGTACACTGTGATCTTTGTTCTGTGAGAAAGAGATCTGTAATTTAATATTTTTCGCAATTCAAAACAGCACCTGTTCCCGGCAGCCATCCTTGCTTTTAATTGTTTTCTGTGATTAGTTCTCCCAAATATTTAAAATTTTCTGCCACTTTAAGGGTGTGGTTGCCAATTGTGATGCGTTCGACTGTTTCACTTGGCTTCGCATAAGGCTTACCTCCTAGAAATGAGGACTTTACAATTCCAAACAACACCTCAAAAGTCAAAAATTGTGTTCCTTCCATTTTCCTCTATAAATATTCATTGACTGGAATAATGATGAAATGTAATATTTGAATAAAATAAAGTATTTCAAATTATTATCATCTAATTGTGACAATTAACATCTAATCCGCCTGAAACTTCGTAAATAACTTCATCTCATCGTAACCTACAAATATTTTATTTACGAAAATTCTCGGAATTGGGGCGTTTTCATTCTGGAGAGGGGCAAACTTTATTTAATTCGGTACTAAAAACTCGTAAATACACATTTTCTTTCCACTTGGATCGTAAGATAATTTGATCATAAAATCGAGAAACAAGGTTGCCAGCAAAAATATTGGGCCGTTTGGCCTACACATTTCTCGTCAATTTCACATTTTTAGGTCACGCCAAAAGGCTCAATATTTTTGAAAGCTTCATTTTTTCTCGAATTTGTCATTAAATTATCTTACGATTTAAGAGGGAAACAAATTGGGTATTTAGGTGTTTTTAGTACCTCATTGAATAGACAAAGTTTGACGATCTCCAGAATGAAAACTCCCCAATTTCGATAATTTTCGTAAATGAAACAGTTGTAGGTTACACACACTTACCTACTCAAACCCATCCGGACATACGTCTCTCAGATTTACGGTTCAACAAAAAAAACGCACATACAAAAACTACAGTCATTCCAATCCAAAATTTTACGGCTTATAACAGGAGCTCCCTGGTACGTCAACAACAAAACTTTACATAACGACTTACGACAACCAACTATCGACCAACACATACGTACTCTCTACTCTCGTTTTCATCTCAAACTACACGAACACACAAACAGACTTATAAACGACATGGTTACGACTGACATGCCCATCAGGAGGAGAATAAAAAGGAGCTGGATGAGAGATCTCCTCACCTAAATCAAAGTAATGACCAGGAAGAGGTACTGCTGGGTACTATCCTTCCTCATGCCTGTAATGCCAACCTCATTATGTCAACAACGCATCTGCTGATTGTCAGTACGATGACAGGTGCGGATTAAAGATTTAAAAAAAAAAAGCGCAGTGCTCGGTGTAATTCTTAGGTAGGGAACCTGCGGCTTCTAAGCCGTATGTGGTTCCCGTGATGTGAGGAATTCATACTTTTTTGTGCGATATTTATTAAACTAGCTCTAGAATTAATTACTATTTAATTATTTAGCTAACAAAGATTTGAAAATAATTAGAATAGATTGGTTTTGCGTATATGGGTGTGTGCATTTATTGATAAATAAAAATTGCAACACATTAGCACCGCCTGACCTTACTGCAACCTCTATTGATAAAAAGATTCACCACCTATGAACTATACCACAGGTTAAATAAATAAATATATAAATACGGTTGGTATTTTTATTTATCACTAGTTACACACACATACATATTGATTTCTAAATTTTTGTCACCTAAGTAATTAAAAATTAATAATTTCTAGCAGTAGATTAATAAATTTTTCAGAAAAACGTTTGGAAGCCGCAACTACGTCACAGAGGTCACGATTCCTCACCCATGGTATAGTTGATGACCGTGTAGAAATCTTTAAAACAAAATTTATCTCGTCTTAATGCGCTAACTTTGAACCATCTGAGTTTGAAAACCACCCATTTTTTCCAATCACTTTTATTAAAATTGTACGAATGTTAAGATCGAAATTGAAATTCGTCATTTATTTAAGAAATTCCTTTTCGTTTGGTACTTATTAAAATCCATCGCTCTTGAGAGCTGGTTAAGGGATCTTTATATCCGTACTGCATATAGTGCAAATTCATATATTTGAAGATTTAGTGTAATGAAAATGAATAAACAATGAGTAATTAGCAAATACTATAAGAGGAAACAAACAGTTGAGGAAGCGGACATCTGAGATACGTCGGCCATTTGGAGGATGGGTGGTGAGGGAGGGGGGATGGCAGACCATTAACCAATATCTGGGGTGGGGACAGGGGGGCAGAGTGTGAGTGTATTGGGGCCGTAGATTACACGGATCCTTGCGGCGTGTGAGTGCCGGCGGGCAATATTGCTGGCTGACGGTAAACACCGCACGTAGAATACACAATGCCGGTTCACAATATATCCACCATCCACCACTCCACGGAATACAGATTCCTCTAATCCTCTTACTCCACATCCGCGATCTTTCTTATTTAAAGAGCTTCCTTTTTTTTTATCTGTGATAATTCTCTCGTTTGGATGGGGTGAAACTATTCTAGTAGCTCTGGAACCAATGAATACAAATAGAACTCATTACATTGTTTAAATGTGAATTATGAAAATGTATGTTGAATGAATGAATATAATTTATTTTTTAAAGTTTTTAGAATCTTATAGAAATGAAACTTATACAAATAAATTTATTTCACCAACATAACTCTAGTTTATCATAACTGTCCAAATGGGCGTTCTTTTATTATTATTATTAATAGACTTCATTCTTATAAGAGATGTGGCCACTGCTGGCTTACTGATGAATAATCAGCAGGATATTAATAAGGTGCTGGATGAGAGATCTTTCTTAATTTACCGTTATAACTGAATAGAACTACTATTGGGTACTACTTTCCATCCCTATACCTGATGTGTCAATATTTCCTTCATTGTCAGACCATTTGCTGATTGTGTCAATACGCTCATTGTAGGAACATGATAAACTTTAATTAGTTTATTTAAAGCACTGTAGCAGGAGAAAGTTGCACCTTCATAAATTATTATATTTATTTAATCATTGGATCATTTTAACTAAACGACAAAACTTTATATATTAAATACTCCAGTAAATTGATTAATAGTTATGTATATCGAAAACTATCTCCGCCTAAACTGTATAAATCAATACAAAAGGGATTTAAAAAGTCAGACTACAAAGTAGGAGAGGCATCCTAAAGCTAGTCACGTACCGGAGTCAATGCTGCAAGTTTAAGTCCTTTTCTTCTACCCCCAACGTGGAATCCACAGACATCGATGCACTTTACTAAAACATTGGGTTGTCTCTAAGCATTAAAAGGGTAGCTGCAGGTATTTCCTGAATGGTTTATGTATTCATTTATATTAGAATTATTTATTCATTGTTGAAATTATTCAATAATAAGCAACTAAATGATATAATGTATGTATTGTATATAAGCGACCAAGACGGTGAGATGTTTGTATTTCTTTAGGACTGAATAAGTCTTCCATTACTTGGAGGCCTCTCTTAACATAGAAATAAAAATATAAAAATAACTTTATTCTGAGACGAGTACAATATAAATTAACTCTTTGAATAAAACCTAAAATATTATATTTCCATAAAAATATTGTCATAACCCAACTGCCAGGCCATATGTTCAATGTACTTTCACATTTCACTGCCATTATATTGTTAACAATTGTTTATATTAATTTTGATTATGAAATGGAATTCAATGAAATTCATATTAGGAATTTTCTATGGTAGAATTTCCTCTATGTTTGTGTCAAATTGAACGCGCAGTTTTCAAACTATAGGCATGCCAAATAATACGTTCGCTGATCCGAAAGCGAAAGAATTTTTTCTAAGAGAAGTTGATAATAGAATTTGATAATATTCATACCTACATGATTATCTGTTTACCAATCCCTAACTTCCCTCCAAATTTTAGCCGAATCGAACGTGCGGTTTTAGAGATATAGACGTAACAAGGAAAACACGTTTGCGCATATATACGAGAAATTAGTGGACAGAATTCAATAAAATTGACATTGCGTTATTTTTTTCACTATTACCTACCTTTTATCCAGCTTTGAGCCAAATCGAAGGAGCCCTTTCTGAAATATTGGCATATCTAAAAAAATACGTTTGAGCATGCGTAAGCGGAAGTGCTGGATGGAATTTGATAAAATTGATATGGGACCATCTAGGCACCAATCCATATAATCTCTGAAATATCATTAAAATCGGATGAACGGTATTAGATGATATGTCCGTCAGATCGATTTGACTACAGACCGATAATCATCGTACCAAATTTGATCCTTGTTGTCTGAAACGTAAGACGCGAGTGAAAATTTTGATTCTGAAAAAAAAAATTTTAACCTCTCGCACGAACTCAATGCTTCCTACCTTCTGTAGTGAGGAAGCAATAACTTTAAAGTGTGTGTCGAATGAGTGCCTAAATTTTGGTTAAGTGGCATTGTGGTAAATCGTGGTCAATGAATGTCGGTATTTACATCGACTTTTTACCGAAAAAGAATTGTTATTTGTCTGCTTCAAAAATTTTGGTACTGATTGGACGCAAAGTTTGATACTGTTCAATTTATATTTTATAAACTTTCTCTTTTAGAGAACTATCTTTCAAGGTGCAGAACCAATAATAGTAATACGTCTCAATGTTTGAGAAATATGGTAAAATCAGCATTCGTTGACCTGATTTTTGCCAATATAATATAACTGAATTTAGATGTTTAGGTACTTAATCAATGCATAATTTAACGATATTTAATTTCGTAAAGGGTAAATTTTGTGCTTCGATGCACCGCTTAGGAGTTATATGTGAAAATACAAAAAAAATTTAAAAATTTTGACTATCTAAAGGGCTGCGTGGGCGATATTGATATTTTTTTTACATGTTACCCAGCCCATATATAAAAGTAAAAAAAAAAAAAAATAACTTTTTCCAATATTATTCAGATTATATTTCCCGTTTCGATCATCAAGTTACTGGCCTGATATTCTTTAAATTAACCGCCATGTTTGAAATCGGCGGTTCTGGAATGGCAAACAAATTTCAGTTTACTTAGAATACATTTAATTATTGAATATGAGAATTAGGAATTCTCTCTTTACTAAGCAAAACAATTTTACAAAGCCCATTGATGTAATTACCTCAATTATATTAACCGGATACAGCCCCCGCAATTTGGCGTTGTGTAACCGTCAGAACTTTCCGGTTAACTCATCCTTCTTCGTTCCGAATATTCCACGCAATACTTTATTTTCAAAAACCTTAATACGTTGCTCATCTCCCGATGAAAGCGGCCACGTTTCACATCCGTAAAGAACCGTAGGCAGGATAATGGTTTTATAGATTCTAATTTTTAATTCCGGGACAGGAGGAGTGAGCTAAGTCATTCTGTCACAAACTATTAATAAGCACTATCCGCCTTTAGCCTAACCTTAATCTGTTCTTCATACCTTTGAAGAAGAGATTAAAAAAAAAAATGAAGTCTATTAGTAAGAAATTTTTGAAAAATAGTCCTTATGTTTTGGCAGAAGTTAGTACGTAGAATTATATTAGTTATTTGCTATGATTCAAGATCATGTTTTGTGAGAATCAGGGAAAATCGCTATTTTGTTGAAATTAGTTATAACACAAGTATTTCTTCGAAGGATAAAATGTGTTCGACGAAAAGAGTACAAGGATTGTCTTACGGTGACTGGCAAGGAATACAAAAAAAATGGAGGCACAAATTACGAATTCTTTGCTTAATAAAGTTGTTTTATGAGAGCGAATGTATAAATCAATAAGCTGAGATCTGGTATTTAGAGAGTACATAGAAGGACGAAGAGTAAGGAGTTCTAGGATGCAGAGAGGTATACTAGTTCTGAGGATTTGGAAACAGAAAACAAGGAGGAACCCAGATAGAGCCACTTCAACTCGGTGTACCAGCAGCAAAGGTAAATTTGGAAAGGATCATGGTGTTTTGGAAATATAAAATGTATAGTATACGATCCAATACTTAACCTCGGGGTATTCCTGCCAAAACTGGACGAATTAAAAGACCAAAATTCCTGAGGCTTTCCAGAGCAACATCTTTCGAAGAGGAAATATTAAAGTATGAGAGACCTCGATGTATAAGGCAGTAAAATCTTGAGATTAAAGAGAAGAGTTTGGTGCCAGATTTGTCAAAATATATGCGTCATCCAAAAATATGCTAGCTGTATATAAAGGAAGGAGATAGTCCGGGGTGGCGGTCATATATAGGCTAAATATTGGCAGAAATATTTTATTAAAAGCCAACGTTTCGACCCGACTTTGCAGTTCTTCTTCAGGGCTAGAACGGACAAGATACAAAAAGATAGAGAATTGTGGAAGTTAGATAATATTTAGAAAAGAAAAAAAAAATTATAAACAATGTGAATAAGCTTATTAAAATAATAAACAGTAAGTACATTAAAATGTAAACAGAGTTAGCTAAGTTACAAGATCCTAAACTGAAGTAAATAGATGGTAACAATTGTGATACTGTAATATATAATATACGCAAATACTTGTACAGATTTACGTGAGAGATTGAAAAAGAAGGAAAAAGCATATAATATGAAATAATAGACATAAAGGAATGTGGAGAAAGAAAAGGAAACCAAAAATAAATAAGTACGTCTATAATATCATATTATATCTATTTTCCTTCTTTTTCAATCTCTCCGTAGATCTGTACTAGTATATTCACATTTGCTTATATTATATATAACACTATAAAAATTGTTACCATCTATTTATTTCAGTTTAGGATCTTGTAACATTGCTTACTCTGTTTATATTTTTAATGTACTTGCTGTTTATCACGTTCTAGCCCTGAAAGTCGGGTCGAAACGTTGGCTTTTAATAAAATAGTTTTGCCACTATTTAGCTTATTTATGACCGCCACCCCGGACCATCTCCTTCCTTTATAATGCAACGGTTACCTATTAAAAATTCAATATAGCTGTATATAGTTTATAAAATGTGATCAGTAACACTTTGTGATTCGTGTGCCATTGTATGGAATACACAAAATCCAAAGAGATACGTTAATAGTTTTTTTCGTATCCTAGCTTTTTAGAATACTTTGGAACATATCTGAAGGAGGTTAATTGGTCTGAAGGAAGAAGAAAATGTGTTAAGTGAATAAAATAAATTATAAAAAAAAAAAGTGAAAACTTGGTTTGTATATTTAAAATTGCATTCAGAGAGAAATAAATAAACAAGCACAGAGGTTAAAATTTGTTTCAGGGCTTCTCGACTCTTAAGAGTTCTCGGTTGAAGTGTACTTCTGTGCTCTGGGCCCCTCAAGAATTGCTTCCTTTGTCATCTTAACGCCGTGCAAATTGTGGCTTGTATGTTCGCGTTTAATTGCTTGCTATTTAGTTTCTGTTTTTAATGAATGAATGCCAGCCATTTTTTTTCTCTATACCAAAAAAAAAACTATTGTGTATGCTTTATACTACACGATAGAAGTGAAAACATTAATTATTAATATGAAATATAAATTTTTGTTCTATCTTGACAAAGCAATAACATTAATAATATAACGGGTTTCTCGTAAAGTATATGGAAATTTTCACTTTCATGAAAATAATTGAAGCAATCAGTCGGTTTCTTTATTTTAAACGTCAATTTGAGGACTAGAAACATTACGTTTGTCACTGATACCCATCACTATACGTCACTATACACTATACACTATACACTATACGCATCGATTCCTATGACAGAAATATAGAAGAAAAACACAATTACATAACGACTTTACATGAAAAATATTTTAAAATATTTATTTTAAATTTTACTGTTTTTAAAAATAAAATATCAAGACAAATCACAGCACATCACATTTACGCTTCGACATGAAACATGCCCTCCAGTTTTCCTTGACAACACACAGATTCCACAGACAGACACCGCTCACTACCTTGGTCTGACAGAAAAATGACGTGGGCCCCACATATAATAAAGAAACGAAAAACGCTAAATCAAAGGTTAAGAATTCTGAGTTCACTTCTTTCGAAAAAAATCAAAACTAAAACTTAGACAGAAATTGAACACGTACAACTACTTACTAAAACCTATTTGGACTTACGCATCACAGATATTTGGAACTGCTAAAAAGACTCACTTAAACAAACTTCAAATCTTTCAAGCAAAAACATTCAGAACAATTACAAAAGCACCTTGGTACGTTAGCAACATAACCTTGCACACTGACCTCCATATGCCGACTGTTAACGAACACATACGAACTCATTACAAACGATTCCATGACAACTTACAAGGACATCCTAATACACTTATAAATGACATGGCCACTACGAATATGCCAGGTAACGTCTGTAGGAGACTGAAGAGGAGCTGGATGAAGGACCTCCTCGCCTAATGTAGATATCACGCCGAATGAGGTGCCGCTGGGCACTGATCACCGTAATGCCTTTCATGACATTATATTTTGCAATTTACCTCACATTCACTGGTTGTCATTACCATTATGACAGGTGTGAATAAAAAATATATACAGGGCGTTTCATAATTGCAAGGCATTATTTTAGGTATGTGTTCACTAACACAAAATAAACAAAAAAGTTCATACTAGCATAAATCTCAAACTCATTTATTAAACATTTATCAAAGTCTCCCGGTGGAGACTGCTTTAGGGGATTTATGGTGCAAGTTGAAAAGTAGGGAATTAATTATTGATACGTGGAACGTTAGGAGTTTGAATTTAGCAGATGGGTTAAAATCGGTCGCGAATGAGGTTAATGGGGACAATTTGGATATCGTGGCTCTGCAAGAGGTTCGCTGTCCCGGAGAGGGCTCGATAAGGGAAGGAAAGTACACTATTTGGTACGGAGGAAGCGGGAATCATTGTTTAGGTACCGAGTTTCTAAATAGGAATAGATTGCTATCCGCTTTGATGGAGGTACAATTCTTTAGCGCTAGAATTTCAGGGACTTTACTTTAAATTTAATATTTTCACTTCTATACATACCTGTTTCTATTCGAAGCAGAGTGGTAAGTGAAAGTTGTGTAATATGGGGAAAAAATAAACTAAAGATGATCACACACAAATCTAAGACAATCCTCATCGGCTCCAAGCACCTCATTAGTTCCCTTCCTTTCTCTCCTTTACTTTACCCCAATAACCGTCCTATCCATTTCACCCCGACAATCAAAAACCTAGGAGTGATCTTTGATCAGAACTTCTCTTGAAACAACCACGTAATACCCAGATTACTCGTAAATCCATACCTTAAAAAATTCCTTTGATTACGTGATTCCATTCCAAAAAAAAAAAACCAGACAGCTCCATGTAACATACCTTGTTTTCTGGAGGCGAGACTGAAGAAACTTATGAAGTCCTTCATAAGATTCAGAATTGGTATTCCCAAGCGTTCTCATGTTTCTTGTTGGTACACCGAGTTGAAGTGGCTTTATCCTACTTCCCGAAGACATTTCCTCCTTGATGTTTTTCTTTTTCAAGTCCTCAGAACAAAAAAACCCTCCCTACATCTTAGAACTACTTACTTTACGCTCCTCTATCCACTCTCTCAACACCACCAAGATCTCAACCTACAGATTTATATATCCCCTCCCATAAAAATACTTCCTTCAGTAAATCCTTCGTCATTCGTGCAACCTCCTGGAGCTTCTTACTCTTCTCCATACGTCAAACTTGTAAAAATTTCTGGGTTATATTACGCTGGTCACCAGCAGTTAATTGGTAGCTGTCATTTTATCTTTTCACTTCTTTTATATCTCAGTATTTATTGTGTATATTTATAGCGACTCTGTACGGAGTCCTGTAGTGACCCTGCACGTAGTTCATGCACCCGCTACGAGACTGCGACACCACAAGACAGTCTCATCACAAGATGCTTTTTATATTTTTGTTTTTCTATATTAAACTTTTATAAAATGTATACTTCTTTCATTGTAAAAATATGTTAATTTACTAAATAATGGTGAAGGTATATAAATCAACTGAAAAAAAATTTACACCAGAATAGGATACGACTCTCGTTATACATCTTTCGCAGAATGATCTCCTTGCCCTTATCGCTCTAGGATTATCTATCAACATAGTCTTTGAACCTGACACTCCACCCGTCCTCCCCTCCACATCCCTTTTGAATGTCCATTTTCCTCTCCCCTCCCTATTTTATCTGTTATGTTTAATTTTTGTTTGGTTTATGTATATATCATTTAACGAGCGGAAAACCCTCAACCCTCAAGAGATAATTCTCTCCGGTATTGGTTACCACCCTTGCGGGGTGTTAAGCTTACTCTCTTACACCGCTGATCGAGAGTGATTGGGTGCTAATCCGCCTGTCTCCTAAAGTCATCCTTCAATTCACCTTCCTTCATCCACGTTAGTCATCTTACTCCTAAACTGAGCAACGCTCTGTCAAGGCCTTCTAGTAACTACATACTCTCTGCACATAGATCGACATATTTAAATTTTTCCTTAGTACTTTTTGTAAATATTTATATTTTCCTTTGTATTTTTTTTATATGTTTGTATTTTTCTTAGAATCTTTATTCATAATCACAATTTCCTAAGTATTTTTTGTATATATTTGTATGATATTTACATGCCAGACTAATGCACATATTTTTTGAACTGTACTATTATTCTAAGGGGACTTCAGTCCCAGAATAAAATTATTTTCGTTTTACTACGTGCACAGCACCATATTTTAGTGTCTTAATGAATACCGCCCAGTTTTTTTTTTAAATTTAGTTTTTCCAACTCGATTCAGATTACATTATTTATAATTAAGCGTCAATCAAACAAAAGACCCTCATATCAGGTGTAAAAAAAATGTGGGGAGGCGTTTGGAGGAGAGGGGGTAAAATGGAGAGGGAAACATATACTAGTGTATTATTGGGAGGTCGTTAGTAGAGTCTGAGAGCAGTAAAAACCAGTCCCGCCGGCGGGAATTTTATGGCGCGCGTTGCCTATTAGCTAGATAATAGGCAGTTTTATACCGGCTCTGTATATCCGGGCGGAATATAGATCTTGTTTTTGTTATCTTTTTTTTCCTTTTTTTATCATCCGTCCGAGATCCGTGGAGGGACGGGCTCAGATATCTCTAGGCCCCCTTATCTGTCCCTAATTGCCCGGTCCCCGGGACACTAACAGTTTAGCCGATCCCTCTTGGGTTATCTTTCAATTAATAATGGAAAATGGATTGCGATTCCTATCGGAGCGTTCGGTTCCGTTTTGGCTACTTTATGATATTTCCCGGCATAGCTCCAAAGGGAACGAATTAAAAGTATATTCATTCAAATATATATTTTTGAAAACATAAACTTTCAAGAAATTATTTTAAAATAAAATACCATCCGAGGCGTCTGAAAAGAAGATAGCCTCGTGATCTACTTAAGTAAATATATCATTAGAGTGCTACCAATGGGTAGTTTCTCAACAAGTGCTTTCATGTGATTGAATTATTACTGTGTGCACATTTACTAATTGTATTTTTTTATAATACAGTTGTAAATATCAATGAATAAAAAAATAAATATATAAAATAAAATAAAATGGAAATAATTATTTTAATATTTATGCCCAACACTGTCATCACCACCGATGACACGTGTATCCTATCAGTTAATAACGATCCTTTAATTGCATCCCAAATTCTTCAATCACATATCACAAGCCTTGAAGAATGGTGTACAAATTGGAGAATAAAAATAAATTCCAACAAATCCCATCAAATCACCTTTACCCTCCGTCGTAAACCTATGACCTTCAATAATACTCCACTTATTCCTGTTGAGCAAATCCGCTACTTAGGACTCCACCTTGACAAACGACTCACTTGGAACCCCCATACCAGACTGAAACGACTAGAAACCGCCCGACGTTTTCGACTACTGCAGCAAACGTTACTAGGTTACTAGACAAACGATCTAAGCTTTCAATCAATTATAAACCACTCGTATATATGACAATAATGAGACCTATTTGGACTTACGGAATTGAGCTTTGGGGCTCCACTAAACCATCGAATGCCTCTCGTACCCAATCCTTACAATCCAAAATCCTTCCTAAAATCCTCAACGCTCCTTACTTTGTCACAAATAAAATCATCCATAAAGACCTTAATGTTCCATATGTTTCAGATCTGGCCCAATCCAGATACCTTTCCTTCCATAACAAACTGCAGAACCATCCGAATCCTCTCGTTTCAAACCTTGCTTCCTCCTCGATCCCTGATAACCCTCCGAGGCGTCTGAAAAGAAGATGGCCTCGGGATCTTCTAATATAGAACTTTAATTTGAATTCTACCAATGGGTAGTTTCTCTTCATGTTGTACATGCCATGTTACAAATTTCTCATTTACTTATTGTATTCTCTATGTAATAAGTTGTAAATTCCATTAAAATAATAAAAAAATATATATATATATTTATGCGGACATGGTACTTTACCTTGGACTCACCTTCCACAGAAGGATGACATGGGGTCCGCATGTTAAAACGAAACGTAAGACACTTAACAAACGACTCAAACTACTTTACTCTCTTTTTTCTAAATCTTCAAAACTAAAACAGAAACTGAATACATATACATACTTACTTAAACCCATATGGATCATCGCAAATATACGGCATTTCTAAAAAGACCCACCTACAAAAACTTCAAACGTTCCAATCAAAATTATTGCGACTCATAATATAAGCACCTTGGTACGTGAATAACAAACTCTGCATACTGACCTCCACCTTCCAACAGTTGACCAATATATAACAACCCTTTATCAACGATTTTACATTAATTTCAACGGACATAACAACAGACTAATGGGAGACATGACCACAGCTGACATACCTCAGAACGTGAGGAGGAGACTAAAAAGGCGTTGGATGATAGATCTACGAAAGTATTTTAAGGAATTAAACAACTTAAATAGTTGGAATAAGTTAGGGAAGAAGTACTGCTGAGTCTTCCTTCCACATGCCTGTCATGTCATTATTTCATGTATCGCCATCACATTTGCTGATTGTCAACAATAAGTTGACAGGCGCAAATAAATGTTTTATAGACAAAAAGTTCGATGGTTTAGTTGAGTCCCATAGCTCAACTCCGTAAGTCCAAATACTCCTTACTACAGTCATGTATACGAGTCTTCTGAATTTGACTGGGAGCTTAGAGCGTTTTTCTAGTAAGTGCTGGAGTAGTCGGAAACGTCGAGCGGTTTCTTGTCGTTTCAGTCTGGTATGAGGATTCCAAGTTAGACGTTTGTCTAAGTGAAGTCCAATGTATCGGATTTGTTCAACAGGAATAAGTGGGGTATGGTTAGAATAAATCAAACATGAGACAACATTAAATAAATAAAAATAAAAAACACATTCATACGTATTTACAATATTTACAGTCAGCCGAGAGAGCTCTGAGTCGGGCCTTTCTCCCCACATGTGGAGGATATGGTAAGATTCCAAGAGATACTTCTCGCTGATTTCTCTCTCAGCCGCATCACTAGGATGAGAATCCAGTGATCCATCACTAAGAGAGGGCACTAAAGCCACATACGCTCATGACTTGAATGGAGAAGCCAGGACTCCAATGACGTCTTTACAAACGATTTCGAGGCCACTGCCGCTTAAACCTTCGAGGAAGATTGTAGGGATGACTGGAACTGGATAAGGATTGAGCTAATGGATTAGGATGATGGGTTAGGCTCTGGTGGAAATTTTAAATTCGGGATGGAATAACGTTAAGGACATAAGGGATGTTAAGGTCATGATGTAATTTCTTGTTCGTAACATAATAAGGAGCATTGACTATTATACGGAGGACTTTAGACTGGAAGGATTGGATGTGTTTGATGTTCGAAAATTTAGTTGTTAAGTAGTCTGTATAACTGGCCAAGTCGTCGGTTAAGCTCTTGACTTTTAAGTCTGGTGTGTGGGTTCCATGTTAGTCTATTGTCTGAAAGGAATCCAAGATACCGTATTTAATTTTAATAATGAATATCATACCAGACTGAAACAACAAGAAACCGCGCAACGTTTCCAATTACTTCTGCACTTACTAGACAAACGCTCTAAACTTCCAATTAATTACCAAAGGCTCATATAAATGACTATAATAAGGCCTATTTGGCTTACGAAGTTGAGCTATGGGGCTCCAATCAACCATCGAATTCCTCTCGTATCCAATCCTTACAATCCAAAATCCTTCGTAAAATCATCAATTCTCTCTACTTTGTCACAAATAAAATCATCCTTAACGACCTCAATGTTCCTTATGTTTCTGACCTGGCCCAATCCAGATGCCTATCCTTCCATAACAAATTTCAGAACCATCCAAACCCTCTCGTTTCTAACTTTGCTTTCTCTTCGATCCCTGACAACCCTCCGAGGTGTCTGAAAAGAAGATGGCCTCGAGATCTCCTTTTGTAAATACATTTTTAGAGTTCTACCAGAGGGTAGTTTCTCAACAAGTGATTTCATGTTATTATATTCTTTTGTTCACATTTATTGAATGTAGTTTTATTTCTAATACAGTTATAAATACCATCAAGAAAAAAAAATTATTCTCGGAGGCCAAAATGAAAAAAAAAAACTGATGAAAGATAAATAAAACTAATCTCAATAACCCTTCTTATTAAGGCGCTAATCCAACCATACCCTCAACACAAGATTGAATTGCGTTAGTATCGTACTGTCCATATGTAATATTTATAGGCGCAATAGCCGGAAAATTAATCAATATAAATTAAACTCAAATAATAATAATAATATTTATTTATATAGATATTTTTAAAGTACTTATTTATGTATTTATTTTATATTATCTATATTTATATAATACTTATTTAAAATCTATTTTAATATTTTTAATAATATTTATTTCTACATTGTTCATGTTGATTTTATAAATATTCTAAAAAATTGGTTTTTGTTAATTGTGGATAAATACAGTTAATACTTCAGACCTTTTGTGTGTATATATAGATATATATTAACATTTCGTTATTAATTTGACATCTAGATTACTAAAGTTTTATAGTACGGGACTGACACATACCATACTGACATTTCACCATACTGACTTCATACTGACATTTTCACAAGCTAACCGTTCACCATTCACTATAATGGATGTCCAGCAAAGAGAGGAAAATACTTAAAAGGTTGATCATATTAAGTATATAAAGTATATATATCATAAAGTATATATCAAGATCTACAAAAAAGTGTATATTAACAATTGTCCGATTTCCAGCAGAAAATTGGAAAATTTATGATTTGTGTGTTTTTTTTTTAATGCGTCAAGTTTTTTGTTGACTAGTAAGAGATAACAAAAATATTTGATTTAAGTAATTAAATATTGCTCCAAAGTAGAGTTAATTATTATTAAAAAGATTTAAACAGTAATATTGAGCGGAAAAATACAGTTCCGCTTAAAAAAAAAGTCCTAAATTATATGCGATTTGTTTTTATCACCTTTCAACTATACAAAATTTACCCAATTTTGGAAAAAATCATATCGTTTAATAAGCTTTAATTTCATATTTATTAAGTTGCGGTATATTAGGAAAAAAATTTAGATTCATCTCAAGTGAAGAAATTGTGTGATTTTTTATCCAATCTGAATAAACTAGTTTTTTTACAAAAATTAACTGTTGCAGAGCATTTATTTTTTGTTTTTCTGCGATATGGAACGTATTTTATTTATAAAAATAAAAACTTTTAAAATAAGGGTTTATAAAATATTTACGAAATATTTGGGTTACAAAATTGCGTTTTTTTGTCCCAGATTTAACTCATAGGAATTGATGCGTATTTATTAGTGACAAACATAGTATTTCTAGCCATAATATTTACGTTTGAATGATATACAGATTCATAACTATTTTACGTGAAACATATTTAAAAAATAGTTTAGTTTTTATTTAAAAATTACGTGTATTTTCAGGCAGTTAGTTTGTTACAATACATAAATGCCTTGCAACAGTTAATTTTAGTCATTTTTGCAGAAAATAAAATTACTTTTAGGTGACAAAAAAGGAAATCAGATAATTTTTTTAAACAGCTTATGGTGAATCTTAAACATTTTCCACACAAACCTCAACTTAATTAATATTGATTTAAAGATTATAAAACGATGAAGGTTTTCTAAAAGTGAGGAAAACATAGTACAGTTGAACAGTGATTAAAAAAAAAAAAACACAAATAATTTGTGACTTTTTTAAAACGAAACTTAGCTGCGTTTGTCTGCCCAATAATTCTCTTAAAATAGTTTTAATCATGACAAACCCTACTTTGAATAAAGTAAATTTTGCCTAGTTAACTATGGAGCAATGTTTAGTTACTTAAATTAAATATTGTTTATGTCATTGTTTCCTATTCAACAAAAAATCTGACTAGCTTAAAAATAAATTTACTAATCTCATCTAGTTCCACTCATCCCCACAATCCTCCTCGAAGGTTGAAGCGGCAGTTGCCCAGTTGTAGTATTTGTCTTAGAGTTCTGACAATGGTCAGAATCTTCACTCATGACATGAGTGTATGTGGCTAAAGCACTCTTGCTCAATCTCCACTGGCTTTAGCACCAGTGACGCGGTTGAGAGAGTAGCGCAGGGATCTCTTGGAGTCCTGCTTTTCCCTCTATAGTTGGAGGGACAAGCCTGGCTTGGGGTTCCCTACCTGATTGCATATATTGTATATAGGTATGAATGAGTTTTTATGTTTATAATTTACTTATCTTTAGGTTGTTTTATTTTTTATTGTACGTAGTTGTTTGATTATTATTATTTTACTTCTGTTAATTTTATGTTTTCTATATATACGGCGTGAATGAGTTCATATCTCACTATAATTATTGTCCACGTGACAGATTATATTTCTAAATAAATAAAAAAAAAAAAAACTATTAACTTGTTTATTGAAAAATATTACACTATGTCCCAAAGGACGTTTATGATAGTGTTCAGAGATCACATTCACACTCTATTTACAATAAATAAAAATAAATTATACAGAAAAATAATATAAAATAAACACAAAACTTCCTTTAATTAAACAAAAATTTCCTACTTTTCTGCTTGAAATTAGGCAATTGTTTGTAAGGAGTTTTTTGTAGATCATTATGTCTACTATAAACCTTTTATATATTTCTCTCTACTAACGGGAGAGCCTGTACAAGAAATCTTAACCAAAGAATTCATTCAATTTACACGCACAAAAACATATATTAATAAAAGATATTCAGCTAATGCTCATCAATATGGTAAAAATATGTTAGATGATAGACCTCCTTCGTTGACAAATGATAATAAAATAAATAAATAATAATAATAATAATGGTGAGAGTTCTTTTTATCACAGCCAGGAAACGACATCCCAAATCTTCGATTGAGAGGATGTACTTGCACGGATAAAAGGAGGAAGGGGACTTGTCTGCTTATTAAGAAGCTGTAGAGAGCAAGAAAATAATTTAAGATGCACTTTCCAACTAACAAACTCTCTAGTATGGTCAGCCATAAAATCGGTGGATAATGCCTCCACAGATTTAAACTTAGTTTCAAAGAAACACAAAGAAGTCCCTACCGAAGAAAATCTAGTAAAGCACCACATGGTCGTTTTTACAATGCTATCTCAATCGGGAATTAACTGGGAGGCCTCTAATAAATGGCCTCAGAAAGGATAACTATTTCCCGAAAATGAAGGGTTTATTTTGGCAATACAAAACCAGGTAGTATCTACCTATGCTTACAAAAAATATATATGTGGGGAAAATGTAAGTGACCGATGTCGCTTATGTAAAAATGCAATAGAATCAATCCAACATATTTCAAGCGTTGGCAGGTAAAGAATATCTGATGAGACACAATAACGTGGCTAAAATTGTTCACTAAGCCCTTTCTTCATTAAATAACATGATAACAGATGAGGTTCCTTATTATCGATATGAGCCCAAACTGGTGCTGTCAAAAAATTAAAATAAAATAATATATTGGGATCGATCTATAATTACAGACCACACGGTAGTAAATATCAAACCGGACATTGTATTAATCGATCGGAAGAAACAAACTGGGTATGTCATTGATATAGCGGTCCCAACCGATGATAATATCGGAAAGACTATTTCTGAAAAGATTAGGAAATATCAAACTTGTGCCAAGAGCTTCGGCAACTTTATAAACTGAATCAAGTCCAGATATATCCAATTGTAATTTCCAGCAATGGCCTCATCCCAGATGATACCATTCGCTCTGCCGAAAATTTGAAGCTGCCAGAGAAAGTGTTGGAAGAAGGGCAAAACGCAGTTCTCCTACGCACAGTGAACATCGTCAGGAAGTTCTTAAACGTAGTTTAACTTTTGAGCCAAACCCTTGACCTTGGTAGGCGAATATTTCTGGCAAAAGCCAAAAAATGCGAAACTTGAAAATAATAATAATGATGATAATAAATTATACATGATAAGAAATCAATTAGTTGACTGGTGCAGATTATTTTCAAAAAAGGTACCACAGTTTTTTTTCTTCTCTTCATACCATCTTCATTAAAAATTTCGAAGCAGTTTTTAATTTTTTTTTTAACATTTAAAAAAGTTCTTTATAAGTCGGGTATTGGAACTGTCGAATTCAGATCAGCAGCGTTTTATTATAATTATACTAAACGATTGATTATTATTTAGTTATTTATTTTTTTAATATAATTGGAGATGCCTCATTTTATCTATGGAATATTTTATTTATTTTTTAAAATTATCATAAACGCGCGATTTCCTCTTATCATTAGCCGAATACAAATATGACAAAAACAATTGGACGTAGATAAGGGTGGCATTTCCTGAATATAAATTCCTTTTTATTTCGCTTAGAGATAAGGCTGAGTAGGGGCATATGCAATTACACCCCCGGGAAGGGTGAAATCTCCCCCCCTCTCTAACTTCCCTCCCCCTAATTCCTTTTATGCCCATTTTAATACCTGTGGTTGTCCCGTCACGGGCGCACTCTGCCCTTTAAATAAATTTAATTTCAAGTAATTAAAAAAATTTATATCCCTGGCGATTGTTCGGAAGTATCTTCCCTGCAACAGTATGCATTTTTATTACCGCTATAAATTATATAAAGTCTTAACTACCGTTCCCGAAGATATAAGTTCTGAATATTATATTTTTACGACTCGTGCTATTTTTTATAGACCTGTATTTTTTTATAGACCTATTTTTGAGATCATTGACAAGAAGTATAAACTATTCGTATGGCAATTTTTCATTATGTACTTTTCATCTTATGCATAATGTTTTATTATTAAAATAAACTATTAGGCCTCAGGAATTTTTTTTTCAATATTTCTCTTTATTTTTTCTTGTTATTCTATCATTTTTGTAATATGATAATTTTGATTTTCTCAACTGCGCAATACTAAATTAATTATGTTCACAAATAAAATCGATGGTGTGATTTTATTAAACACAATTAATTTATCTCTAATTGTTCTAATTTATGGTTGCTTATTTTCAGTAATTAACCGACTGAGCACAAAAAATTAACATTTTTTTAAATTCTATTTTATTCGAATCTTAAGTTAAACAGTGTTCAATGTCATTGTTAATTCAAACAAACGAATTCTTAAGTTTTATATATCAGAAAAGATCAACTATACAAGTTTCTAGACTCAGGGCTAATTATATAAATGGAATCCATCATTCGATTGAATCCATTACCTTTGGCCATTCCTAGGAATAACGAAACACAGGAAAAATGATAAAAAATAAAATAAAAATAGTGTAGGAAATACCTACTGTGAATTGTTTAATTTAAAAACAGAAATGAATATAGATTAAAACTTTTTTTGTGTGTCCTTCACTTCCTCGCCGTTAAGGCTATACGGGATTTTTCCGGGCCAGGGGGTGTGGGCGGGGATTTAAAAGACTCCCTCGGCATCGGGACGCGAACTCGAGACTATTTTTATATCTATGATTCATATGTCAGGTTGCCAGGCAACGGCGGTGCAGTGCACACGCTTTAGCCCATTCGGCCACCCCGCCCACATATATATTAAAACTGAACATAGACATGTAATAAAAATTGCGGAATAACAACACTGTGGAATAACAGAAGTGGCGTTACATCCTGAGGGTCGATCAATCCCAATATCTGAAAGATCCGCTAGTCATCAGTGTATCAAGTGATAAACAATGAAAAGTGCTGAATTCCATCAATAGTTACCATTGACCATCGATGAGCTCAGCGCTGATTTGAGAAACTTATCAACACAATCTATATTCATTAAAATATAAATTATATATACTTTTTTTTTATTATTTCTTAATGATATTTACAACTGTATTAAAGAAATGCATTTAGTAAATTTCAACATATGGATATAATGACGTGAAAACACTTGCTGAGTAACTACCCAATGGGAGCACTCAAATGATATGTCTACATTAGATCACGGGACCATCTTCTTTTCAAACGCCTCGGAGAGTTATCAGGAATTCAAGAGGAAGCAAGGTTAGAAACGAGAGGATTGGGATGATTCTAAAGTTTATTATGGAAGGATAGGTATCTGGATTGGGCCAGATCTGAAACATAAGAAACATTAAGGTCATTATGGATGGTTTATTTGTAACAATATATGGAGCATTGAGGATTTTGGATTGTAAGGATTGGATACGAGAGGAATTCGATGGTTGATTTTAGCCCCATAGCTCAACTTCGTAAGCCAAATAGGCCTTATATAGTCATTTATATGAGCCTTTGGTAATTAATTGGAAGTTTAGAGCGTTTGTCTAGTAAGTGCAGAAGTAATTGGAAACGTTGCGCGGTTTCTTGTTGTTTCAGTCTGGTAAGATATTCATTATTAAAATTAAATAAAAAACTAATTTCAGAAAACTGAGGATGAACCTCAGAACTCGACATTACCATCCAATATTTCATTCCAAAATGGCTACCCAAAAATCGTGTAGCTATAGAGTATAATGAAAAATGGCCGTGCCTGGCAGGTATGGTAGCCCTAGTAATGAACGGTTTAAGTAGGTGAGGGGAGAAGGGGAGGCGCATCCAGGGGCCTCAGGTATCCAGCCACAATTACTATTTATAAAGGTGTAGAGGGGGGTATGTTGAGGTATCTTCCCCCATCCGTTTCCGGAACCTCACACAAAGACAAAAAGACAAAAAATATAGACTCAGGGGAACCTTTACTTCGGGTCACCAGAGCATGTAGGATTACGTCACATGAAGCAGTGCAGGTCCTAACGGGGGATGAGACCTCTCGAAACCCTCCAGGTGGTAGTGAAATGAAATGGAAATAGATTTTTATTATCCTGGGACTTTTGTCCCTTTAGACCAAATTATAGATACATAATAAATGCCTTTGTGGCCATAAATTTAAATTTAATATTTACAATGCTGATTAACATTAAAAATATTGGAAGAAAAATAAAACAACACCACTAAATACATACAGATATATACAATACAAACATTTGAAAATAAAATAACATAATTTAACAAAACCATTTCTGGGGGAGCTTAAAAATTTCTCTTATCTACTTTTCGTGATCATTCGAGTTGGGAAAGAAGTAGGTGCTTAAAAAGGAGAGATTTAAATGAGGAAACTGATTGTCGACTTGAATTATAAAGGATTTGTCAAACGCAGCAGTTCGGTGAGGAGGTGAATAGAGGTCAGAAGTACGGGATCTAGTGGGACGGGATTGAATGGAATATTTAAATTGTAGGCTGTGAAATATAAAGGAAGGTCGCTGAGTTCTGATGAATTGGATGATTAGAAAGATAGCAAGAAAGTACAGACGGCGGTTGGATGGATAGAGCCACATTAACTTGGGTAATACCGGGTTATATGGGTACCTCTTGAGATTCCAAAAACAAAACGTATTGCGCAGTTCATTAGGCGTTTAAGTTTGGTCTCGAATTCTCACGAGAGTCCGCCGTACACCAGACTGCCATAGTCGAAGTGGGGAAATAGTGGTTTCGGCATTAAACCTTAGTGTTCGCTAAACCTTTTATTATTATTATTATGTATTATATTATATTTTCCACTTTCCTCATATCGGTTCTAGGACATGGCTAAGACTACACTCGTGCGGGCAATTAGCGGAGAGGGAGCTTTTAGGGTAAGTGGCAGGGATGGTTTTAAGTTTGTTAGGTAGCGCTAAGAAGGAGGAGGCTAACGAAGGCGGCGGTAGAGCGCGGACTAATGACGCAGGCCGCTGGAGGACCCTTCACCCCGCACCACTCCAGCCCGGAGGACCACCTCTCGGCTCTTCTCTCTCTCTCATCATCATCTAATCGATTAGATCCCGATCGTTTCCAGCGGTGGGGCTCTTTGGTGAACTTGTTGCGTGCTCAGCAGGTGTTCACTCTTAGCAACACGAGGTAATGGAGAACACAAGTACATGTAGCGACGAAAAACTACCTGACCATATTCGAAATCAAAGCGAAACATCACGTAGCGGATATAATTTTTCTATTTAATTAATAATTTTGTAATCCTTGCGGATTTATTTCCGGACCGTCAATTTAAGCATTCATTATTCCTCAGGCTTTAAACGTTTACACAAACGTTACAAAGCTGAATCGCTGCTCTTGCAAACCACATCAATAGGTTTTGGAATTCATTCCTTTGTAATGGATGATAAATATTCAGGACGCAGTCTTTTTAATTTTTTTATTTTTGGCAACGTTTCAAGCCAAACATGTGGGTCATCTTCAGGGCGTGGTTTGAGCACTGAGGATGTTCAAGTACTCTAACGTTGGCATAAATAAAAAGTTGAAAACTTTCTTTAAAAAAAGACTGCGTCCTGAATATTTATCACACATGATAAGTAGAATAGTCGACTAACTTCTTTCAATCAATCCCTTTTATAATAATAATAATAATAATAATAAGGCTTAGCGAACCCGAAGGTTCGATGCCGACACCACCAATCGCTTGTTACACACCTCCCTCCACCGTTCGCCATCCAAACCCAGTTCCTTCAGATCGGCTTTAATGCAATCTTCTCCGAATATTCTACGCAATACTGTATTTTCAAAAACCTTAAGACGCTGCTCATCCCTTAATGTAAGCGGCCAAGTTTCGCATCCATAAAGAACTGTAGGCAAGATAATTGTTTTATAGATTCTAATTTTTAAGTTTCGGCACAAGAGGCGCGAACTAAGTAGTTTTGTCACAGAAAAAGAACAAGCATTCCCCGCCTTCAGTCTAACCTTAATCTCTTCTTCAATTTCGTTTTTTCTAGTTATCGTAGAACCTAGATACCTAAATTTATCTACCTGTTCAAACATATTACCATCTATATCGATATCTCCAGTAGTATCGCCATTTTTGCAGCTAACCATATATTTTGTTTTATCGACGTTTATTTCGAGTCCTAGTTCTTTACCGGCTTTCATTAACGTTGTCGTATTTAGTTTTATAGTTTCAACGTCTTTGCTTAACAGTACCATATCATCAGCATAGCCCAGCACGGATGTTGTCCCGCCCAGATCCAACCCTTTCTCGGTTCGCATTACCTCCCTAACGGCATGTTTTAATGCCAAATTAAACAGGACAGCGAAAGAGAATCCCCCTGTTTTAAGCCCGAACGAACCTCAAATTTTTCGGACAAATTATTACCGATTCTAACTTTATTGAGTGTCTCCGTCAAGCACATCCTGACTAGATTTACTAGTTTTTTTGGAATCCCCTGCTCGATTAGAATATTATACAGTTTCTGGCGGTCAATAGAATCGTAAGCCTTTTTAAAATCTATATACAGCTGGTGAACAATACCGTTATACTCCAATTTTCTCTCTAATATTTGCCGTAAAGAAAATATTTGATCAATAGTCGAACGATTCCGTCTAAATCCGCATTGGTAGTCTCCGATAATTTCCTCGGCGTATTCAGTGACTCGACTGGTTAAGATTAAAGTGAATATTTTATAACATACCGGAAGGAGTGAAATTCCTCGATAGTTATTACAATCCGTCCTCGGACCCTTTTTGTGAATCGGAATAAGAATAGATTCTTTCCATTCTTCAGGTAATTTCTCGTTCACCCAGATCTTTTTAACCAACCGATGTATTTTAGAAACTCCAACTTCCCCGCATGCCTTAATTAGTTCAGTAGGAATATTATCGATTCCCGCAATCAATCCCTTTTAATCTAGAAATTTAGAAAAAAAAACTAATTAAACATTTTTAAAGTGCAAACTTCTTTAGACGTGTTTTCATGGAGAGTGAATTAGATCGAGCCGTCCTATTTCCAATATGTAACGCTCGGGTAAAGTCGGCTGGAGTCGACTAATTAAAGTGTTTTTGTATTTGGATTAAAATATCACTAAAACTAAAAATTGGACCTGCATATTATTAACAAGGGTTCATGATCTCATCTATTATTTTAAAGTGTATCTTAACGCGACGCCGTGCTAGAAGGTAGATATGCGAAAAGAGAAGAAATAGTATCCAAACCAAATTATGACGAGTTTTATTGAATATTTAATAGTTGACCGTTGCGTTATAAAGGGAGGAGATGGTCCGGGGTTGCGGTCAGTTGTAATTGGAATTCCTAGCTGAGCACACGTCCCTGAAGAAGCCCTGCAAAGTCGGTTGGAAAAGTTGGCTTTCAATAAAATAGTTTTACCACTATTTAGCCTATTTATGACCGCCACCCCGGACCATCTCATCCATTATAACGAGTTTTATTGAAGATATGGATTAAAACATTTCAGAAACTAAAAATCAGGCCTGTATACTTTAAACGAGGGAAATGTTCAGCATTTTATCTTCCTTATAATGAGCTATTATTTATAACTTCGCACAGCATATTGTTATCAAATGCCAAATTAATAAGAAAATGCAACTTATCAAAAGATTAAGACATTAAATGTTACTTTATCGATAAATATAATCCACAAAGCAAACAAAAATTAATTTAAATCTTCATTTTTGTTTGGAACCAACATGTATATAAAATTCAGTAAGCCATTGTCATCGGTTCCAAACCCCTTCTCAGATCCAATACCAACATTCCTCTCTTGTACCTAAATGACCAACCCATCACCTTCAACAATTCAGTTAAAAACTTAGGTGTTTTCATAGATCAAACCCTCTCCTGGAATCACCATATTTCTCTCATATCCCGACGTTCAATTTCCATCCTGAAACTCTTCCATCGCTTCCGCCATCTCCTACCCATATCCACACGTAGATTCCCAGTATCATCTTCCCTCATCTTCCCCACATTGACTACGGCTGCGTAGTGTACGGTGGCCTCTCATCGGAACTTGAAGATAGACTGAAAAGAATATTGAATGGCTTAGTACGATTTGTCAATGGAACCCCGAGACGTTCTCATGTTTCCCACTACTACGCCGTGTTAGAGTGGCTCTTTCCCTCCTTCAGAAGACAGTATTTCCTAGGTACATTCCTTTACCAAATAATCTATAATCATCGTCCGTCCTACACAATCTCCTTCAATTCAAGTCATCTATCCACTCCCTCTCCACAAGATCTCATCCTTCCGACCTTTATACCCCTTTCCACAAATCGGCCTCATTTCAACACTCCTTTATTGTCCGCTCCGCCACATTTTGGAATTCCATCCCACTTAAAATCCGCCATGCACCATCCTTATCCACATTTAAAACCCTCTTATTCCAATTCCTCCTTACAACTCAGTCAGACCCTGGGTAGCCATTTATAATTTATATTATATGTGTATATAATCTCGTCTATATGTATATTATCTTTTCTTTTCTCCAATCAATCAACATTATAGGATTTAGATTATATAGATTATAGCAGTATTAGAATCTTATTGCTCATATTATGTCTTTACTATATCTGTACAGTTATGTAAATACTTCTTTTATCCCTTATTTTTTAAGTGTTTTTTTTTGTTTGTTTGTTTTTATTGTAATATGCATTTTGGCCAGATGTAATGTTAATTTTATGTACAATATTGTTATTCTCAAGGGACTTTGTCCCAGAATAAAGTTGATTCTTCTATCTATTTGTAAAAGGGATATTAAGAAGACATATTTTCCAAGGACTGAAGACAAAGAAATTTAAAAAGGGACTAGGAAAAAAAAATTACATATTTTGAGCAACGTTTCTGAATTAAGAATGTCTGATACTTTTATTGTTGTTTTTTTTTGTATTATTGGCAAAAAGTTATTGTAAAATAATTCATCTAAATAATAAATTATTATTAGTAAATACACGGTATGGTGCAGACTAGAGAGGCGGCATATCTAGTTTCAACCGCAAAGCTGAGGGAATTATATTCCCGCTGTATAATATGTCAGTTATCGACGCCTAGCCGGTCTCAAATAATTTCTCATATTTAGGCCAACATTACTTTCTTTAACTATTGATATATTTATATATATCTACAGTTCTTATAATCTAAATTGTTTATAACAATGTATTTATCTAAAGGTGAGTTTAGACATGGAAAACACAAATATTTAAATGGTTGTTTTAATATGATAGTGGTTTTATTTCCTGTTTGTACCCGTTTTGACTTTTCAAAAACTATTAACATGTAAGTATCTAAAAGATTGTCTCTTTATGCTTATATATTTGTTTCTTGTATGTGATATTTCCCATATACTGTCGGATACGACTTTCCTACCTATTTCAGAAAAGTATTTATATCTTTATATATGTCCATCAAGAAACTAAAAAAAAATTGAATTAGAGTCATTTTCCTGAAAATTGATCAAAGAAAAAGTTTAAGTGCGATTTATTTGATAAACTAAAGCAATGTAAACCGACTTAAGATAAATCAGTTTAAAAATTTCAATACCCTCTAATAGTGCTGATCAAAAACTTTTTTCCTTAGCATAATTTTGTCAAACAAAAATTGTTGTTAAAAGTAGCGGAAGAAGTGAAGTTTGTGTGATGCGGACAACAAATTTTCTTACTTTCATTTAGTTATCTTTTTACTCTCATTCAATCCTTTCTGACACCAAATTGAACCCGTAATCTTACATTGGAAATTTAATAGCTAAAACTTCGTTAATAGTTGTCCGAAATGAACGATTTTTATATAGTTTTGTAGGGAATTTCATTACCTTTCAATAAAACAGGCTAAACGGTGTTTTCCTTCTTTCGATTCCGATGATTTTTTTTTTTGTTTTATTGGTAATTTAATTACCTTTCAAAAGTTTCCTGAATTTTCTCGGGAGTTTAGTCTATGCACATAAATTGAAAGGACAATTGTTAGAGCATTAAAGAGAAGTTTTATCAAAATCGTTATAACAGTTTTCACGCTACAATTTATGGAATTTTTTTTTATGTATTTCGCAGCAGCTATTGCGCATGGAGTATCCAATTTGTGTCACAGGCATCAGTAATCAAACTCCTATAATATAAAAAATGACGCAACAAAATCGGTTCACTAGTTCCCCATAAAATCTTGGCACAGACAGACTGACCAATGGCTTAAAATGTGTTTTTCGGACTCAGGGGGCTCTGAAACGTACAGATCCGTCGAAAACCGCATACCGGAAATTGGATCCGACCGCAATACTTAAAAACTGAGGTCTGTGCTTTTGACGAGACCGATAAAAGTGAAAACATTAACAAGACGAGATCAATAATATGAAATATGAATTATAAATAATAGCTGCTTACAAAGAGGATGGAATGCTGAACATTTCCTCCGCTTACAGTATGCAGGCCCGATTTTTATTTACTGAGATATTTTAATCCATATCTAGAACAAAATTCGTTATCATTTCGACACATTATTTCCTTTTTCGCCTATCTAACACGGCGTCGCGTCAATATACAGTATTGAATAATACCTCGTTACAGAGAGGACGAAATGATGAAGATTTCCCCTTCGCTAATAATATGTATGTCGGATTTTTAGTTTTTTGCGATATTTTAATCCACATACAAAAAAAAAAAAAATAAAAAATAAAAAATAGTCGACTCCAGCGGACTTTAACCGAGCGTTATATATCGGAAATCTGACGGCTCGGTCTAATTCACTTTCCCAAAAAAGTACAATGTGTTGGTGCAAGTGTCGCCATTAGTTAATTTCAGAAATTGAAACTTTTATGGAATTTTTTTTATTATGTTTCGTTTTAAGAGTCTTCAGGAAAGGCAAATAAAAAAAGAAATCTCTGATGTTATTAGCGTACATATAAATTCGAATCATTTTTTCATAAATCAAAAAATACGAACTATACAAATTATACTCAAAAGGAATTTAAGAATTTATCGCTTATGTAATGTGTACATGAATGCCGAGTTTGAATTGCTTTATGTAATGAGGTAAAATAATACACGTAACCAACTTATTTTTATTTATTAGTATTATTTTTTTTTACGAGGCTTTATTGATTGCTCCCAGAAGAATAATGCACTCCTTTCCACACCACCGCAGGGGTAGAGTGACCGGTATGCGTTTTTTTTAACGTGGTTTCCCCAATAGGCCTAGTCCACAATTAATGACAGTCTTCAAGAAATTAATTCCTTAAGAATTCAGAAGCAATATACTGTACCGGAACTTATATGCCATAGTAAATTTAACGGACGAAGACAATATAGTGAATGAAATTAAAAACCTTGAATCGACGTCATGAAGACTGAGGTTGTTTCGGAGTCGAATGTTTCGTATAAATAAAAAATTCGTAGTTATCCTTAATTTAAAATACGAAGTCAGTTGTTATGGCGTATTTATTATTATGTTCACCGACTATCGATTTTATAAAATGACCAGAAAGATATCGCTTATTTGTTTAAAATTTCAAACAGTAATAATTATTACCTTAGTAATTCCTGAATTTTAAATCATAGTTAACAATAACGGTATACAGGTATTTAGAAATTATAATCTATCTTTACCATCCTAAGGGATAACACCTGTTGTTACTTTGATTGAACGCTAAAGACTTAATTATTTTGTTCACAGTTATTTTGAAAACAATGCCCAAGCACGGATGCAAAAAGATACTTTGACTGAGTTGGATATATAAGAGAGGTATATTTTTTTTTTTTTAGGGACAACTCAGTTAAGCATTCCTTCAACATCCTAAGAGTGAAGCCATGTCTTGAAAATGGCAGGGAACTATATATTCATATCTCAAATCAGTAAAAATATCTAGTAAATTGATATTATAAAAATAGTTAATGCTTAGTGACGAGAAATATTTTTTACAGTTATAAAAAGAATGAAATCATATATTTGAAATAAAGATATTTATTTTATTTTTTGTTTAGTTTATGCCGCATTAAATATGTCTCTATTTTTATCGACTCGACAATATATTTAAATTGTTATTCTTAAACAACCGATGTTCAGTAAGACAAGAAATGATTTAATTCCCATAAATGATTTTGTCATTTTCGCATGGTACAAGCATACAAATAATTGCCGTATTTAAAAGTTGATACAAATGTCAAATAGGTATTTTTATTTAATAAGTTTTCTTTACTAGACCGCGAGACTAAATCAAAAGTTAACAGCCATTTTGAGTACATTAGACCAATCTCAGGTGAAAAAAGGAACAAGACTGAGTTGGATATAGTAGAGAGGTATTTTTTTTTTTTTAGGGACAACTCAGCGAAGCGTTCCTTCAACATCCTAAGAATGAAGTCATGTCTTGAAAATGGCAGAAAATAATATATTCATATCTCAAATCAGTAACGAAATTTATTTTAATTTTTGTTAAGTTTATGCCGCATTAAATATGTCTATTATTCTCGAATGGACAATATATTTATTTTTTTTTATTCTTAAAAAAAAGATTTTCCAATAGACAAGAAATGATTTAATTCCCTTAAATGATTTTATCGCTTTCGCATATTCCAAGCATACAAATAATTTCCATATTTAAAAGTTGATTATTTACTAGAGCGTGAGACTACACCCAAAGTTATCAGCCATTTTGAGGACAGCGGATCAATCTCAGGTGCAAAAAGAAACTAGACTGAGTTGGATATAGTAGAGAGGTATATGTTTTTGAGGGACAACTCAGCGAAGCATTCCTTCTACATCGTGAGGATGGCACGGTGTCTAGAAAACGGATGAGAAAAATATATTTATATTCCATGTAAGTAACGAAATCGAGTAAATGGTAACCGTTTATCATTAAAAGTATATCCAATATTTGGATACGTTTCTATTGTTATCATGTCATTCTAAAATAATATTCAGACACCCTAATAATAAAAAAAAAGACCTTCAGAAATATATAGGAATCAGGCAATTATTTGTAATTTATTTAATTATTTATAAATTATTTGTGTGCTGGAACACGAATTAGCATAAAAACTGTTTCAATAAATCGTTCCAATTTCAAAATGTTAATGTACAGAAGAGAGGTATTTTGAGGGATAAACATGGTATCCGTCTAACATATTGAAATGGTTTAATGTGCAGTAATAAATAATAAAAATGATTAAAGGGAATAAAATTATCATTTATCATTATTTTTATTCTAAATAACAACCCTCCCCCCTATATTCTAATATGATAATAATATATAAATTTATAATAATTTCGAGTCCGTCGAAAATTTAAAGCACGAATATTAAATGTCGGTGTATTAAAAAAGGAAATTAAGCAGGTCCAAACATCCCTTCAAGTGTTCTATAACTATTAATGAAGTTTGAGAACAATAAAATAAAAAAATAATAAAGAACCACCCTTTCTAAGTATATATTATGTCAACATATTTAATAATGTATGAAATATAATACACATATATAAATATATAAAAAAGAGCAAGGTTGCATGCTATATTGGTACTCACATGGTTTTATTTTGCTTGCTAACGAAGACTTCGCTCAACTCTCATGTGTACCTTATCTTTCAAATTTTGTTGTTTTATAATAAATAAATGATAAGAAATGACTTTTAAATTTTTAATAAACTTTATATATGATTATACAGTAAAACATTAATAAATGTGTAACGTTTTAATGATTTTAGAATGATTGAAATTATCTGGAAACTATTAATATTTTAAAATAGAATTTTTAAACCCATTTAAAATAATATTTAAAAAAAAATAATTTTTAAAAATTAAAATTTAATAAATTTAATAAAAATTGTGTTGTGTAATGAGAGGAGCCCGCTCCTGTTGTCTGTAAAACCTAAAAATCCTCAACTCTCACAATAAAATAATGAATTTTATAGCTAATGAAAAGAAACAATAATATTAATGAATTATGATATATTCAATAATAGTTGATTTTATATACAAAAGGATTTTAAATATCTATAAATTCTTAATATCAGTTCAATAAATGTAATGATTTTAGAAAAGTTCAGACTGATTGCAAATTAAAATTGACTATTTTTTTTTAAGTAAAAGTTTTAAATATAATATTAAATTTTAATACTGTATAAATTAAAAAAATATATAGTAAAAATATACTATTGATTTATAAATCTATCTGTGAGAGGAGGTCTGATGATGAAGATATAAAAAATATATCACGCGCATGCGCATGCTTCATGCAGCAACACTACCCACTATGGACGTATGAATTTTTCTAACAATTTTTTCATAACTCCCTAATGTCTTAAAAATGAATTTGAATTGATCCTATAATTAAATGGAATTGCAGTGGTATATATCATACCAGTGTAATGAAACTGGATCGTTTAAATAATAATAAAATTCTATTGAATGAAATATAGAAGCGTAAATACAGCAATAAAAATTCAGACCATAAAGGACTATAATAATCAAACATGCAAACGTTCTTGCAATAGAGACGGCTGAATGAAATATTTTATGAATGTTTTATTACCTAGTAATAAAAATATATCGACATGCAATGTCCGAAGTGGGTAGTGACTATGGCCTCTATCGTAAAATTTCTAATCAATTTATAATAATAAAATTTTAATAGCCAAATAAATGAAAAATGAGATAAATAAAATTGCGTGAAATATACAATTAAAATAATTAACTATATTCTTTTAAAAGATCGTTTGATGGCTTAATAACGTTTGATCGAAAAGGCCATAGTGCATAAATAGAATAATACTCCACTGACCTCGCACCATAAGAGGTGGAAGGTTTCGTAGTCCTGAAGATCTGCAAGAAGTGGATGGTTCCAGAGACCAGAAAATCCTTGTGAATAGCTTGTAGTTCTCCTCATATGTTCCTCAGTCCTATAATAATAAAAAGAAGAAATAAAGTAAAGCAATAAGAATATGTTTTAAATATGCGACAATAGTTAAGTTTTTATTAATTATTTTTTATTCCGTCGCCAATCTTACAATGAAAAAGATTTGACCATGAAAATCGATATTGTTAAATATTTAGAATATTAGTTATTCTCAAAGTTAAACTATTTTGAGTTAAATTATTGTTTAATATTAATTTTCATTTATGTGTATGTTGGGGTGTCATTGTTTCTAAGGTCAGTGTGTAAGTTTATGTTGCTAACGTATCAAGGTGCTTTTGTGAGAAAGTGTCGCTGTACATCTAATTCACTGATTGTCATTTCTATTACAACAGGTGTTAAAAAAAAAATTAATTTTCAATAGATCGATTGCTAAATATAATGTCATGAAAGGCATGAGGAGGATCAATGCCCAGTGGCACCTCACTCGGCGTGATATCTACATTAGGCGAGGAGGTCCCTCATCCAGCTCCTCTTCAGTCTTCTACAGACGTTACCTGGCATATTCGTAGTGGCCATGTCATTTATAAGTGTATTAGGATGTCCTTGTAAGTTGTCATGGAATCGTTTGTTCGTATGTGTTCGTTAACAGTCGGCATATGGAGGTCAGTATGTAAGGTTATGTTGGTAACGTACCAAGGTGCTTTTGTAATTGTTCTGAATGTTTTTGCTTGAAAGTTTTGAAGTTTGTTTAAGTGAGTCTTTTTAGCAGTTCCAAATATCTGTGATGCGTAAGTCCAAATAGGTTTTAGTAAGTAATTGTATGTGTTCAATTTCTGTCTAAGTTTTAGTTTTGAATTTTTCGAAAGAAGTGAACTGTGAATTCTTAATCTTCGATTTAACGTTTTTCGTTTTTTTGATTATATGTGGACCCCACGTCATTTTTCTGTCAAATGTCAGACCAAGGTAGTGAACGGTGTCTGTCTGTGGAATCTGTGTATTGTCAAGGAAAACTGGAGGGCATATTTCGTGTCGAAGCGTAAATGCGATGTGCTGTGATTTGTCTTGATTTAGTCGGATTTTCCAAATTTTTAACCAGTCATGTAATCTTGTTTAATACTGTTGTAGAGTCTGTGAGGCGTATGTTGGATTTTTGTGTCTTGCTAAAATTGCTGTGTCGTAGGATTTCTAAATAATAACTTTTATTTGACTAAAAGTAACATTTAATAAAAGTGACTGACGATATTTAAGTAAAAGGAATACTAGATTTCCATTATCTCAACCGTTAAATATATATAAAAATAAATATCTTATATTAGTATAGGGAGTGGGTTAGCTCAGTGGCAGGGTGCTGACTTCCTGAGTTCTCAATGACTCGGGTTTGAATCCAGCTGATAGCAGATAAATTATTTATACTGTTTCATTGGATATAGATCGATCCTGGGATAGGACCCTCCTGAGGCACATCCAGCCTCTATAAAATGGGTGTCATTAACGAGATAATTATTTGCACAACCGTTGATCAAGTAACAGTACTTTCTTACAGTAGTAATGAACCCGAGTACCCCAGTACTGAACCTACGATCATTTATGGAATGTAGTGGCACATTTTTTTTATTTTTTTAATATTACTATATTTGTTACTAAAGTTTTATTTCTAGCCTTGAATAATTATATTTTAAAATATATTCATAAAACCCTGAATATTTTACAAATCGATACGAAAATTATTGATATTTTAAAACAATATATTTTATTTATCTTATGTTTAACATTTTCGAGAGGTTATGTATTACTTAAATAAGAATGAAAAAGTTTATTCTTGTTGTCTTCCAGCCTCATTAAATGGACTAACGAGAAATATAGCCATGTATTAAAAAAAAAAAAATCATTTATAGCATAAAGAGCCAACGGTACAAACAAATGTTCAAGAAAAAAAACAATTAAAAATGATCTCTATACTTTCAGTTTTGTAAATTGTGAAGTAAAGATACTTCAATAAGAAAAAACAAAACAAATTCTACCATTTTAAAAAATCGTGTAATGTATTTCAATAACAGTCAGTTACAAATAACTTTAATTTCTTTTGGATGTTACAAATTTCATGTCTCAAAAATATACGTTAAATGGTGATGTCTTTCAAATGATTTTTGTATTATGGGGTATCCCTTTTCTATCAAAGACCAGAATTAATAATATAATGAGATCCGTTTAGGATGTAGTACTAAAGAATCCATTAGAAATTTAATGCATCATATTAGAATATAAAAATTAAAAATATTACAGTAAGTTAGTTATTGTATCAATTTATTGTAAACGACTTACCGCATTCGTGCTGCATCCACTATCATCGCTTATTCCGACTCCTCAATCCATATTCTTACTCCTTCCATCGTGCCAGTAACACAAAGGATGTGATGTTCTGTGGAGGTTACTCGAGGAAGTCCTGCAATCCACTTGACAGCGGAGGACTCTTCATGGCAGACGAAACGATTCGCACTGTGAAAGACCAGGCAAACCACCTTTTGAAGCCCATCTCGTCCCACGCGAGCAGTGACTCCTCGCTCTTGCAGGACGGTCGGGAGGAACCGAATCCGACCCTTCGGCACTCTGCCCATACAGGGAGAGGATCCAAGGCCACCGATGCTCTCCGAGTCCTCGACCATCTCTGAACACTCCGTTCCGGCATTATTCCCCTTCTCTCGGATCTTTACCTCTCCGAACCGACCCTTCCTCTCGAAGATACTCCGACTCGAACAGATGTTGCGTTCTAACAGAAAAGTCGAAGGAAGAAGAGATTGAAGTATTCTACTATTCATCGGGTAGGGAATCTGAATCGCACCATCGAAGTGATGTAACTAACTGAGCGATTTTCGTATCATAGTTGTACAAGAAGAAGAACATTGCACAATTAACAAAAGTCGAAACTGAAAAGTGAATTCGAAACTAACTTTCCCGTAAGAATGTAGTTTAAAAAAAAAGATTTATATGGACTTCCATGATTCAAGGAATTTTGATATGATTCATTTAAACAAGTGTACTACCTAATTTTGTTAAAACCGTATCTTAAAATTATATATCCGTGAAGAACGTACAGGGAATATCCATCAAAGGCTGAAATAAACAATTTTGGTAAGGTGTAGATATAAATCATATCTGGAATTCTATGTTACTGTTGCTTCTCGAGAGGGTTGCTATATGAAATATGTACCAAATACTACATAAATACATCTTTTTTTTTAATTATTGGCTTTTTAGGTATTGATACATATGAGAAAAAAAAAACCTTTTTCTGAGGTGCCAGTTAAATACCAACCAATCTATCCCTTGATTTTAATGCCTCTCTAATATATCTAGCTTGGTTTAGTTTCCTTTGGCACCTTAAAAAAAGGACGTTAAATCATACATAATAAAAACCAATATTGGATCGGGAGCTTTAATCAGCTTATATGGTTTGGGGTCTTTGAAAGTAAAAAAGATATGTTTTCAACAACAGTATATTAAAATAAAATTATAAGGTTACTACCTGATATGGATTAATGATTGCCAGAAAATCCATTATCATTGGCTTTTTAACTATTAGTGTATTTAGTACAACCCCCTCTACAGGTGTCAATAAAATATCAAACCAAGCTATCCCTCGAATTTAATACCTCTCTAATATATCTAGCTTTGATTGATTTTCCTTCAGCACCTGAAAGATAGAGCGTTGTACCATGACTAATAAAAGTCAATGATTTACCAAGTGTTGAGCTTTGATCAGATCTATATGATTTGAGGTTGTTGAAATAAAGTATGTAAGTATGATTTTGATATTAACATAGCACTAGGTTGCTGCCTGAAATTAACAACAATAAAGTATTAGCTCATTGGATTTTTGACTATTAATGTATAAACAAAGCCCCTTTTTCAGGTGCCAAAAAAATATCAAAACAAGCTTTCCCTCAAATTTAATACCACTCTACTATATCAACTTGCATTGATTTTCTTTAGCACCTGAAAGATGGAGCATCACTAATGAAAGTCTGGAAAAGAGATTTAATCAGCCAAGAATGGATATATTGTAGTTTTCCGCAATTTATTTTGAGAAGACATCTGCTAATGTAAATAATTTGTATGATATCCTAGCAGATGCGACGATATCTCCAGATAAATTAAATTTTTTTTTTTTTTAATTTACAGTTATAATGCGCTTAGATTGCTAAGAGTTTGAATATTATAACAGACCCCGTTAAAGAAATCCAACCACTACAAAATACTTTCAGTTTGCAACTTCTGCAAGTTGAGCGATGCCCTCCTTCGTGTACAACTGTGACACAAAAACTGATCAGTTGTGACATCGCTTCGATGATACGATTCGAACTCCCAAACACGACGGACCGCGGAACACTTTGATCCCATCTTCCTTCGACCCTCCCGCTAGATCGCGACATCCGATCGGGCAAAAGTAACCTCGAGAAAAAGACTCGGTAAAGAGAAGAGAAGGTCCGGGAGAAGGAGAGAAGTGCCGGAGCGGAGCGCCCGGAAGAGGTCGAAGACCCGAAGAGCGCCAAAGACCGTGGACTCTGCCCGAGATGAGCAGAGCACAGAAGGGCCGGACTCGAACCTCCTCGACCGCCCTGCAAGAGCGAGGCCGGTTCACCGCTCAGGAGGGAACGAGAAGAACCTCAGAAGGTGGCCTGCCAGGTCCTCCGGAGAACGGATTGTCTCCTCTACTGAGAGCAATCATCCGCCATCGAGTGGATCTCAGGATCTCCTTGGAGGTCCTCTACAGAACACCAAACCCTCTGTGGTACAAGTTGAATCCAGGCTTCTATCTTCAGAGGATTAGCCGGAGGAGGATGGTTCATTCTTCCCAACCAGTCTGTAAAAATATAAATAAAAATAAAAATTAAGACAATAATAACTCAGCTTATAACACTTTGATATGTTTATTCTCTTTGCGATAAAGGTGATATTTTGTATTGCAGTATGAAACTGATTTAAGTAGTCTAGCTAAATATAAAAGTAATGATTAATTTTTATAAATATGCATTAAAATCCAGATATAAACAACAGTAAAATAATTATTAAGAAGTAATTTTAAAATTGCATAGAAGTGAAGTATTGATAGTTCGAAGTAGTGGAAGATGTGACAAAAATTATACGCACAATAAAGAAACTTATGTTCAACGTTGGACTATGGATAGATCGCTTTAAATTGTTTAGTGACTAAAAAGTTTATAACCTTTTCTATTTAATTGTTATAACATAAGGAACACATTTATTATTATTCTAATTATATACTCAACACTTCAAATGGTCCTGCATATCAGTTTAAGAACTTTATCTTTATAATTCTTACCAAAATAATAGATTCCTGTATATTGCAATTTAAAGTTTTTTATATTTTTGCTTTATTTTAATTTATTGCCATAGCTTTGAATTTATTTCATACATTCATTCATACTGAGTTTCTCAAATATTTTCACTATCATACAAATGTAATAAATTATTATTATTTAAAAAAAAAAGAAAAGCTATTGAGCAAAAAAAGTTAAATTTTGATTTATTAGGACTAGTGGTCCCGACAACCAATTTTTTTTTTTTTATTTCACGATGTACCAGTTCTGCTCCAATATAATTTAAAGGAAAACTAAATAGATTTTATTGCAATTATATTATATAACGCCGATGTAAGATTAAATGTGTTTCGAACTTACTATAGGAATGTAAACGAGTAAAAACTCACCGAGAGATAGAAAATCGATGTCAGGTCATAAACGGAAATATTCCAACAATATAGTATTCTTCTTTCAAGTGTAGGCGAACAATAAATCTTCAACTTTTCATCAATTCATGCATCACCAGAACAGAAAAGAAAACACCCCCGAGATCACTTCACTCCATGACATCCAATCGCATACTGTAAGAAAGATAAATAAAAACAGCTGATAAATATTATAATCAAACAGCAGATCAGAACATATAGACAGATGAAAAACGTATTACTACCAAACAAAATAAATAAATATGCTTATGAAAATATAAATAGTAATAAGAAAATAAATAATAGTATGTACAAAAGAAAAAAAAAAGAAATGACAATGCATATCAAAAGAATGTTATGTAAAACCAGCTGATAAATATTATAATCAAACAGCTGATCAGAACATAAAGACAGATGAAAAACGCATAACTACCAAACAAAATAAATAAATATGCTTATGAAAATATAAATAAATAAATAATAATATGTACAAAAGAAAAAAAAGAAGAAATGAAAATGCACATCAAACGAATGTTATATAAAAACAGCTGATAAATTTTATAATAAAACAGCCGATCGGAAAATAAAGACAGTTGAAAAACGTATAACTACAAAAAAAAAAAATACATAAATATGCCTGAGAAAATATAAATAATAAGAAGAAAATAAATAATAATATGTACAAAAGAAAAAAAAAGAAATGAAAATGCATATCAAACGAATGTTATATAAAAACAGCTGATGAAAACATAAAGACAGATGGAGAACGTATAACTATCAGAAAAATAAATAACTATGCTAAAGAAAATATAAATAATAATAAGAAAATAAATAATAATATGTACAAAAAAAAAAAAGAAATGAAAATGCACATCAAAAGAATGTTATATAAAAACAGCTGATCACGTAGACGAAGTTAACTGAAACTTATATATATTTGTAAGATTTAATAACAATATTTTTTCTCCCAATAATTTTTCTTTATTTTATTATGACGTTTCGGGATCCAATTTCTTATTCCATCTTCAGACAGTATTTGACTAGGCTTTTCCCATAGGAGTCCACAATATTGTTTAAGGAATGAGTTATGACAATAAAAAAATAATTATGACAAACTTATAAAAAAAAATAAGATGAGATACTGTCTGAAGATGGTATAAGAAAGTGAATCCCGAAACGTAATAATAAAATAAAGAAAAATTATTGGGAAAAAACATATTGTTATTAAATCTTACTTATATACCTCAGAAAAAAAAGTATCTCTCTTTTAAGATTATAGCGGAAATAGAGTTATCCTAAGGCAATTATGTTTGAATCTCTGTATTTGAAAAAAAAAAGTTTTAAATAAACTATTAGTATAATATAATATACTATTATACTATTATAAAATAGCAAGAGGTAGTTTACTAAGATAGATGCCTGCATTGTTCCAAAGTATATTGGTGAAAGGTCACAAACTTTGCTCAGAAGAATATATTAGCATCAATAAGATTACAGGAATATTATTAAAAAGGTGACTAACACTGCATTAGCTCAGCATTTTACAGTTTTTAAAAAAGAATTTGATTTCGATTACGTTCAGTTGTTACAGAAGAAGAAGAATTTACACAGGACGATATTTAAGACTATGGGCATTGCAGAGAAGTTAGATGGTGATGTTAATTACTGTACTCACAGTAGAAATTTGAATAACATTTTTTTTTGTTTATTTAATGAACTGTATACAAATACAACTTGTAAATATGCACAAATTAGAAATAATGACATGAACAGGCTTGAAGACATAGTACCCAGTAGTAGCTCTCCCTGAATAATTCTTGGTAAGAAGATCACGAGACCATCTCCTTTTCAGACGCCTAGGAGGATCATCAGGAATCGAGGAAGAAGCAATGGTGGGAACAAGGGGATTTGGATGGGACTGGAGTTTATCGTGTAAGGATAGATATCAGCCTCGAGCTAAATCAGCGACATATGGTACATTAAGGTCTTTATGAATGGTTTTATTTGTGACAAAGTATGGAGCAGTAAGAATTTTATGGAATATTTTGGATTGTAAGGATTGGATACAATGAATTCGATGGTTTGGTGGAGCCCCAAAGCTCAACTCCGTATGTCCATATAGGTCTTATTATAGTTATGTAGATAAGTTTTTTGTAATTAATTGAAAGTTTAGAGCGTTTATCTAGTAAGTGTAGGAGCAGTCGGATTGAATAACTTTAATTCTGAAACGTTTAGCATCTTGGAGAAGAAATTAATAAACATACTTTAATCAATGTATGTATCTGTTTTTGAATAGATACAATCCATTGAGGATAATGAACTAGATGTTAAAATTCAAGAAATGCAATATTAAAAAAAATTATTTTTTATTTATTCATGAGATTTACTGTATAAACTGTATAAATTAAAAATAGATAATGTAAATGTGCACAAGGTAATAATACAATCACATGAAAACGCTTGTTGCTACCCATTGGTAGCACTCTAATAATAAATTTACATAAGTAGATCACGAGGCCATCTTTTTTTCAGACGCCTTGGAGGGTTATCAGGTATCAAAGAGGAAGCAAGGTTTGAAACCAGAGGATTCGGATGGTTTTTTAAGTTTTTTATGGAAGGATACGTATATGGATTGGGCTAAATCGGAAACTTCAAAAATTTAAATATACATACAGGATGTTTCGTAAATAGAAGAAACTTTGTATAGGAACGATGGCAGAACTCAAGATCTCCCAAAAAAGTTCATATAAACAATGGTCGAATTTTCAGCAGAAAATTAGTAATTCCATGTCGTGTTTTTTGTTGAATAGGAAGCGATAATTAAAGAAATGTTTACTTTCAGTAATTAACAATTGCTACACCGAAAACTAGAAAAACTTTACTTTAAATGAAAATAGAGTTAAAAAAACTGTACCACTACAACCCATGAATTGTCTTAGGTTCAGTAATATTTAGGGAAAGCAAATTTCTAGGTCGACGGTTGTGCAAGGAGTTGATTTGACCAAGATCGCACTTAAAAGTTTAAAGAGCTTTTATTACTAAAAAATCCCACGGAAAAAAAAGGAAGGAATAAAAGCTTTGCAATAATGTATTGTACTCATTTTTGCTGAAAACTATACTTCAAAGTATACGTTTAGATGATAGGACATAAAATCACATATTTATTTTAAAAAATTTGAGGTGAATATCAACTTTTACTTGTAAACTTTAACTTAATTAAATATGTACTTAAAGCTTATTATACGATAAAGTTTTTCTAAAAGTGATTTATCTGTACTATATTGAAGGAAGTTAGTCAACTGTTTTACATAGCATGACATTTTTTTTTTAAATTTAATTAATATAAAATAAAAAAAAATTAAAAAATAATTTCTTTTTTTTTTTAGAAGACTGCTTTCTGAATATTTACCATCCACGCCTGTAGTATAGTTACAAGATGATAAAAAACAAATCGCAAATAATATATTATTTTTTTAAAAACGGGACCCAGTTTAATTTAGGCACTCAAAAGTCTCGTTTTTTGTTGACCAGAAAGCTATAACTAAAAAAATATTTAACTGAGCTAATTAACAACTACATCATAGTAAATTAGGCAAAATTGTCATAAAATGCAAGTAGAAATTGTATTTGTCAATACTATACCAAAGGAGACTTTTATACCCCCCCTAAACTTAGACAACAATAATAAAAAAGTCCTGCAAAGCTTTTCTCTAAAGCTATACCTTTCTTTGAGTTATGCCATGTTGTAAATACTAATAAACCGCCTGGTATTAGAAGAACCTTAGAATCTTAGTTCGAACGGAAGTATTTTTATTGCGGTCGAATTGTACTATAACAGGTAGAAGGGAACTGGCAATTTCGTTCAGGTATTGCCCAAAACTATATTCAAAGGATATTTTGCCGACTATATGAAAAGGGGTCTATAAATAAGTATGGGATATGAATCTTGTTATCAACATGGATAGTTTATTGACCGAATTTTTTAAGTGAGTTATTTATTAAAGTCGTATTTGACCAATTATCGATGCCGAATACATTAAAAACCTTCTTAATTCGCAATAATGCTATACAGATGTCATTCAATAGATGATATTGAATTTAAATATTACTTATGCATTTTATTTACATCTGATATGTAATGCCTTTCACCTAAGTCTCTGCTTAAATCCTTATAAATATCATAAAATCTGGACACACTTGCTTTTTCCTTCATATCCACTATACAATTATTTTTTAATTTAATTAAAATATTGGGAATTATTTTATCACTAGTGTATTCTATTGTGCAATTAATTATTCTATTACAGAGCCCAGTGTTTTCTTTGTGCCACAATATTTTCTGTTTTATTATTTCTTTAGGCAAAATATTCGGTAATAAGAAATGTTCTGTTTACTGTTACATGGCAAGAAAGCCAGATACAATATCCGTGGAATCAATTAATGAAATCCCTCTAGAGGATTACGTTATAAAAATTAAGGAGAATGTGTGGACCATGTGGCAAAACAAATGGGAACAAGGAGAATCGAAATTGAAAGAAATTAAACCCCACTGTTTAAAATGGGAAACCTCGCACCGACCATCTCGAAAAGAGGAGACAGCCAATTGGCCAATTGCAAATGCAGACAGCGAATTGGACATTGTGAGTTCTCGCACTCCTACCAACTAAGAGGACTTGATCCTCCGACCTGCGAGAACTGCAATGTCCAAAGGACAGTAAAGCCCATTATTCAAGACTGCCCTACATTTGAACCTACAAGGAAAACGTTAGACATGGCACATAGTCTAAAAGAAAACCTACAAGAAAGTGAAAGTGCAGTAAAAAAAAAACTTTATGGTTTTTAAAAGTAATAAAACTCTACAACAGAGTGTAATTCAAAGGTGTTGCCAATGACCCTACACGGTAGAGGTAACAAAAAATCAAATAAATAAATAAATAATTTTTTTTTTGTTAAAATAAATATATAAAACCAAATTACTCAAAAATCTCCACTGCAACCATAGAAAAATGTTTCCGAGTAATAAAATAAATATGCAAACTCGATAAAAATATGAAGTTGAAAGTTATACAAACTGAAAAAAAAAAAATCTGGTGAGCGCAACACACAACTTTCACTTACCGCCCTCCTTTGAATAGAAATTATTTTATAGCTATGTTGGGCTATTATAAAATTTTCGACGGCCATAAAATAATTTCTATTCAATGTTGAGCGGTAAGTGAAAGTTGTGTGTTGCGCTCACCAGATTTGTTTATATCTTATAAATTGGAAAATTATCCGTATCACATTTGACGTAGCACCGTGATGAAAAGAAAAATAATAATTTTAAAAATTAAATCTAATAGATCGTATGAGTTTCTTATTACCAAAGTGAACCCTAAACGATTTTTAAGAAAATATAAAATATAAATATAAAATCGCGCAATGAATTCAATGGTTCAATTTAATTTTTCAAAAATTTTCGAATTAATAAATACTATTATCATCTATTGTGTGAGATGTGTACGGTATAATTTCGTTAAGAAGGTTTGTATGTGTTCGGCATGGATTATTAATTTTTTACTTTCACTTACGTATATTTTATTTTATTATATAGCAAGGGTAAGTATTGAGATCGTGAAAATTTTCGAATCTCAGTTTTCAACGGAAATACATGTTTTGAGATCCCTGAGTCCAAATAACCAAGTGTCGCGAAATGGTCTGTTTGTGTGTGTGTCAACAGTCTAGCTCATAAACGAAAAGTAGTACGAAACGGATATTAAGTATTTAAGATTGTTATATGCCTTAGAAGTCCTAACAATTTTTTCCTTAAAATCGGCTAATCAGAAGTGCCACTTCATATGAACTCTGAAACACATTTAAACAATTTTCTATAAAACGGCTCTAACAATTTTGATTAAACTTGGTGTATCATTGTATAATTAAGTAGTCTTTAATATCATTTAGGTCTTATCCCCGTTGTCACCTTATGTCAACTTACAAGGCTTAAATGCCCAATGTTCATATATGACTTGCTCTAAAGTGCCTTTAATATGGTTTATTTTAAAAAGTTAATCATTTAGCATTAGTCAGATTTACGAAAATATGCTACATATAACTTTTGAAAGAATTTTATAAGTTAATAAAGGAAAAAAAAAAATGCAGAAAAACCCGTGTTGCTATAGACTGTAGCGCCTAAACGAAAGTACCTATTTCATTGAAACTTCACTAAAGTCATTTTCTTGACACCGTTTAAACTTATCCATATGTCATATTTCAACGAAACGAAGCGGGAAAAAAAGTTACGAGGGTTGGTAAAATTAAATTCCGAATAACTCAAAAAGTATACATTTTTCTGTGGATATTGTCTGATTTTTTAAAAGTTTATGGAGTTTTCTAAAAAAAAAAAAACATCCTTAAAATCGGACAATTAGGAAGAAAGATATGGTCTCTAATTGTTTTCCCCGAAGAGCGAAAATTTAGATAGATTAAAAATAAACTTTTTCAACTAAAAATATCACTAAAATCATATTATTGGTATTATAATTTCTAAATACCAATATAATCTATTGAGTGACATCTGTGCGGCATTATCGTGAATTAGGAAAGTTTTTAATGTATTCGGCATCGATAATTGGTCAAATATGGCATTAATAAATAACTCTTTTAACGGATTTGGTCACTATTAAACTGCCCATGACGAATGCAATATTTATAGCCCATATATAGTCGGCAAAATAGCTTTTAAGGCAGGAAATACCCGGAAAAATATGTAATATCAGTTTTGTACTGCTTTTCGTTTTGAGCTAGACTGCTAACATAAACACACACAGACACACAGAACATTTGTCGGCACTTGGTTATTTGCACTCAGGGTAAAATTCGTTATTTTACGTTAAGGAATCGTTATTTGCTCTTTTTAGAAAATCTCGTTTTTTGTTGACCAGATCGAACGTATCTTAGTTTGAATAGTTTTATGGCGGTCGCGCTGTACTATATCAGGTAGAAGTGTAGGTATTCCCCAAAACTATATATTCAAAAGGATATTTTGCCGACAATATAAGAGAGGCCTGTATGTAGCATGGGTTATAAATCTTGTTATCATCATGGATAGTTTAATAATGACCGATTTCTTTAAGTGAGTTATTTATTAATGCCATATTTGACCAATTATCGATGCCGAATACATTACAAACCCTCCTAATACGCAATATTGCTATACAGATGTCACGCAATAGATGATATTGGTATTTATAAATTTTTGAAGAAAAAAAAATTGAACCATTGAATTCATTGCTTGATTTTACATGGAAATTGATCTTAATCCCTATTTTCTTAAAAATCGATTTGGATACACGTTGGTAATAAGAAACTCATACAATCTATTAGATTTGATTTTTAGAATGTATTATTATTTTTCTTTTCATCACAATGCTACGTCAAAAGATAATGTAACAATAAAATAATTAGATTTAATTTTTAGAATAAATTGTCTAATGATATTTAGAAAATGTTTTAAAAATATATAGCATGATAGTGGTTTATAAAGTGCTGTCATGAAATATTTGTGGATAAAAATAAATAAATTTTAAAATAGCAGAAACAATTTTATTCACTAATATTATTAACAAGTATGCACCTGTTTAATTTGTTATTTTGATTACTTTTGTTTATGTACATTTAGTATTATTATGTTTCAGTATTATTTATTTTTGTTTATTGTAAAGAGATAATGTACCACAAAATCAAATCGATCATGTCTTAATATAATACATAACTGGCAAAGTAGTATAATTAATGTACGGTCTTATCGCGGAGCAGAATGTGGGTCGGATTCGGAATTAGTAATCGCGAAACTTCGACAAAAACTAAATATAAAACAGAGATAAGAAAACCGTTTTGATTTTTGCGTATTTTAATTTTGAAAAATTAAAAAATCTCTTATTTCTGAATTAATCAAGGGAGCTGGAGTGCGTCGGAAGGTCTTTTAGGTACTATTAAGAAAATTTTGGAATACTACTGAACTAATTACTATGTTTGTCAAATCGTCGTAAACGTAACGTAATTATGTTTTAGACAATCTTACGAGTAGATAGATATATAGATAGAAAGCTTTATTTAATATAAATTTTACTTTTTTTTTTTAATAACAAAACATTTTTTTTTTGTGGCAATGGTATAGATCCGTCTGCCTGGAGTTGCCCTAAAAATACATGCAATGAAAATAAATAATAATAATAAAATGGACAAAAACTTAACTATTAACTTTGGAAACATTTGTATGACAAAATGTTCGGTAATCTTGATGTTGGTATAGAAAGTAGCCTTTTTAAAATATATTTCAAATGTAATGACAAAGCAAAGAAGAATATGGGTTTAAAATTGAATTCCAAATACAAAATATAATGAGGTGAATTAGTAGGTAGCGAAAACATGTATTTTTTTTATGAAAAATATATTTAGATATTTCATTATTTTTTAATATGCTATTATAGTATATATTAAGTGCAAAATTTGAGATGTTTAACTTTTCTAAGAAGTTATTATTTCATAAATTTAATAAATCTTATGAGTATTTAGCAGATATTATGAAATTTGGCTACCATCGATATATTAAATAGACATTTTGTAATTACAATGGTCTTAATGACTGTTATCTGTAAGCTTTAAGCTTTAGCCCCGTTAAATATACAATTCAAAAATTGTATAATAGCTGTGACTTTAATAATAGCTGTATAATAGCTGTAAAAATTGTATTTGACCAATTATCGATTTCTTCTTCAATTCAATTTTTTTTTCTTCAAAAATATATAAATACCAATATCATCTATTGAGTGACATCTGTATAGCATTAATGCGTATTAAGAGAGTTTGTAATGTATTCGGCATCGATAATTGGTCAAATATGGCATTAATAAATAACTCACTTGAAGAAATCGGTCAATATTAAACTATCCATGATGAAAATAAGATTTATAACCCATGCTACATACAGACCTCTCTTATATTGTCGGCAAAATATCCTTTGAATATATAGTTTTGGGGAGTACCTGGTCGAAATGGCCATATCATTTCTACCTGATATAGTAGAAGCGCGACCGCCATAAAACTATTCAAACTAAGATACGTTTGATCTGGTTAACAAAAAACGAGATTTAATAAAAAGAGCAAATAAAAATTCCTTTTTACTTTTACCCTGAGTGCATATAACCAAGTGCCGACAAATGTTCTGTGTGTCTGTGTGTGTTTATGTTAGCAGTCTAGCTCAAATCGAAAAGTAGTACAAAACTGATATTACATATTTTTCCGGCTATTTCCGGCCTTTAAAGCTATTTTGCCGACTATATATGGGCTATAAATATTGCTTTCATCATGGGCAGTTTAATAGTGACCAAATCCGTTAAGTGAGTAATTTATTAATGCCATATTTGACCAATTATCGATGCCGACTACATTAAAAACTTTCCTAATTCACGATAATGCCGTCCAGATGTCACACAATAGATGATATTGGTATTTAGAAATTAAAAAAAATTGAACCATTGGATTCATTGTTTGATTTCATATGGAAATCTATCGTAATAAATATTTTCTTAAATCGATTAGGATTCACTTGGGTATTAAGAAATTTACACAATCTATTAGATTTAATTTTCAGAATTATAATTTTTCTTTTCATTACAATAATACATCAAAAGTGGTACGGATTCTTTTCCGATTAATGAGAAAAAAAAAAAGAAAAGATGATGTAAAAAATAAAGTACATAGAATCCTATAAATGGAAAAAATAAATAAAACAAACAATGACTTCTATTTTTTTTAATCACAATGCTATGTCAAAAGTGATACGATAATTTTTTGTCCCAATTCATGTAAAATATAACGAAGTAATAATAAAAATCTGGTGCGCGTAAGACACAGCTTTCACTTACCGCTCTACTTTGAATAGAAATTATTTTCTGGCAATGCTAGGGCTATAATAAAATTTTTTAAGTGTATTTTAAACGGAGCTAATTTTAATTCACGATAATGCCATACAGATGTCACACAATAGATTATATTGGTATTTATTTTTTATTATTAAAACACTTTATTCAGAAATATTACAATTTGTCACAGTTAAGGACACTTATAATAGAGTTCAGAGATTGCATTCATACCGTATATACAAAAATATAAATAAATAAAGTAATAACAAAAGAATAAGAAGAAAGAACAAAAGAGTAAAGAAAAAAAAAAATATATATACACATAAGTAAATAAAAATAGAAATAAAAGTAAAACAAACACCTTATATAAAACATACATTATTTACAATTTGCCAGGTGATCTCCGAACCAATCCTGTCCCCTCCACATGTGGAGGGAAAAGGGAGGCCTAGGAGATCCCTACGCTTCTCCCTCAGCCACATATTGGTATTTATAAATATTTGAAGAAAAAAAATTTAATTGAAAAAGAAATCGATAATTGGTCAAATATGACATCAATAAATAACTTATTTAACGAATTTAATCAATATTAAACTATGCATGATACAAGCAAGATTTATAGCCCATGGTACAGACCCCCTTTTATAAAATTATTGATGTCAGCCTGAAATTTCGTGAATAGCTTTTAAGGTAGGAAATAGCCGGTAAAGTACGTAATATCAGTTTTGTACGACTTTTCGTTTTGAGCTAGACTGCTAACGTAAACACACAGACCGTTTTTCGGGACTTGGTTACTGGACTATCACGTCTATTTTCGTTGAAAAATCTGATTAAAAAATTTTTTCGATCGCAATACTTGTCCTTACTATATATTACACATATACGTAGATGAAAATAGAAAGGTATTGTTATTTACTCTTTTTAGTAAATCTCGTTTTTTGTTGACCAGTAAGCTATAACTGAAAAAACATTTAAATGAGATAATTACTAACTACATCATAGTAAATGAGGCAAAGAATATATTTAGATATTTCATTATTTTTTAATATACTCTTATAGTATGTATTAAATGCAAAATTTGAGATGTTTAACTTTTCTAAAAAATGATTATTTCATATATTTAATAAATCATGTGAGTATTTAGCAGACATTATGAAATTTGGATTAAACAGCAACCTTGTAATTAATAACAAGATAATTAATGATTAATAGAAGAAACAAAGAATATATAAATTAAATTCATTTCTTTATAATTATTAATACCCCCACTCCATTACCGGCAACATCTTTTGAACCTTTTCTCTGAGTGGCTAGTTCAAGGTAGAGGGGAGGGGGGGGGGAGACCAGGTATACTTTGGTTATACAAAGTCAGTACATGTACAAAGTCAGTACTTTGTACATCGTTGACATGTATCTATATGTTCTGCTTGGTTACAAGTTTCAGATAATGTGGAACGAAATAACAGGGCGAATAGTAACTTACTGCAGCTGTGAAAAATATCCTAGTTTGGAGATCGAGGATATAGAAAGACTGCAGTCTTCGCTGAATGGACTTAAATTCTGGTAATAAAAAATATTCTCTCTTTTTATTTTTATTATTAATGATTTATTGAATACTAGCTGATGTACCCATCGTTGAGGGGTGTATAGTTAAAATTTAAGAATCTTTTTTTTTTTTTAGATGGATTTTTTATTATGGGAGTAGGAGAGCCAAATTAAATTTCATAAAATTGGGTCGGGAGGGGGAAGAGAGTTGTTTTGAATTTTTTTATAGGTTTCACAAAAACTTTGTTATTCGGCTATTTGTTTAGGTACCACACAACTAGACCGACCACCACCGATCCATTCAAATTTGTTAAATGTTTAATTTTCATTTATGATGAAGCGGATTGTGGAGTCGATTAATTAATCAAAAAGAGTAGTCTCTCCACTTGTTTAAACTCTGCTGAGTTTATCGCTAGCAAAATAACATTGGACATTGAGCCGCCTACATCCGTGTAAAATTAGAACTTGATCTGAATATTGTGGCGGGCGGGGTGAAATTTTTTGATATTTTTCCTGTTTTCCTGCTAATCCGTTTGGTTAATCCAAAAATGTATATGTCAACATTTGTTAGGCTCAGAAAGTTGAATCGAATGAAACTTTGAACGGGAAGATCAGGCAAAGTTGAAGAATGAGTGTATTTACCCGTTTTACCTGACAACGCGTTACAGATGTTCGCTATTCCGTATTTTTCCCGTTGAGTTGTGATAATTTTTTCCATCAGTTAAATAGTACAACTTTTAAATGTGGCTCGCGATAGAGTAGCCTTAGGATTAGAATCGAAGTAACTGCTTAACAAATTGATCAAGAATTCATAACTTTTGTTCTACTAAATATTGTGTTTTCATTTCAAGCATATATTTTAAGTGAAGCAAGCCTAAAGATAATGTCAAAATTTTAAAGGTCTACCATTAGACCTTACTCCTGACAAAATTTTGTTGCAATGCGGACATACATACAGACAAATATTTTTTTAAAAGTGGATTTGGTTTCTGCAATGTATGAAACGGAATTATATCATAAAATGGGTTGATTCTATTCAATGTACAGACAAAATCTTTAATTTATTTATATAGATATATAAATTATAAATTTTACAGAATATTTATACGTTATGATTATTCACCTTCCGGTAATTTTATATGTTTTACTGGTACAGTTCAAATAAACACTTTAAATTTTTGTTTTCAGTTATTTATATTTAATTAATTATTACATATGCATGAATATTTGATAAATACTAAAACAACAAATACAAATATAAAATAATAAATATTTTGAATAATTGATATCTAAGAAATAATAATAAAAGGAAAATGTAGACAATAACATGAATAATACTGACCACAAATAAATTAGGCGGATCATTGTTTATGCTGGATGTAGCAAATTAGGACGGTGTATCCACGCATTTCGTCTTAAGACGAAAGCCATTCTGATCGGATCTCCCTCACTCCTCAAATCCATACAGATACTCCCCAACCTTTTCCTGAACAACTCACCTATCTCATTCCATACTTCCGTAAAAAACCTTGGTGTTACATTCGATCAAACCTTCTTCTGGAAACCACACATCTCCCAAATTTCTCGTCGTACTATCTCTACCTTGAAACAGTTTAAACGTCTCCGCTATCTCCTTCCATATAAATCCCGTCAACTCCTGGTTTCCTCCCTTGTGTTCCCCCACTTCGACTATGGTTGTCTGGTGTAGGACTCTCGGGAGAATTCGAAGCCAAACTTGAACGCCTAATGAACTGCCCAATACGTTTTGTCTTCGGAATCTCTAAGATACGCATATAACCCAGTATTATACCAAGTTGAAGTGGCTCTATCCATCCAACCGCCGTCTGTAATTCCTTGCCACTTTTCTATACCAAGTCATCAAAACTCAGCGGCCTTCCTATATTTTTCACAACCTACAATTCAAATATTCCATTCAATCCCGTCTCACTAGATCTCATACCTCCGACCTCTATCCACCTCCCCACCGAACTGCAGCGTTTGACAAATCCTTTATTCTCGTTCTGGAATCTCTCCGTCTCCTTTTTAACCACCTACTCCTTTTCCAACCCGATTGATCATGAAATGTAGATAAGAGAACTTTTAAAGTTCCCCCAGAAATGATTTTCTTTACTTATGCTATTTTATTTTCCCACGTTTTTATTATACATATCAGAATGTTTTTATTGTAATAGTTCTATTTTTTGTTTTATTATTTTTTCAAAATCTTAATTTTGATGTAATCTAAATGTAAATAATTAATTTTATGTATGGCCACACAGGAATTTATTCTGTATCTGTAATTTGTTCTAAAGGGACAACAGTCCCAGGATAATAAAAAAATATTTTAATTTCATTTTATTCCGAGGAAAGCTGACAATTTTACGGCATTCGTTCACGGAGGGGGCGTTTAGAAGGGAAATTAAGACATCATTTCGAACCGGACTAGTTGCAAGAAATTCGATACGAATTTGACTAAGCATTGAACATTCGGCTAAAGAATGGAGCAGGTCTTACTTTACTGGTAGGTTAAAGAGTGGATAGTCTCTATTTTCCGTATCAAGCCATGGGGTGTAATTCAAATAAATCCCAACAGCAGCCATCCACGAACTTTAAAACTTTAAGATCATGACTCAATCCTCTATAAAATAGAAATCGATCAGAATTTTATACCGCTAATTTAAACTGCTCCCGATGTTGCTAAGTGGTATCGCTTACAGGACGTATTGTTGCAAACTGATCTTTCCATAACGAAAAAGATCTATCGAACCTGCAAGATTATCTTCCCGCCAAATAGCACCAATTTTGAAACCAAAAGGTATTACCTTTAATCATGTCAATGTTGATAACCCTGGAGAGACGACTTTCAGGCAGGCACAGCAAGTTAAGACAATACTTAAAATGGAACTGCAATGTGAATACCTCAAGTGGATTCGGGTCTGTTTTTAAATAAATCATACTATTTGATTTCGTTTGAGGCAACGATTTCTTAATGAGAAATCTCTGAAACTTTTCCAGTATGTCATATCCTGAAAACTTGAGAAGCATACTATGGAGCGCAATATCGTATCAAATATTTTTTTCATTTTTTTTTTTGGAGGATGGATCAGATCTTGATTATTCTTTTGTGCATTCACCACTTATTTCTCAATTAAGTCTTCAATTGTTAATTAATTTATATATATTTTCAGTTCACCAAAGACCCACCTCTATGTCATCTGCAAGAGCTTGATCCAGAGCAGCCTGCAGCCACAGATAACTTGTCAACTTGTCGTGTCCTCCCTGATGGATCATCATACAGAAGTCGTCGCGATCAACGGAAGATGCGATCGAGGTGTGTACCACGACGGGCTGTACGTCGCGACAAGAATTGCCCAAGAGTTCCGGCTCCAAGATGATTCTACTCTTTGCGAGCTACTAAATACTATATACGGATGCGAGTCTTGCTTCGACCGTCTTTTCTCCGGTGAGTACAACTCCAAAATATAAATCGTTTATTGTTTCATATATATATTTTTTAAAATTAATAATGTTGATTATTTTTATGTCTCAGGTGCTCTGAACACATCTAGCTACAGGACGGATTTCGGGTCGCGTATGACGTCCATACGTGTTCTCAAGTACTTCCTGTCTGCGGCTCGAAGAAACAGTATGGTATTCTTTCATAGAGGGAAGAAACTGCAAATGCCCGATGTACCCCTGAAAACCGGAGATTTACCAATTAGAGTAGCTACTGCCGGATCCGGTGGAAGATTGGTCCAGAAGTTGCTGACCAAATATGGCGGGGCACCTCTGCCATGCGTTGGTGAGTCAATATTTATTATGCTAAACATAGATTTATAGCAATCATTACCTTTTTTAAAAATATTTATAAGAATATGTACCATGTTTTGTATATAAACTTGAACTAGATTTTCTACCCATGATTACTCATCTGAATCCCAACAAAGATCATCTGAATAAATATGTTTTATTTGTCTCCTTTCCCCACTAACATATATTTATTTGTTAGTAATAATTATCATATCACTATAGCTCTTATCATTTTTTTTTGTATCTATTACATTTTTAATAAATGCTGTTTAGTTTTATTGATATTAATTAAGCAATTTTGAAATTATGTTTTACAATTTACCTCATTTGTAGTTATTTTGGTTGGTCTCATTGTACTAACTAACTTTTCTAGAAATTCCTTTGTTTATGTAAAATTAACAATTTTTCATTATATGTTTAAGACACTGAAAGTGATGACAGCGATGTATACGACGAACTGATGTAAGGGATCGACAGAAAATTCTACGTTGAAGATTGCGTACAAACCAACCCACGTTACGAAATAAATATCTAATTTGTATTATAGGAATAGTTTATATCATGCATGTTATATTTTATTCAATAAATAATTTTTAATAAATTCTTTCTTTTTCTTTATCCAATGCTTAATAAATAAGTTATCAGTAATATACTCCTTTAGAGAAGATTTATGATTGCATTACTTCAATTTAAAAAAAAACAAAAACATTATTGTTTATAAATTAAGAGTTCTCGAAGCTAAATTTATTAAATGCCATTTCGTAAGTTTAAATTTGTAAGAAATTGATTGAATTAGTCCTTCGTGTGATTGAATTGTGCGCTTGTTGTAATTATATTAAGTATTTAAAATGGTCTGTGACTTTTTAGTGTACTTACTTTTTTACATTTTTTTCAATGAATAAGGTATGTGGAACTTTTTCTCAGACAGACAGACAGACCAATGGCTAACAATGTGTGTTTCGGACTCAGGAGGCTCTGAAACGTATAGATCCGTGGAAAACCGCACGGCGGAAATTTGACCCGATTGCAATACTTTTCTTAGGTAATATAGGTAGGAAGGTAATAAGTTAAAAAAAAATGCATAAAAAATAGCTGTATCATCGCTAATACTGGTTCGATTCCGATGTTTTTTTTTTGGTAATTTAATTACCTTTCAAATGTTTTATTATAAATTTTACCTTATAATATATACTTAGGGAGTTAGGCCCTATAACATTTTTCTTTTCTTTATAACCTTTTTTCCTGAATTTTTTGGAGAATTTAGTCTATATACAAAAATTGAAAGAACAATGATTAGAACATTATAGGAAACTTTCACCAAAATCATTAGAGCCGTTTTTGCGCTACAGTCTATAGAAAAACATTTTTTTCATTTATTGCGCGCAAGCTATTGCGCATGGAGCTGTCACAGCCATCAGTAGCCAAACCCTCCAAATTAAAAAAAAAAAAAAAAATCGGTTCAGTAGTTCACGAGAAGATCTTGGGCACAGACAGACAGACCACTGGCTAAAAATGTGTTTTTCGGACTCAGGAGGCCTATTAAATAAAAGTTTTAGAATTATTAAAGTAAAAGATTTAAGGAATTGTAACGGTTAATGCTTTAGCCCAAGTTGAGAAAGAACCTCAGAGATTTCCTGGAGTCCTGCTTTTCCCTACATAGTTGCAGAGACAAGCCTGTCTCAGACTTCCTTCCTGTTTTTTTTTTTACTCTATTTATCTTTAAATTATTTCATTTTTAACTTTTTTATATATTTCTTGATTATTCAGTTGTTATTTTACTTCTGTTTATTTCATATTGTCTGTAGATATAGTATGAATGTAGTCTTATCTCAGTATAACTATGGGGCAGAATATTATTTAACTCAATGAATAAATAAATTAAAATAAACAGTGATTGGATTTATATTATAGTTATAATTTACCTTAAGTTAAGTACCTTTTATCCTAATTTGTTTTTAGCTTTGGTAGCTATGAATAAAAGTTATTTTAGATAAACTTTTTGAGGAAATCAATAGAACTTTAAATAATAAATCTTAGCGAACCCAAAGGTTCGATGCCGATACCACCAATTGATATCTACATCCTTCCATCAACCGGTCACCGTAGAACATAAAAATAAAAGTTATTATAAAATTAAAGTTATGTTAAATCTTTTTTTTTTTTTTTTTTTAAGTGGAACTTAGCTTAATTTAGCCAAATGAAAGTAATTTGAAGTAATTTTTTCCTAGTTTACAGTAAAGCAATTTTTGATTTCTCCAATCAAATATATTTTTAGTTAAGGCTTGACATAGAAAAAAATAATAATTTGAAGACGAAGAAGAAATATAAATTTTAATCTGTGACAACGTTCCTTAAGAATAGCAATATTGTTCGTACAAATTACCCTTCCATCTGGCCAAAAGATCTAACACATAAAACATAACTGAAACATAAGTAATAAAACAGGTATATACACACACACACACACACACACACACATATATATATATATATATATGTATGCTTAAAGCTTACAAATAACAAATCATTAAGACCATTATAATTACAAAAATTCTATTTATTATATCGACGGTAGGCTTTATATTACACTTATAATTTACCTTAAGTCTATTGCTTTATTCAAATTTGTTTTTCGCTTTGGTAACTATGAGTATTAGATCAAGTTATTTTAGATAAACTTTTTGAGGAAATCAATAGAACTTTAAATAATAAATCTTAGCGAACCCAAAGGTTCGATACCGATACCGCCAATTGATATCTACATCCTTCCATCAACCGGTCACCGTAGATCATAAAAATAAAAGTTATTATAAAATTAAAGTTATGTTAAATCTTTTTTTTTTTTTAAGTGGAACTTAGCTTAATTTAGCCAAATGAAAGTAATTTGAAGTAATTTTTTCCTAGTTTACAGTAAAGCAATTTTTGATTTCTCCAATCAAATATATTTTTAGTTAAGGCTTGACATAGAAAAAAATAATAATTTGAAGACGAAGAAGAAACATAAATTTTAATCTGTGACAACGTTCCTTAAGAATAGCAATATTGTTCGTACAAATTACCCTTCCATCTGGCCAAAAGATCTAACACATAAAACATATCTGAAACATAAGTAATAAAACAGGTATACACACACACACACACACACACACACATATATATATATATGTATGCTTAAAGCTTACAAATAACAAATCATTAAGACCATTATAATTACAAAAATTCTATTTATTATATCGACGGTAGGCTTTATATTACAGTTATAATTTACCTTAAGTCTATTGCTTTATTCAAATTTGTTTTTCGCTTTGGTAACTATGAGTATTAGATCAAGTTATTTTAGATCAAATTTTAGGTAAATCAATAGAACTAATAATAAGGCTTAGCGGACCCAAGGGTTCGATGCCGATACCACGAATCGATATCTACATCCTTCCATCAACCGGACACCATAGAACTTAAAAATACAAGTTATTATAAAATAAAAGTTCAGTTGAATCTTTATTTCGTGGCTAAGGTTTGAAACGGTCCTCATTCCATTAACTATAATTTTGCAAATCAGAGCTTCAAAGCTACAATTTACTACTGAATATTTTGTTACTTAGACTAACAATTTCGTTTCTAAAACATCTGGAAGCTGTGTAATTAAGTATTTTTTTTATTCTTCAATGATTTATTTTACCATTTATAAATTTGGTAAAATAAATGGTTAGTGAGTTAGTGAGTTAGTGGGGTACTGGAGGTTGTGCAGGAATTTACCTTTTCGGTGACAGGTATTAGCAATACGGGGAAGATTGGCCCAGAAGTGCCAAGTAGGATTAGGCCTGGCAGGTTTATTACCCTACGGAGACACGAGTAATAAAACTAAAAGGCATATTTCCAAGTCAATGTACCTACCTACCGGTACCTCATTTATGAAAGAGAAAGTTGGGCTATGCCCGACTAATAGAGGCCACTCGGGTAACAAGTACAGAAATGAAGTTCAAGTGGACGACCGTTGGTAAGAACCGTTACAGAAATTAACGGATACGGGAAGAGCTGGAGGTAGTGGAGCTAAATGCTAATCTTGAAATTCGACAACTAAAATGGTTAGGCCACGTTTGTCTGATGAATGATGAAAGAGAAACTCGAATAGCGATGGAAGCTCGGCCCACTGGAAGGCGACCGTCTCAGAATTTCCTTCTATGAGTTCAGTCAGCGAATGAGAGCGAAGAGAGGAAAAACTGTCTTGGATGGAGGCAACTCGAAGCCAGGAATGACGTCAAAGGTAGACAAAGAAAAATAAGAAGAAGAATTGTTTTAGTAAGAACTTTGTCTGTGGGCGGGGTGGCCGAATGGGCTAAAGCGTGTGCACTGCACCGCCGTTGTCCGGCAACCAGATATATATAAAGCAAAGATATAAAAATAGTCACGAGTTCGCGTCCCGGTGCCGGGGAAGTCTTTTAAATCCCCGCCCACACTCCCTGGCCCGGGAAAATCTCGTATAGCCTTAACGGCGAGGAAGGTTAGAACAAGTTAGAACTTTGTCATTCCAGAATTCATTTTCGTGGTGAGACTACGTTGTAAGTGCAAAAATCAGCACTCAACAAATTAAGTTTTTACATTTTATGTGGAATTTAAAAAAATTACTTTCTTTTCTTCAATCAAAAATAGATTAGTTGCCTAAGATATTTCACTAATTCAATCAGTAATATGTTGGTATTTATTGTTTTATGAATCTTCCGAATCCGACAACGGAATAATATTTGAATTACAACGAAAATTGTTCAACATTATTATTATTATTATTATTTTCACTAACATTTTGTATGTTTGATTTTTATAATCACGATTTCTTTTGCTAATCGTTTGGCGGTCCACAAAGCCATCGAATCCCTTACGCATCCAATCCTTACAATCCAAAATACTTCGTAAAATCCTCAATGCTTCTTACTTTGTCAATAATTAAATCATCCATAAAGACCTGAATGTTCCTTATATTTCCGAATTGGCCCAATCCAGATATTTATCCTTCCAAAATAAACTTCAGAACCATCCGAACCCTCTTGTTTCCAGCCTTGCTTTTGTCTCGATCCCTGATAACCCTCTGAGGTGTCTGAAAAGATGGCCTTGAAATCTTCTATTGTAAATACATTTTTTTTTTTTTTTTGGAGTGCTACCAGTGGGTAGTTTCTCAATAAGTGTTTTAATTTTCTGTTATCACATTTACTTAATGTATTCTTTCTTAATACAGTTGCAATTTCATAAATGAAAAAAAAAAGTTCTAATCATGAACAGCTATTCCAAACGACACGCAATTATTGTATAGTATGCATGTGTTTTGGTTGGTATTTTGATTAGTTTAGATCTTCTGTTTATGTAGAATTATTTTTATTATTATTAGTTTCTGTATTATTTATTGTAAATAGAGTGTGAATGTGCTCTCTGAACACTATTATAAATGTTCTTTATTTTGACAGATTATAGTATTTCTGAATAAATAAATTTTAAAAAACAAACATTTTATGTGGAGTACGAAAAAACGAAAATAAATAAAATAAGATGAAATCAAAATATTTTTTTTTTTAACAATGTGTTTATTAAATTGTTTTATATTTGTCAACTTAAATGAAATAAAGGTTATTTATTTCATAAGCAATACTTTCAAATCATTACACCAGTAGATATAATTTAAAGAAAAAACAAAACAGAAATAGATAGATAGAAAATAACTTGGTTTTGGGATAAAATCCCTTGAGAATAACAAAATTACACCTGGCCTAAATAAAAATAACAGAAAAAGTAAAGACACGAATAAAGAAAATGTTAGCTAAACATGCTATTTCGTAAACAAAAAACTTACAACTATTTAAAGTTGTAAGTTGTATTGTCTTAAGAAAAAAATAAAGAAAAAATAAAAAAATATCAAATTCTTCCTTAAAATAAGCTCTTTGTTTCTGTTGAGAAAAAAAAAACTGAATCTGACAATATAAAATGCCTGAGTAATATATAAATACATCATCATTTAAATGGTGAATAACATATAAATAATATATTATAAATATAATATATAAATACATCATCATTATTTCTTAATGTGACGATAGGCAAGAATTTAATGGTGAATAAAAAATAATAGTTATATATAAACAATAGACTATTCAAGAGTAGGAAAATCTTATTCCTATATGAAATTACTGTCCCTAGCAAAGAACAGTATTAGTATTTGACAATGAATAAAATAAATGTATAATGCCCAATATTAGCAACTATCTGACTGTTTTTTTGGATAGAAATTGGAATAGTTTTGAATGTGGATATGGAGTGGGGTTACCGAATTTCGATATGGAGGGAATCCCAGATATTGACAGAGCGAGCAAAAAAAGGCATTAAAATCAATAAGGGAGAAATATGTTTTTTTTTTTTACAGTAACAACACTATATTAAAATTTAAAAACAAATTTATACTCATCTAATGATACGTGCATTTCCAAAGTTGACATAAATATTATAAAATTTATTTGTTTACACTATATATTTTTTTAGATTTGTTATTTTCTAAAATTTTAGTATAATATAATCTTTTTGTAGAAATTATGAACATTTTGAATCAGTTTCGTTATAACTTAATACATTATTTTTAACTATTGAGGAACAAAGAACATTTTTCATCGCGATTTTGCAAATCGTGGTTTGAACATGTTCTAACTAATAAATTTGGGCATATTGAGTTTTCACTCAGAAATCGCTTACAATAAAAATATCTATGTTCCAAATGAATTTTAAAACCATCACTTGAATAATTAAAAAACCAGCAATGTTACATGAAATGAAAATATTTTTTTTATTATCCTGGGTCTGTTGTTCCTATAGGAAAAATTAGCCTGTGTGGCCATACATCAAATTAAATATTTACGAATCACATTAAAATGAAATGAAACACTAAAAACTTACAGATATATATAAAACAAACATGGAAAAATAAAATAACTTAAGTAAACAAAATCATTTCTGAGGGAAACTTAAAAAGTTCTCTATTGTACATTTCGTGACCGTTTATGAAATCGCAAGTTTCTGAAATATCCGATTCAAATATGTACTATACAAAGAACAGATCTTTACTAATAATATAAATAGTATAATGCCATCCATGTTTAACTTTCGTTAAAATAACTATAAATAAATTGCCGTAGCGTACTGCAATTAGAACCTTCTCAAACCAATCATTTTAAAAAAATTATCAGTAGCTAGTACCATGTACTTCCTTGCTACCTTTCCATACCATGCCATCAGAACTCAGCGACCTTCCTATATTTTTCACAGCCTACAATTTAAATATTCCATTCAATCCCCTCCCACAAGATCCCATATTTCCGACCTCTATCCACCTCCTCACAGAACTGCTGCGTTTGACAAATCCTTTATAATTCAAGCCACCTCCTTCCTCCCAATATCCGACATGCACAATTAGTATCCTCATTTAAATCTCTCCTTTTTTAAGCACCTATTCATTTCCCAACCCGATTGATCACGAAATGTACAAAAGCGAACTAAATTAAATTCCCCCAGAAATGATTTTCTTTACTTTAGTTATTTTATTTTTCCATTTTTGTTTTATATATATCTGTAAGTTTTTAGTGTTTTATTTTATTTTAACGATATTTGTAAATATTTAATTTAATGTATGACCACACAGGCATTTTTTCTTTATCTATAATTTGTCCTTCAGGGACAAGAGTCCCATGATAATAAAAAAAAAAAATTTTCATTTCATGTAACAAGCTCTTTTATTTTTCAACTGATGGTTCTAAAATTCATTTGGAACATCGATACATTTGTTGTAATCTATTTCTGAGTGAAAACTCAATATGCCCATATTTATTAATTAGAACATGGTCAAACAAGAAGCAATGGAAAATGTTCTAGTTCCTCAATAGTTAAAAATAAGTTATTAAGTTACAAACGGAACTGATTAAAAATAAAAGTATCTCATTGGCATTTAATCGGTACTTGGATACATGTTACTTTTGAGTCGGAGTAAAGAGATTAAGAACAGTTTTGACCCGGCCTACGTTAGAAACGTAATTCCGAAAGTTTGCAAGTCCGCAGTGAATATTAACCGGACCGCAGAGGGTACTAAATCCTGTTTATGTTGCAGTTGATCTGTTTAGTTGAGTCAGAGAGAGTGGCAATTACAACGGGCCTAGTTCAACAGAATTTATCTATTTATATATTTTTTTTCTTCAGTCATACTTTAGAAGAACACATAAAAAACATCTGGTGCTCACACGACTTTCCTACCTATTTCAGAAAAGTTTTTATATCTTTACGTAAGTTCATGAAGAAACAAAAAAAAAATTGACCTTGATTTATTTTCCTGAAAATTGATCCAAAAAAAAAGATTTGAGTACGATTAATTTGATAAATAAAAGCAATGTAAACCGGCTTGAGGTAGATGAGTATAAACATTTCAATACTCTCTAATATTGCTGATCAAAAACTTTTTGCCATAGCTTAGTATTGTCAAACAATAATTTCTGTTAAAAGCAGAGGAAATAGTGAAGCTTGTGTGATACGGGCCACTTCTCTCATTCACCCCTTTCTGACACCAGGATATGAACCCGTAATCTTAGATTCTTAGATTGGAAATTGAATAGCTGTAACTTCGTTATTAGTTGTCCAAAACGGAAAAAAAAAAAAATGAAATGAAAAAGCTGTGTAAAAAATAGAATAAGCTGTATCATCGCTAATACTGCTTCGATTCCGATGATTTTTTTTGTTTGTTTTTTTGTTAACTTAATCACTTTTCAAAAGTTGTATTATGAATTTTACTGTATAATGTATACTTAGGGAGTTAGGCCCCATAACATTTTTCTTTTCTTTATAACTTTTTTTCTTGTATTTTCTCGGGAAGTCAGTCCATATACGAAAATTGAAAGGACAATTATTAGAACATTATAGGAAAGCTTCATCAAAATCGTTAGAGCCGTTTTTGCGCTACAGTCTATAGAGAAACGTGTTTTTCATTTCTTGCGGGCAAGCTATTGCGCATGGAGCACCGAATTTCTCAGGCATCAATAGTCAAAACCCTACAAAATAAAAAAAGAAGCTACAAAATTGGTTCAGTAGTTCCCGAGAAAATCTTGGCACAGACAGACAAACCAATGACTAAAAATGTGTTTTTGGACTCAGTGGGCTCTGAAACGTATAGATTCGTCGAAAACCGCATATCGGAAATTTGATCCGATTGCAATACTTTCCTTACCTACTAGTATAGGTAGGAAAGTAAAAAACGTCTGCCAAGTAAGGTTAGTATTGCTTCATCGCCGTTTTCATTGGCTAAAATATTAAAATATTACAAGGTATACAATTTTCGTATGAGAATAAAATCTCTGGGTGAAACCGATTGGGAAATACAGTTACCCGTCAACATTCGCGGGTTTGATATCCACGAATTTCGGTTTATCAGCAAATATTAAAATGCGAAAGAGTGCCGTATTTTAAGATTCAATATTTGATTATCCTTAATTAAAAAAAAAAAAAATGCATACTGAACACGCATTTCAAAATTGTTAGTGCAAAAAGTCGTATGCAAAAACTAATTTTTTTGAAAGAGTGCATAAAAACTCATTATTTCTTCATGCTTTATTAGTATAATTTCATATTTTATTGTTATCTGCTATTTTCCATATTAGCAGACTACTTATATCGGTTCCAGACTACAAAATGTCACATTTAGCACAAATAGAATACTATTTGAAAATTTTTGCATACGACCGTTTGCTCTAATAGTAGTGATATATACTTAATAGGTATGTTTTCATTCGTAAAATTGATGAAATAGAAAATCCATAGAAAAAATTCAACTTGTATGTTCGGAGTTAACGTGACCAATACTGTCAGTCAGTCAGAATAAAACGCTTTAAGCTAGAAAATATAAAAATATTGGTGAAGTTCACATAACTTCAATATTTAAGTAGGAAATCGAGACCAAGACGAACTGATTGAACTTCAATGGAAATAAACTCAATCACAAATAAGACGTTATTTTTTCTACAAACTCAGAGTATAAATTACTTTAAATGTATTGAAAATTACACGAAATCTAAGTAAGGACAGTAAATGATGTGCCAGCAACGTTTGCAATCGACCAAAAAATATAGTATCAATTAATTTTTTTAATAAAACCTAAAATTTTATAATCCCATAACAGTATTGTAATAACATAACTCACACTCCATATGTTCAGCGCCTTCAACATTTCGCATCAATTATATTGTTAACAATTATTTATAATAATTTTTATTATTAAATAGAATTCTATGAAATTTATACTAATTAATTCTTATAGTGTTCTCTAAACTTCCAAAAAAAAGTTTGGGTAAAATCATATGCGCTGTTTTCAAACTATAGGTATATCAAAACACATTTTCTGTTCTGAAAGAGGAAATTTTTTTTTTTTTAGAGTATTAGATAGAATTTGATAAAATTGATGCCTATTTCATTTTAGGTTTACCAATCCCTAAATTCACACAAAATTTGAGCAAAATCGATCTTGCTGTTTTAGAGATATAGGCGTATCAAGGAAAACACGTTTGCTCATATATAAGAGAAAGCAATGGACAAAATTCAATAAAATTGACGCTACATTATTTTTTCACAAATATAAATATTTTATACAATTTTGAGCCAAATCGAACAAGCCATTTCTGAAATATTAGCATAGATACAAAAATGCGTTTTCGCGTGTTTAAGCGGAAGTGCTGGTTAGAATTTAATAAAATTGATATGGGACCATCTAGACACCAACCCGCACAATTCCTGAAAATTTCATGAAAATCAGATGAACGGTAGTAGGTGATATGCCCGTTACATCGATTTGACTACAGACAGACATACACCGAACCAAATTTGATCCTTAATGTCTGAAACGTAAAACGCGAGTGGAAATTTTCGATTCTGAGCACACATTTTTTTTTAACCTTTTGCACGAATACATTCACAAATTAAAGTGAAATATTGAAATTGTATTGGACACTTAAATAAATTATTATTGTATATAGGTGTGAATGTGTTTAATATATTTCAATTTCATTTAGTTCCTCTCTCTCTCTTTGTTTTTTTTTATTTATTTATTTTTTTTTTTTTACTTATGTATGATAATTTTCTTTCCACCACTCTTTTTCTTTAATCTCTATTTTAGTTATCATTTGTATGTATATATTGTGTGAATGTTTAATGTAGCCCTAATATTAATGCCCTCCAATGCGGCAGAATGTATTAATTTTCAAATAATAAAAAAAAAATTATTACTTTTTTTTTTTTCTCCCAATTTTGACCTTTTTTCCTTAATTATCTTCTCTCTACGTTTCGCCTATAGCTCGAATAAAATAAAATAACCACTCTTATTGTTTATTGATTGTCATTTATTTATTTAGACATTTCGAGGAATCTTCGTCTACCTCTTCAGCATCCAATCAAGCCTGAAATCCACACCTCATTGGGTGTTCCCCTTCATGGAACAACCAGAGTTGGAGGCTTGGATCGAAGGTGAACAAATGGTACTTTGTACTCTGAGTACAGAGTACCAATTATTCTACTCAAATATTGTCCTTTTTTTGAGTACCAAAGAATTTAATTACTCCTCCAGTTGATGTTAAAAGATTAACTGAAGTAGTGATCGAATTCCCAATAGTGATTCGATTTGAGTAAAATACTTGGTACTCGTTACTCAAGAGTAGCATCTGTCCATCTATGGTTTTGATACCCCACGCTCCTCTGATGATAACCTTGTGTTGGAACATATCTATGTCAGTGTATGACTCAATTTCAAGAATTTTCCATCTTGGTACTTCTCTACCTCAATACGTATCCATGTAAACTTTTTTTTGAGGTAAATTTAAGTGCCGTAAAATTTTAATTGTTAGCGGAAGATAAAACTGCACGATCCACGGACTACATAATTCAACAGTAGGATCGCTAGTAAAACTATTGAGATATTATTATCAGCTAGGAGGGAGGAAGTACTAGGTCATGGTGGGGGGTGGGGAGGGACAACGGAACTTCCGGAATCGGAGGAAGCTAGCACGCGTAATTCCGGTCCAAAATGGTCTCATGGATTAGTTAATCATGGAACCGATTCTCTCCATGACATCTTCTGATTTAGTCTGTCTCAATCTTATTGCCTTATTGCAAATCCTACATTAAAATATTTTGTTCATTTTTAAAGGAAAAAAAAAATAATGTTAGTGGATTGATGAATGACTATTCAGTAAAAAAAACAAAAGAAATTAATAATAAATAATCGATATTTATTTTTATATTTGCCAGGGTGGAGAAAACACCAGATAACAATATGAGAAACCATTAACTTTTAATTTACATAATTTGAATTTTTATTTCTCCCCTATGATGTCAGCGTGTTTTGATAGATTTTACAGTATCTTAATTCTTCTATTTAATTCAATTATTTTCTTTATAGAACTTCATATTCCTTTTGTATGTTTTACAAATTATTAGTGTTATTAATTTTTGAACACTACCGAGCATTTAAAAATAACACATGGTGATAATAATAATCTGAAAAATAAGAAACACTTTGCCAATCAAAATGAAAAAAAATAAAATCATTCAATGGAATTGTAACAGATTTTTTCCGACAATTAGAGCACCTAAAAATGACAATAAGCGAAGGGAATCCAGTACTAGTTTGTCTCCAAGAAACACACTTACAAGAAACTCAAACAGTGAGATACAAAGATTACGATATATACCGAAAAGCAAAAGATCGTCATGGGAAGACTTCGTCTCTTCATTAAATCAAAGCATTTCAATGAAGGAGCTCTGGAATAAAGTGAAAAGCATTGAGGGGATCTCCAAAACCAAGAAATTGCCTGGTATAAAGACTGGACAAGACATTATAACTGACCCTGACGAAATCGTTAACGAAAGTGATAAAACTCTGCAACAGAGTGTAATGTAAAGGCGTTGCCAATGAGGGTAGAGCCAACAAAATACCAAATAAATAAATAAATATTTTTTTTCATAAGTTAATAGTTTATCATACTATTACTGGCCTTTTTTTAACCCTGACGAAGGTCTGAACTTTGGGCCGAATCGGCGGTACAATAAAAATAAATTTCATTTATTTTATTTTAAAAAAAATATTTTTATTGAGAAAAAAATAAATTTTGCCTCAATTAAGGACTTTGAGTATTTGGGATGCATGAAACATAATCATAACATACATACAACAAAAGAAAACTTGGAATAACAGAATAAATCAAACATGAGACAGTATTAAATAAATAAATAAAAAAAAACTAAAAAAAACTATTAAAACATATCCATACTTATAATTTTATTTATTTGAAAATATTTTTTTTTTTTACTGAACACCCAGTTTTCTCTTCAATCTAGAAAAAACTGGAACCTTTAAACGAACAAGGGAGCTTATTATTTACATTTAAAATCCAATCATTCCACTACTGTCCATAACTGGTGCGTTCACTCTAGCATTATTTATTTTGTACTCGTATTCTCAATTATTTTTCTCTTATGATTCTTAATTTTAGTTTTAGTAGGAAACACACTAAATAAATATTGGAGATAGCAAAAAAAAAAAAAATGCATTAGAGCTTAGAATCCATCGGGCAGAACTCTTCAATCCCAAGTACGACCTAGGTTCCCTTCCCTATAAGATTGAAAATGTGGATAACACCAGCCCCCAAACCCCTTGCTCTGCAAATAGAACAGATTGATTCTTGTTTACATTGCCTGGACTTTGTTCTAATAGCCTCTTGACTTTTGTCCTATAGCCAACTTCCCTCATCCGTTCCGTAATCTCAACTGCTTCTCTCGTTCTAAAATTACCTTCTTGTAAGATTTTTGAACTGAAAATACAAGTATCTTGTCAATAAAATACTAATTAATTAAAAAAAAAATGCTCTTGTCTCTCTAAAGAATTATCAGGAGAAAATTTATCAGCAAGGTGTCTCGTTTCTTAATGGCCAAACTCTAGATGGGGGAGGGAGGTGATTCCAGACAAAATTTTCAACAAAAAAGCTCATTTGATGTATAGGCTGTTTCCGACCATTTTTTTTTTTTTTTTTTAATATTTACAGTTTTTATTGAATAAGAAGGAATTGCGAAAAAACTGTTCAAGATAATTAAATTATAAGTACATCATCGTAAAGTAGACATAATGTTTTTTGAGATAAGAATGATTAAAATTTTTAGGCGGATGATAAAATGGACTCTCAGAAGGCCTACATTAATTGCATTAAGGCCTTAAAATATTGCATTAAAAAATGTTATAAAATATGAATCCCATATACCACACAAATACTGTATACAGGACCTCTTACAACACCTTAATATGAATTGTGTCTCTTACCCTGTATAAGTCAAAATATCATTAAGAAAGACATCTAAGGTACGTAAATGTCTATTTGTAATGAGAATTTTTTTATATTATGAGGTATTATAGATAAGAAGATGCTAAATCTGAAATGTTAGATCTTTCACCTACGTGCAGAAGGCAAAGAAAAAAGATTTATTGAAATATTGAGGCCATCATACTGCTTTTATAACTTAAATATGCTTTCACTACCTATTTTAAATTAACCTACTTTTTTAAAAATAACTTATTGCATTATTTATAAAACTCATAAAATCATTACTTTAAAAAAAAAAAAATACTTGAAAATGTTAAATAATATCTCTTGGATGTACTACACATAGGTTACCGTTCATTTTTGTTGAAAAATATTTGGACATATGAACTGTTATTCAATGCATGAAAAGGACTACTATATTATAAGGACTGCTATAACGCGAAGGATCCCATTATGCCGAATTAATTATTTAACGAATCGGATTACAGAGATATGCTTAGTGTTGCCCAAAATCAGTCTTGGTAAATGAAAGAGCAGTTGAAAAAATTTTGAAATTTTTAAAAATTATAAAAATTTATAACGGTGCTAGAAAAGGTGTTGCCAATGACCCTAAAGGGGAGGGGTAACATAAAAAACACAAATAAATTAATAATAAATAATAGGGCTAGATTAATAAACATTGCTCAAAAATGTTTCGAACCCGCAGGTACGTTACAGAAGTCACATGCGGCTTTTATGGCATAGGTCCCTCACTACGGTCAAGGTAGTTTCGTTGGCCAAATGATGTGAAGTTCTTCTGGAAAAATTAAAACATACAAACGGTTTATACCTGCTTGGGCACATCTGTCTGCCCCGACGATAGACCCATGAACGACAGGCCAGCAATAAAAGAAAAGGTAGTTGAAAAATAAAATATGTAAACAACTAATTTCTTAGGCGTGCTTTCCCATTGAGATTTCGTCTGCAATTGACAAACATATAGGCTGAATAATTTCAGTTGAGATAAAACACCTTTACTTAGTGGTAGTGTTGCACAAAATCGATCTTAGTCTTGCACAAGACCAAGACCGCCTAACTGTTGCAAGGTCAAGACAAAGACTGGTTAAAAAAATCGATTTTTTGAATAGAAATTAAGGCTAAATCGCTGCTAATACTTGACAATTTTAGTTACGATATGTAAGGAATTGGTATAAACAATATACTTTTGCATTTAATTGTTCTAATTTTTCATTCGAGCTTAGTTAGGTTTCTCCAATCTAAAAAATTACAGTAATGTCTCTATATTAATAAGCTAATAGATAACTGCAAGACCGTTGGAGGACTCTTGCGCAAGACCTAGACCAAGACTAAGTTTGCAAGACCAATTTGAGCAACACTAGATATGCCACTCGAGTGACTGTAACGGCCGTATTTGAACTGATTTGTAATCATTGTCCAGAGTAAATTTAACCACTGTTTTCTCATTAAAAAATTTCTACTTTACGATGTCGTACTTAGAATTCAATTATCTTGAATATTTTTTGAGCAATTTCTTCTTATTCACTGACCGCCTTAAATGAAGACACAAAATTGGTTTTAACTGCTTGTTCCGTTCGGTATCGACCAATGCATCAAATGAATTTCTTTGTTGGAAATTTTCTCTATACTCATCCATCATTTTTGATTATTAATACTAGTGATATTTCTAGTGGGAAAATTTATACTTTTATTCACAGTTCCATTTATCAACAGTGTAATCACCTACTCTAGTATCAACTTACTTCTGTAGAGATATGATTAGTTTTCCAACTAGAAACATCACTAAAACGAGTTTTCTCTAAAATTTTGATATTGGAGTTGGTCTGTCAACTGAAAGGCTCATATATTTCTTTATTTATCACTTCCTATTAAACAAAAAAAGAACGATTTACTAAAAACCGAACACAAAAATTGGATTTCCTACTTTTCTACTGAAAATTATCCCATTATTTAGAGGCCAGGGTTCCAGTGATGGACAGATTGGAATGCTTCTTCATTTTTATTATTATTTATGAAATTTACAACTGTACATTTAAAATACATTCAGCAAATGTGATATAGATAAATACATGACATGACAAGGCTTATAGAGAATCTATCCGTTGGTAGCATTCTAATAAAGTTTTTAAATTAGGAGATCACGAGGCCATATTCTTTTCAGACGCCTAGGATCGCCTAATATCAGGGATCGAGAAGGAAGTAAGGTTAGAAATGTGGAGTCCTAGGTATGGTTGGAATTTAAATGTAAATAATAAGCTTTCTTGTTGACTTAAAGGTTCCAGTTTTTTTTTTAGTCCGCTATTGACAACTGTATGAACAAAGCTCCCAAAAGAAAATGTTAGAATGTCTATCATTGTTGTATCTATAGAGCTTTTGAATTCAGTGTGTTTCATACCTTCCTACTAACAGTGTGCTAAGAGTAAGTTGAACATTTATCTTATCTTATCTTTATCGTTACCTTTGTTGTTAAATAAAGATTTTAGAATTTTTCTGAGGTATGACTATTACTGGTACCGACCCCTGTCCATTACTAGAACAATTAAATAATAAGCTCTATAGAAGACTGTATGGACAAAGCTCCAAAAAGAAAATCTTAGAATGATTCACCATCATTGTTGTTTCTATAGTGTTCTTGAGGTCAGTGTGTATCATACCTTTCTACTCACAGTTTGCTAAGAGTAAGTTGAATATTTATCTTATTTTCATTGTTAAATAAAGATATAGAATTTTTCTGAGGTATGTCTATTACTGGTACCGATCCCCTATCTATTACTAGAACAATTGAATTTCGGTGTGACCATCACTGATGTAAAAAGTCGTTTTTTTAAAATGGAGAACCTGCATAACCGAATATTTTTTTCAATTTTAAACCATTAAATAAAAAAAAGAAGGCTCTAGAGATTCTTAATTTCCAAAAATTTCCTTCGCTATGTCCGTCACTGGTGCGCTTACCGTATATGATCTTTTATTTAGCTCTCGATGTCTGCTATCACTGCATAAAAAATACCCTATACTTACGGGACACCCTGCACAAAGTAAAGATCAATACAATATTCACAGGTTAAACAAGTAAATATCTCGTTTCGTAATAATAAAAATGTTTTTAGTCTTGGGGGATGACATTAGTTTCACACGAGCAAGACCGTATATATAAGCAACACACTGAGACAAGTTGGCTACGTATCACCTGTTCCAAACAGCTAACTTACGGCCGCAAGTCCGTAATTGAGGGGTTTCAACTTGGAGCTGCATTGGACCGTGGCGGTCCAAATTGGCAGCCATATTGTGTCGGGCCCCAGCAACTTGGGAATTTACCGATGGTCGAGGAAGAGTCGATATGAGCTTGGAACTTGCTCCCGGAGAAAGTCTTAAATCAGGACCCTCTGGTCCAGGTTCGAGTCCCGAAATCTCCACTAAATATACCCACGAAACTATGCTGATTTATGGACAATAAACTATGTTTTTATTCGATCTCTTGGTCATTACTAACTTCACCCCCACTCGTCATATCCGTTCATGGGGATCTTGCATGTGAAATAAAAATATAAGCTATATCCTTTGAACTGATGAATTATGAATTAATAGTTTACCGTTTCATAATTAAGGAAGAAGGTGGTCCGGGGTGGAGGTCATAAATAAACCTAATAGTGGCAAAACTATTTTATTAAAAGCCAACGTTTCTAGCCCTGAAGAAGACCTGCTAAGTCGGGTCGAAACGTTGGCTTTTAATAAAATAGTTTAGCCAGTATTTATTCTATTTATGACCGCCTCCCCGGATCATCTCCTTCCTTTTAATGAAAATTGTTTGTGTTGATAAGTTTCTCAACCAAGCGCTGAGCTCACGTGAATTGAAACCATTGATGGAAGAGGTTCTTTCATATATTGGGATTGATCGACACTCAGAATGTAAAGCCATTGTTGTTATTCCACAGTGTTGTTATTCCTCAATTTACATTACATGTCTATGTTCAGTTTACTTTTAATCTATATTCATTTCCGTTTTTAAATTAAACAATTCACAGTAGGTATTTCCTACTCTATTTTTATTTTATTTTTAATTATTTTTCCTGTGTTTCGTTATTTCTAGGAATGGCCAAAGGTACTGGATTGCATCGAATGATGGATTCCATTCATGTAATTAGCCCTGAGTTTAGAAACTTTCTTAGTTGTTCTTTACTGATACATAAAACTTAATAATTCGTTTGTTTGAATTGACAGTGACATTGAACAATGTTTACATTAAGAGTCGAATAAAACAAATAAAAAAAGAATTCCTTTATTTTGCTGTTATGTGTTTTTCCATTAGAGAATTTTATGCTAAATCAAAAAGTACTAAAAAAATTATTATATAACAGATTTTTTTTTAGAATTTTTTTATTAAGAAATATTACAATCTGTCTCAATTAAGGACATTTATAATAGTTTTCAGTGATTAAATGCACATTCTATGTACAATAAATAAAAAAATAAACAGCAAAATAAGATAACTAAGAGAGATTTTTTATCGTTAGAATTCTTCGTAATGTTCCTTCAAGATTATCTTTTTCACACCTAAATAAGGAGAAATATTATGAGAAACTAATCAGAGTAAATAAATAAAAAGGCTTAGCGAACCAGAAGGTTCGATGCCGACACCACCAATCGCTTATTACACACCTCCCTCCACCGTTCGCCATCCAAACCCAGTCCCTTCAGATCGGCTTTAATGCAATCTTCCCACCTTCGCTTCGGTCTACCCTTCGGACGCTTACCATTCGGCACAGTAAATATTAACCTTTTAGGAATTCTCTCGTTACTAGGTCCAACAACTTTACAAGCCCATTTGATTCGCCGCGATGAAATTATCTCAATTATATTACTCGGATACAGTTCACGCAATTCGGCGTTGTGTAACCGTCTGAACTCTCCGGTTAACTCATCCTTCTTCGGTCCGAATATTCTACGCAGTACTTTATTTTCAAAAACCTTAAGACGCTGCTCATCCCTTAATGTAAGCGGCCAAGTTTGGCACCCATAAAGAACTGTAGGCAAGATAATTGTTTTATAGATTCTAATTTTTAAGTTTCGGGACAAGAGGCGCGAACTAAGTAGTTTTGTCACAGAAAAATAACAAGCATTTCCCGCCTTCAGTCTAGCCTAACTAATCAGAGTAGATAATCAAAACCCAATAATTAAAAATCTGGTGTGCTCATCACACGACTTCCGCTTACCACCGTCTTAAATAAGTATTTTCACACAAAGGAGAAGTGAAAGTAAAAATTGTAGACTCTATATTTATTAACATTTCATTGTGGGTATTTTTTATTGGTTTAATTACCCTTATATAGACAAATTTTAATTTTTATATCGATGTATTCCATACAATTAAATATTAATTAATACCAAAGATAGTATTTATGAAAAACGCTCATGTTATGTATGTACTCTTTCGAGTGAGCTCGGACACGCTCGTATCCCTTTGTTTCTTCCATTACAACTATTATCCGTTACGATCACTTATATCTCCTTTAGTTAATTATCAAATTCTTTCATATTTTATATTGAATAGTTTTCTTATAAAAAATTAATGTTAAAAGATTAATTATTTTAAATAAAAAAAAATTAAGGTACTTTAGAGAAAGCTAATATTGAAAATTAGCCATTTAAGCCCTGTTAGAGAACATCAATGAGAATAAAACTTAAATTATATTAAAAACTGCTTAGTAATACACTGATAAACTGAGCCATTTTTTAGAAAATCGTAAAAATGTTTTAAACCGATTATATAAAGTAACATTTCCGGTTCGCCGATTTTGACAAAAATGTTGCTGTAACATCTAAGGATTAAAAAAAGCTCAAACACAACTAACAAAAACAACAACTTAAACTGAGAGAAAATAAAATTGTATTTTCCATAACATAAATAATTCACAACACAAACAAATTAGTAAAATTTTTCAGGGTTCGTACACCCCACTCATGTTCGTATACCTGGAAAGGAACTGTCTGACACAGGTGTCAAAGAAGCCGGCACCATATTTGCAGATACTCTGGAGTCAGGTACCAACAATCTTATTCTCATTGCAGGGAAAGTTCGATTGTAAATTACAAAAATGATTGTTATTCTGACTACAAATAAACGTTTCAGAGCCGCCGCTTTAAATAATAGCTGCTGATTTAAAGAATATTAGGACAGTAATTTGAGGATCGAAAAGGGAAATCCATTGCGAAAAATGTGAGTAAAGTTTTTACTTTTTTTAACTTGTACATATGGGTTTAGATATGTAAGAAACAAAATTGCTAGCGGGGGCCACCAAGAGCTTTTGACAGCCAAAAAAATCAGTTTTTTTTGATATTTTTTTGTTTTTTCAACTATAACTCCTAAACGATGCATCAAAGCGAAAAATGTATTCTTTAATAAATTAAAGAACGTTAAATATTGTGTCGAACGAGGACATAAACATTATAATTTGGTGACGCGGTAAAGTATAAAACCGCGATCAACCAATGCTGTTTTATACCAAATGTGTCAAAAACAGAGACAAATTAATATAAATTGCCCTGTAACATGAAAATGAATTATGTAACTTGTATGTATGCATTTAGACTTTTAAAAAAACAAAATAGCTTACGGGGGCTACCAATAGAAACTTTATACAGCCAAAAAAGTCTGCTTGTTTGATATTTTATTGTTTTTTTCACAAATAACTCCTAAACGATGCATCGAAGCGAAAGATGTATTCTTTAATAAATTAAATAAAGTTAAATTGAGCGCCGAACTAGTACATAAAATTTAAAATTTGGATACGCGGTAAAGTATAAAACCACGATCAACTAATGCTGTTTTATACCAAATTCGTAAAATATAAATCACGGAGATAAATCACTATAAATGGCCCTTTAACTTGAAAATGGGTTCCCTAAGAGGAAAAACCCACATAATAAAAATTTTTGAGCATCAAATTTTACGTCCACTGAGTACGTTTTTATTGTAGGCCAATTACATATCTCGAATCGGGATTCGTTATTCCTTTATGAAATGCGGTATTTTTCGACACATTTTTAATCAAAAGTGGCTTATAGTGTATTTAACAGACTCAAAACTAAAATAACTCAGTAGAAGAGACACCCATACTATTGAAATATTGAAAATCACGTTTACCTTCATTCATAATTTCTAAACATCAGGAGATTACCGATTTCGTTTGGAGTAAGTGACTTACATTAAATTATTTGTTATTAAATGCTCTACAACTTCGATTCTGTGGTTTTTTCTCTTAAGTAATTCATTTCCAAGTTGCAGGTCCATTTATAGTAATTTGTCACAGTTTTTGACGAATTTGGTAAAAATCAGCGTTGGTTGACCGTGGTTTTATACCTTGCCACGTAACCAAATTATAAATTGTATTTACTCGTTCGACACACAATGTAACGTTCTTTAATTTATTAAAGAATACATTTTTCGCTCTGATGCTTCCTTTAGGAGTTATAGTTGAAAGAAATATATATATCGATAAAACCTGACTTTTTTGAGTGTTAAAAGTTCCATTTGTGGCCAGCGTCAGCAATTTTGTTTTTTGTCTAAACACATATATACAAGTTCAAAAAATAAAAGCTTTACTCGCATTTTTCGCAATGGATTCCTCGTTTCGTTCCTGAAATTGCTGGCCTAATATTCTTTAAACGGCTCTAGAACGGCAGACAAGGTTATTTGTAGAGAGAATAACACACACCTTTGTAATTTACAACCAAACTTTGGCTGCAATGAGATCGATTTTCGGTCCCTGGCTCCAGGGTATGTGGAAGGATGGTGCCGTTTTCCTTCACGTCTGTGTCAGACAGTTCTTTTCCAGGTATGCTAACCCTAACCAACATGACTGGGGACTTGAGAAATTTTATTACTTTGTTTGAGTTGTGAATTATTTATGTAATGGAAAATGCAATTTTATTTTCTCTCTATTTAAGTTGTTGTTTTTGTTAGTATGGTATTTTTTTTTATCCATTTAATTTTAGTTATCTTATTTTGCTGTTTATTTTTTGGTTCTATTTACTCAGAATAACGCATACTTTCGTAATTTACAGTCAAATCATCGCCATGAGATCGAGTTTTGGTCCCTGGTTGTACGATAGGTTCTGTACAACTTCAATGTAGCCGTACTGAGTCATCACAAACAAGTATGGCGCTACTTTTGGCCCAAGGTGTTCCAAATACCAACAAAATGAAGAACATTTACGAAGATACAGAACCACTGCCTCAGGTAACAGGGGACCGACGGGGGCAAACCATAATTTCTAGACTCAGAATATGACATACTAGAACACCTTGAAGATGCAGATCCTAGATGCAGCTCTAACACACTCTTGACCTTCAAGCACATAATGGAACATTGTCAACTCTTGTGTTCTTCAAGAATTTCGCTAAGACTCCTCAACTACCACAAATCTTTGGAATTGGAAAATCAGAAGAAATTTCTGCAATTTTTGAAGCATAACAAACTGATTTGAATTATGTAACTGGAACAAGGTACCTCTAACATTTGATGTTGTACATGGCACCTTAAATTGAAACTAAATAAATAAATTCTCTCTTAATTTAATCGTACATATTTGTTTGACTAAAATATTTTATAATTAAAGTACTGTCACCTGTTGAGATGATTTATATAACACGTAATTTTCTGATATTGTTATACTTTTTTTTTTTTTTTTTTAAATATCATTGCCATCCGAGACGTCTGAAAAGAAGATGGCCTCGTGATCTACTTATGTAAATATATTATTAGAGTGCTACCAATGGGTAGTTTCTCAACAAGCGTTTTCATGAAATTGTTTTATTACTGTGTGCACATTTACTAGTTGTATTTTTTTTTATAACACAGTTGTAAATATCAACGAATAAAAAAAAAACGTCTGCCAAGTAAGGTCAGTATAGCTTCCTCACCGTTTCCGTGTTGTATATTACAAGGTATACAATTTTTCGTATGAGAATAAAATCTCTGAGAGAAGCAGAATCGGAATAGCCGATTACAGTTACCCTTCAACATTCAACAACAGAGGGTCGTATTTGAATATTCCATACTTGATTATGCTTAATAAAAAAAAAAAAAAAAAAAATGCATACTGAACATGAATTTCAATACAGTTAGTTCAAAAGGTCTTACGTATAAATTTATTTATTGTTTTACAAGAGTGCATAAAAACTCAATATTTCTTTATGCTTTATTAGAATAATTTCATATTTTATTTCCATCTGCTATTTTCCATAGTAGCAGATTACTTATATCAGTTGCAGACTACAAAATATCACCTTTAATACACATAGAATTAAAGTTGAAAATTATTACATACGAACTTATGCTCTAATAATAGTATATACATTACCGAATCAAGATTTAATTTTGGAGGAGGGATTTCATAACGAAAGATTTATATATATATATATATATATAATGATAATTAATTTTTAAAAAACAACTGCAAATTATTTCTCTTTGGTATATTATTTCCAAACAATTATACATATAAAGTAACATTAAATTCCTAGTTATAAATAAAAATAAATAAAAGGTGATTCTAATTATTGGACTAAAATCTTTTTTAATCATTAGTAATATGATAAAAAAAATAGCATTACTTCAGTAACACATTCAGAAATCAAAAAAAAGATAAACCTTTTGCAATAGCACATCTAAAAAAAACTAGAGACGATATCTTTGCTCCTAATTGTCCGATTTTGACGATTTTTTTTTTGTTTTTTAAGAAACTCCGTAAACTTCCAAAAAGCCATATACAATTATATGTGGACTAGTAGTGCACATATAAGAGAAAGTGTTGGACGCAATTCAATGAAATTGACACTACATTATTTTTTCACCAAAGTCTACCTTTTATCTAACTTTGAGCCAAATCGAACGAGCCCTTTCTGAAATATTGGCATATCTAAAAATATACGTTTGCGCGTGCGTAAGCGGAAGTGCTGGGTGGAATTTGATAAAATTGATATGGGACCATCTAGGCACCGATCAGCATAATCCCTAAAAATTTCATGAAGATTGGATGAACGGTACTAGGTGATATGCCCGTCACATCGATTTGACTACAGACAGACAGACAGACAGACTGACAGACAGACAGACAGACAGACAGACACCGAACCAAATTTGATCCTTGATGTCTGAAACGTAAAACGCGAGTGAAAATTTTCGATTCTGAGCAAAAAATTTTTTTTAATTTCTCGCACGAACACAATGCTTCCCTACCTTCGGTAGTGAGGAAGCAAAAATATTAAATCGTACGGTACAATATAAAAGAATAAATGAGGGTAGAATTAAATCATATATATCTGCGCAACAAAGACGATTAATTTAATTATGCTTATGTGGCTAGAATATTCAACAACGAACACGTGGTGGGCTAGTTTCAGATTTAATACGGGAGGATTATTTGAATTTATTAACGAAAAATCTGGTGCGTGCTACACACAATTTTCACTTAACGCTCAACTTTGAATAATAATTTTCTGGCCATGATGGGCTATTATAAAATTTTTGAAATGCATTTTTAACTGAGCTAAAGCTAAACGATTACAGCTAACAAATCATAAATACTAATAAAATAACAAAAGTCCTATTAATTATATGGATTGTACGACGATCAGTTATTAAACTGTTATTTTCCATTGCGATGTTTACTAAAACGGAATAGAGAGATTTGCAGCCTGTCATAGACAGGTCAAAAGTTGTCACACTGATTGTAAGGGATTCTGTTGGAATATTGCAAAGGGGAAATTTATCAAATTATTCACTAATTTAATTTAATAAAGGGTTACACATTAATTTTTCGGAATAAACGGGCGATAAATACCAAATTATTTAAATATAGAATCTGATATATACCTTCTGACTGTAATTTCTGGAGATTCATATTCGAACTGGATAAGCAGTTATATTTTTTTCTCCTTTATTCAATTATCAAATTCTTTCAAAAGTTATATTTAACATTTTTTTTTGTAACTTTTAATAATGAGAGATAAATAATTATTTGAAATGAACCATATCAAAGGTACTTAAGAGGTATACGTATATGAACATTGGCCATTTAAGCCCTGTAAAGTGACATCAATGAGGATAAGACATAAATCATATTAAAAGACCGCTTATTTATACAATGATACACTGAATTTAATTAAAATCCGTTAGAGCCGTTTTTTGAGAAAATTGTAAAAATGTGTTTCACCGTTGATATAAAGTGGCAATTCCGGTTAGCCGATTATAAGAAAAAAATTGCTAGGAAATCTAAGGCATATACCTATCTTAAATACGTAATATCAGTTTCGTACGACTTTTCGTTATCGAGCTGGAGTGTTCATACAGACAGAGACGAAGATCATTTTTCGGGACTTGGTTATTTGGACTCAGGGCATCTCAAAACGTGTATTTCTGTTGAAACTCTGATTTTCACGATCGCAATACATACCCTTACTATATATTACATATATAGGTAAGTGAAATTAAAAACATGTTTTTCAAATCCTGTCGAGAATTGGTTGGAAACTTCGTTGATATTGCTCAAAAGGTGGCTGGTAAGGAAGGAGGTTCCATGTTGAAACGCATTGTTTTCTCATTATGCGGATACCAATTTTATCAAACAACAAATTTTAAAGTTTTAGCCTCAACTTAAAAAAAAAAAATGCATTTAAGAGTATAGGCTTCTCATAAATGATTCATTCATCCCTTATCAGATAGGGAGGGCTAAGCTAATCAAAATTCAATGAACGTTTTTAGCAATTAAACAATTCAAGAGCGAAAAGGAAATATTTCCTTTGAGAAATTATCTCGGGATTCGGACCCTTGAAAGGGAAATAATTAAGATAGGGAAGTTTTGGGCATGCTGACGAAAGTGGCAGGGAACACTTTGATCAAGTTCGTTCCAAGTTCGAGTCCCGTCCATGAAAACGTGAGATCATCTTTATTACGCCTTTCTTTCGTTTTTATCCTTGGCTGCTTCAAGGGTTTTTTTATTTTTCCAACCGCTCAAGCTAAAGGGTTCTTAACGAAGCAGAAATGCCTTAAGGAGCTTTGCGTAATTTAAAGGTAACAGAGACGAATTGTTGGTTTAATTAGTCATTTTTAAACTAATGGCTCAGAAAACTATGATAAAAAAAAAAAACTAAAAAAAATAAATATTATGTACATTCATTATATATTCATAAGGTCAATGACCTTAACTATTTACGAAGAAGGATAATTAAATATTATGAAACAATAACATTTAGATATGTCCAGTGCCGTTCTGCCACTGCTGCTGTTGAAGAAAGATGCCTGTCTTAATGCTCAAGGAAATCACTTTGAATAACATTTAATATGAATGTCAATGTTTACATTTAATTAATAAAGTAGTTAGAACAAATAAATAGGTTTTGTTTATTTCATATTACGTAAATAATTCTTAACAACGACAATCTTTAGGTGTGCACAACTCCTAAACAAAGCGTTTGCATACTTTCAGAGGAAATTTTTTTCTTGTTTTGGGGTCCTAGGTTCATTTTTGCAGTTTGGCCAGTTAACCCCGAAACACCCTGTATATAAATTAAAACTTAATAATTCACACCACACATTCGTCCGCTGTTGCTGTTTACACGAAGCGATCCGATAATCGTTTCATACTACGTCGCGTGACCTCGCGATCATGGCAATTAGTTGGCTAAAACAAACAAGCGCTGACGTTTAAATTATGTAAACTTTTACGAAGTTTACTCTTTCGACGATGCACTAAGAGTTATTGATTAACAAAAGGTGATCATGCACACATCGTTGTTTTTTTAATGAGGGCTTCATAGTTAAGCTAGCAGAAACTATCAAACATAGTACCCGTAAACCGGGTTTACTTCGAGTGTAGAGTATTATTATGTACTTGTTGATCAATAGATTTATTTGAATTGTAACAATACAATCTGTCACAATCAAGGATATTTGGTATTATGGCTCTATGCTTACATTCATTCTTTATATGAAGCTAAAAAACAAAAAAAAATAAAATAAGAAGAAAATAAAATGAGAAGAAAACATAAAAATATATGCATTAGAAGAAACAGAAAATTACTTGTAAAAAGTAAAAAATACACATAAAAATTATAAATAAATAAAATAGAATAAAAGAAAAAAAAATAATTGTCGCTCATTCATTCCTACATACAATATTTACATTCAGCCTTGGGAACTCCGAACTATACCCTACCGCTCTCAAGTGAAAGACAAGGCAGGGCACCAAGAGTTCCCAGCGCTTTTCTCTCAGCCGCATCTTGGTGTATCATTTGGGCAACAGATCACAAAACAAGCAGGGATGCTGAGTAGAGTATTGAAAACATTACAACTCTTATGTTGAAATCTTCTTTACACAGATGTCAGGACTTCGACTAAAGAAAGTTGTTGATTGCTCGAAATATCTGCAGGATACAACGAGAAAGAACAATGATTATACAAGGGAATATGTTCACTATTTGGGGTAGGTACTGGTACTTGTACAAAAGGGGAGGAAGGTATAGTTTGGTAAGTGGACCTCTTGGTTCTTTTTTCAAACCTTTGAAGGATTCCTAGAGCTTGCTAACCCGTACTAATCATAATATAGACTAATGGGATACATATCCCGGATCAATAAGTTAAATATTAACTTAGCTAGGGAAACTAACCAACAACGTTTCCGAACACCCTCACCCTCGCTTGCACGACCGTCACGTACCCTTGGGAGAGGAAAGTTGTTCAAACGTGACAGCTGAAACACGTCTGCCTCATATGAATTGACGCTCCCTACACGCTTCCTGGACAAATGGAAAAAGAAGAGAATTAAGGATAGACCGGAGCTTATCACTTAATCATCCTTGTTTCACAACAGTATTGGATCATTTTTTCCACTTCATGAACTCCATAACGTCCCTTTTTATTATCATTATGAATTATGTGTTTGTAGAGAGCGTTAAGCCTTACTTGGTCCTAATATAGGGAGGGATAAGACTTAGGTGCTGAATTAATAGAAGAGATGTTTATATAATAAATGATCAAAGTGAGGTTAACTTGAGAGAAAAATATATAATTAAAATAAAATGAAATACATCTAAAATACGATTGGAGGGGCCTAAATTATTACAAATGAGGGTTAATTAATTGTTTATGAGATAATTTATGGGAAATTTTATGTACTTGATGCACCGGTCTTATTCGATGGATTACTGTTCAGTAATTTCATTTTACATATACTTCTACTGCTGTCCGTTCATCTCTCTCTTTTTCCGCTGTATGAAATCATTTCTTCAGGCACTATCTTGCAACTTCTCAAAAAGGAGTCATACTAGACATTTTATTTTAGGGCTAAGGCATACAGAAAAAGGGTATATATCAGACCTTGCTTGCCCTTTGAGAGGTCTGATAGGGGTCCCTCAAAACTGTTCAGGACGATGGCCAATATTTTAATATAAAATAAAATTATCGACGATTGTAGCTTTCAAGGTGTTCATTAAGATACCAAGATATAAGTTTTCCAATCAAAAAAGATATATTTAGTAGCTGGAGCAAAAGTCCGTCGAGCAAATTAAAAAAAAAAAACAGTAAAGCCTTGGTCAACATCAAACCGTCCTATCCGCAGAGAATAGGTTGTCTTAACCATTTTTATCGAATTATTAACATCTTCGCAAATATTTTCATCTCATCTTAAGCTACAACTATTTTATTTACGAAAACTCTTGGAATTGGAGCATATTCAATCTGTAGGGGGGCAAAATGTGTCTTTTTTTTTATTTTTTATTTTTTTTTATTTATTTATTTATTTGAAAAAGTCCCTTAAGAATAACAATTTTGTTCTTGAAAATTAACATACCATCTGGCCAAAATACATATTACAATAAAAAAATAACAAAAACTAAGTAATAACAGAAGTATACATAAATATACAGATATTTTAAAGAAATAATATGAGCAATATGGTCACAAGACTGCAAAATAGTTGCTACAAACAATAAACTATGGAATACTAAATGAAATTTGAAATGGAAAAAAAAAAATAAAATAGCAGATAAATATTTACTATAAATGATTTACAATGATACAATGATGATTGTTCAAATGAACACAATAATAGTATTGTAAACATTATAAAAGTGTTATATAATCTATATACTAAGCTATAGATTGATCGGAGAAAATAAAAGGTGATACACATATAAAGGAGTGCATTCAATAATAGTAATTAATTAAATACTGCTCAAAGACTTAGAATCTTATACATTGAAAAACTGAACAAAAAAAACAATTCTTAAGGAACGTGACTGGCCATCTTTTCCATACTCAAAAAAGAATATATATTTATATACAAATGATACATATTTACTTAGGTATTAAAAACTCGTAAATACCCATTTGCTTTCTACTTTGATCTTGAGATAATTTGATTACAAAATCGATAAAAATGGTGGTCTACAAGAATATTGGGCCGTTTGTCCAATATAATCTCGTTAATTTGAAAATTTGGGGATGAAGTTCACGCCAAACGTCTCAATATTTTTGAAGACCTCCTTTTTTCTCGATTTTGTTATCTAAATATCTTACGAGTTTTTAGTACCTCATTAAATAGACAAAGTTTGCCCCCCTCCAGATTGAAAAGAGCCCAATTCCATAAGTTTTTGTAAATAAAATAGTTGTAGGTTACGATGAGATGAAACTATTTACGAAGTTTTAAGCGGATGTTAATAATTCGCTTGTAGTTTGTAGGTTCCTCTTTAACTTGTAAATATACCTGTTAATTTTTTTTCTTTTAATCATAATTTTTAACTATAATGGTTTTTCAATTTTTCTTCTCGTAATTTTTAATATTTAAATTGTACTTCCTAACTTTTCTTCTTTTAATATTAATTTTGTTTTTTAAACTGTATTTTTAGATTATATTCCTGAAATCATTAACCTTTTATTTAAATGTTCTTGTTAACTGTTAACTTATCTTTCTCTAATCTTCAATATTTAATTTTAATGGTTCTTGTACTTTCTAATGTTTAAACTGTATTCTTTAACTTTGCCTCTATTATTATTAACTTTTATTATTTAAGAATGTATTTTTTAGCTTTTATTCTTAATATCATTAATCTTTATTTATATTGTCTCTGTTATCTTATCTTCTATTAAATCTTTAAGTTTCAATTTTTATAATTTTAGTTCAATTGTACTATCATAATCATCTGTAATTATTCTTAACTTTTCAAACTTTAAATTGTATTTCTTAGCTATAGTTGAGTTATGTGTGTAGTAATTCATCAAATTGTAATATAGGACGAAAATGACCCAAGTAGTTGAAGAGCCCAAAACATGTTTAAATAAATAATTCGCTAAAAAGGTTTCTGTATCACGGACTAACATTCTGTCACATGGATTATAATTATAAAAAGGTAAGGCTACGTTCTCACTATATGTATAGAAAATATAAAATAAAAAGAAGTAAAATAACAACTAAATAATAATCAAAAAGTATATACAAACAATAAAATAACTTAAAGATAAGGAAATTAAAAAAAAAAAAAGACGAGTACATAAACATTAAAAATTAAAAATACATAAAAAAAATATTTATTTACTTAACATTATGGTGCCATGGCCTACATTAGGCTAGAGTAATGTTGGCCTTAAGCAAGACTGCTTAAGTATTGCAAGGCCAAGACCAAGACTCGTAAAAAAAAAGAAGAAAAGAAAAAAGGTTTTGTGAATAAAAATTAACTCAAAATAGTTACTAATATTAGACAAATTTAGTTACTTTAATTACAGAATTGCTAGAACCAGTATACTTTTGCATTTAAATTTTCCAATTTTTTGCGGTTTAGTTAGATTCCTCCACAACTACTGCACAAAATATTTCAGGAAATGTCTGTTTCTCTAATTGTTTTTAGTTCCTGGTTAAGTGAGGAAGGGCCGTCGTACAGAGAAGAGGTTGTAAGCCTCTTTGGCGGCAGTCTCAAAGAGAACATTGCCCTCTATACCTGCATGACCTACGTTTATGGTTTTATGTTCTCACTATGACTGTATAAGTGACATGATGTTTCATTTAACGGACATGTAATAAACATGAAATGCATGTTTTATAGCGAACAGTTGAGCAGAGTGTCTGGAGAAAACGTAAACAGCAACGAATTATTTCTGAGTCGATTGTTACTGAACAGCCGATCCCTTTGTCCCTTGACCCATGAATGAATACCAATTGAGTATCTTCGTAACTGGTGATGCAACCTTTAAAATAATTCAATGTTATAATTAGACAAGGCTGATTTTTCAACAAATTAACCAAGACGAAGTCGAATATTGAAGTGGTTAAATGCCAAGGGGGGAACGAGGTGTGGATAGACAATGGATATGTTATGAGAAGAGTCAGGAGTTATCAGATCATAGTATTCAAAATGATAAGTAAGAGCGTCGTAAACCAACGACTTCCTGTCCTACAGTTTCTTTTAACAATACTCCACTTATCCCTGTTGAGCAAATCCGATACCTAGGACTCCACCTGGACAAACGACTAACTTGGAATCCTCATACTAGACTGAAACGACCAGAAACCGCTCGACGTTTCCGATTACTTCAGCACTTACTAGACAAACGCTCTAACCTTCCAATTAATTACAAAAGACTCATATACTTGACTATAATAAGGCCTATTTGGACTTACGGAGTTTAGTGGGGCTCCACTAAACCATCGAATTCCTCTCGTATCCAATCTTTACAAACCAAAATCCTTCGTAAAATCCTCAATGCTCCCTACTTTGTTACAAATAAAACCATCCATAATGACCTTAATGTTCCTTTTGTTTCAGATCTGGCCCAATCCAGATACCTATCCTTCCATAATAAACTTCAGAATCATCCCAACCCTCTTGTTTCTAACCTTGATTCCTCTTTAATTCCTGATAACCCTCCGAAGCGTCTGAAAAGAAGATGGCCCCGTGACCTCCTAATGTAAACATATCATTAGAGTGCTACCATTGGGTAGTTACTCAGCGATTGTTTTTCATGTCATTATATACATTATGTTCAAATTTACTAGATGTATTTATTTAATACAGTTGTAAATGTCTTTAAGAAATAAAAAAAAAATAGAAAAATAAGTAAGAGGTATAGGGGCGAACGGGCGAACGAGTGTTCACAGCACCGCCAAGATATTCACCAGTTCGCGTCCCGGTGCCGTGAGAGTATTTTAAAATCCCCGCCTTCACCCTTTGGCCCGGGAAAACCTCGTATAGTCTGAAAGAAATGAGTCTTACGTAATGAACACAGACAAAGACTTTCAATTTCGATGGGGATGGGAAGAGGGGGAGGGGCGATTGACAAAAAAAAATAAATATAGCAGTAGTTTATATTATGTGTATAAACTCAATATAATTATTGTGAATCGAACGGGAGACAAGCTTCATAAAATAGGTACATAAAATTTCTATAACATTTACCTGCAGCTAAAAATAAATAATGTTTAGAAGATTAAAAAAATATTTTTGATTTCTTAGTTATGTAAAAATGTCTATACAAAGATTCCCTATAAAATATATTATTGAAGGAAGTTACTAGACTGTTTCACATATCATGGGTGATAAATATTCAGAACGCAGTCCTTTTTTTTTAATTTTTAATTTTTTATTTATGCCAACTTTTCAACCCAAACATGTGGGTCATATTCTGGGCTGAAATTTTTCAAAATACAATCAGTGATATGATATTATACGACCGATAATGGTAAATAATAAACTATAGTGATTGATTGTACATGAATCTTAACTAATATTACAATATACACATATTAAAAATGAAATATGTAAATAGTTATACAAACTAAAAATTAAAAATAATGTTAGTAAGAGAAAATATTACAAATTTGTTTAGATGGATTATATACATTATTTTTATTGAATATTTAATAGTTGACCGTTGTATTATAAAGGAAGGAGATGGTCCGAGGTTCCGGTCATAAATAGGCTAAATAGTGGTAAAACTATTTTATTGAAAGCCAAAGTTTCGACCCGACTTTGCAGGTCACATTTTCATTTATTTTATATTACACTACAACAATTGTTAGCATCTATTTACTTCAGTTTAGGATCTTGTTACTCAGCTTACTTAGTCCATATTTTATTGTACTTACTGTTTATAATTTCAATAAACTTATTCAGATTGTTTATAAATTATGTCTAAATATTATGTAATTGCCACAATTCTCTATCTTTTTGTATCTTGTCCGTTCTACCCCTGATGAAGACCTGCAAAGTCGGGTCGAAACGTTGGCTTTCAATAAAATAGTTCTACAACTATTTAGCCTATTTATGACCGCAACCCCGGACCATCTCCTTCCTTTACATGATTTTTAATTTTTAGTTTGTATAACTATTTACATATTTCTTTTTTAATGTGTATATTGTAATATTAGTCAAGATTCATGTACCATAAATCACTATAGTTTATTGTTTACCATTATCGATCGTGTAATATTATATCTCTGATTGTATTTTAAAAATTTTCAGCCCTGAAGATGACACACATGTTTGGGTTGAAACGTTTTCATAAATAAAAAAAAAAAAAAAAAAAGACTGCGTTCTGAATATCTATCACCTATAAAATATATTTATACTTATTAAGAATATTTTTTTCAACTCTATCGCAGAAAATTTATAAGAAAATAACGAGAAAATTGTGGTGTAAAATCCTGGGATATGTTTCTATGTTCTTATCCTTAAACATAAATGAAAATTTGAATAATAGGAATAATTAGGTCGTCATAGAAAATAGTTATTTAGCAACTTATAGGCATCAGGCTAACCAGCCAGTTGACTTTTCTTATTTTCGCGATCGATTTTAGTTTACATATTTCATTCATTGATGTAGCTTATTTGTTATCAATATTAATTTTTAAAAATTAAAATTATTGGGTTGGGGCATCGCTCCCCTAGCCTGCCCCTCTCCCCCCCCCCCCATAGTCTGCGCCAATGATAATGAGAGACCATTCTTCCGCGTCACAAAGCAAACTTGCTGTAGGGCTGGTTCTAAACGCTCCAGTCGCTAGTAGTCCGTGGTACAGACCCCTTTTTATTAAATTATTAACATCCGCCTGCAACTTCGTAAATAGTTTCATCATATCGTAACCTACAACTATTTTATTTACGAAAATTTGAAATTCGGAATTCGGGCATTTTCAATCTGGAGGGGAACAAACTTTGTCTATTTAATTAGAACTAAAAACTCATTTGCTTTCTACTTCGATCGTAAGATAATTTGATAACATAATCGAGAAAAAAAAAGTGGCCTTCAAAAATATTGAGCCGTTTTGCGAGACCAACACCCCCACATTTTCAAAATGAGGAGGACAAACAGCGCAATATTTTTGTAGTCCATCTTATTTTTCCATTTTGTGATGAAATTAACTTACGTATGTAAATGAGTATTTACGAGTTTTTAGTGTGTAATTAAATAGACGAAGTTTGCCCACCTCCTTCAGATTGAAATCGCACCTATTCCAAGAGTTTTCGTAAATAAAACAGTTGTAGGTTACGACGAGATGAAACTATTTACGAAGTTTTAGGCGGATGTTAATAATTCGATAAAAAGGGGTCTGTACCACGGACTATATTAAATCATTCAATAAATAAATAAAAATTATTATTCTCTAATGATCACAAGTTTATATTGTAAAAGTTGCTAAAATATTAGGATAAGTCTTCAAACGAGTTTAAATCCTATCTGGGTCGAGAAATCCCCGGTCTGTACCACGGACTATAATCTAATCATAGAGTTATGAAAAAACATTTAACATTTAAATACTTTAATGGTATATTTAAATATAAACTATTAATTTAATATTACACACACATATATACATATATATATATAATTAGAAAATAAATACTTTTTTTTTACTACCTGATGATTCCAAATTTTGGATTTGAAAAATATATTAACCAAAAACTATCTCCCTCAAAATATAATTATAAAAATTTCGAGAATATTAAGTAATTTTATAATTCCTCCAATCCATTGAAAACTTATTATCTAGCATGTTATAAAAGTTTCGATCCTGGAAAAGGAAATTATTATGAAGTATCAAGTTGATTTATAATATATCAAACAATATAAAAATCAAAACAAAAAGAATTAAAAAATTGTCTGGTATAGATAGGTAGGTCTGATTAATGTGACTCATTTCAATATGATTCTAGAAAATCTTCTTAAATGATTTCAGGTCTTCATGTTTCAAGGTGATATAATAAATGTATATATATTATTAATCCATCTATTTCAGAAGGCATTAATTAAATTTACACTGAGCATAATTAATCCATCAATTATCATTATAATAATAATTTTGAAGGACAACTCATAACATTTCATAAATATCTCATTTTATTTTCTCGTGAACAATTTTTTTAGCCCTTCGTCTCATTTTCTAGTTCTTATGAGAAGACGAGCAAACAGACTCAAATAATTTTATATTCTCTTATATATATATATATATATATATATATATATATATATATATATATATATATATAAAGAGAGAGAGAGAGAGAGAGAGAGAGAGATAGAGATAAAGATACAGGTGTTATGGTTGTTAACCGGCTGTTGAGGACGAAGACCAATGTCCGGCAGTGGAGTGGTATGCAAACACGAGAGACGCCTCCTCTCACCGCACGACCGCACAAGTTGACACGGCGAATTACTTACGCCGGTTATGGATTAATCCGACGGTCTAACATCCCTCTCGGTACTGCATCATGATGGATCGGGTTAACCAAGATATTGTTCAAGCTTACAGCAATATATTAATTTTAACTCATTCATTTAACACATCTCTAATATCAATTTAAAATTTTTTAAGGGTATCGATCCATTCAAGTTTGCATTTGTAAGTTTATAAAGTTCGAAAGAAGAATGACATGGGGCCCACATGTTAAAACGGAACGTAAGACACTTAACAAACGACTTTACTCTCTATTTGCCAAATCTTCAAAACTAAAACTAAAGCAGAAACTGAATACATATACATACTTAGTTAAAACCTTCAAACATTCCAATCAAAATTATTGCGACTCATAACAAAAGCTCCTTGGTACGTGACTAACAAAACTCTGCATACTGACCTCCATCTTCCAACAGTTGACCAACATATAATGACCCTTTATCAACGATTTTACACAAATTTAAACGGACATAATAACAGACTAATAAGAGATTTGGCCACAGCTGAAATCCCTCAGAACATGAAGAGGAGACAAAAAATGATAAGAGATCTCCTTCTTTAAACAACCTAAGTAATTGGAACAAGTTAGGGAAGAGGTACTGCTGAGTACTTTCCTTCCCCATGCCTGTCATGTCATTATTTAATGTTTCGACATCACATTTGTTCATTATCAACAATAAGTTGACAGGCGCAAATAAATTTTTTATATACAAAAAAAAAAGTTTTGACAAAAATAAAACATATTTTTGTATTTGAAGAAAATATTATATGGTTTACTGTAAAACAATGATTCAATTGTCTGAATTAAATAGTTTTTGTGTTATTGCTTCCTATGGAAGAGAAAACGCGACCACCTTAAGGAAATTGGAAAAAACCTTCAAAATTGGACTTAACCCTTTTACTGTTTGAAATCATACATCAAATGAAATTTTTCGTCGTAAATTTTGGCTCTCAGAATTTGAGCATTAAGAATTGAAACACATTGTATACATATACAGGTCCTCCTAAGTCGAGGGAAATATTTAAAACGTGGATAGAAGACATCAAGATCTACAAAAAATTCATATAAGTATTTCCCCAAATTACAGCAGAAAAGTAGAAAATTTAAGATTTTTGTTGAATAGGAAGAGATAACAAAAATCTTTGATTTAAGCAATTAAACATTGCTCTATAGTGAACTAGGCAAAATTTACTTTAAACTGAAGTAGAGTTAGTTATTGTTAAAAATATTTAAAGAGTAATATTGAGTGAAAAAATACAGTTCCGTTTAAAAAAAAGTCATAAATTATTTGTGATATTTTTTATCATCTTTAAACTAACAGCATTTACCCCAGTTTTAGAAAAACTACCTCGTTTAATAAGCTTTAATTTCATATTAATTAAGTTGGGGGATATTCGAAAAACTTTTAGATTCACCTCAAGTTGTGTAAAGAAATGATATGATTTTCTATCCGATCAACTAAAAGAACCCGTGTTTTATACAAAAATGAATGCAATTAACTGTTGCAGAGCTTTTATTTCTTGTTTTTCCGTGATATGGGATGTATTGTAATAACATTTTATTCATAAAAAAAAAGATTTAAAATAACGATTTTTCAAATGATTCTGATAGTACAGAGTATTTAATTGATGAATTATATGTAAATTTAACATTATGTAAATCATTATGAATAATATGCAATTTTACATAAAAGGTTAGCGGATATCTGATTATTGGAATAGGAGGTTTTTAATTGTAGATATGGAGAAGGGATACCGAGAAATTAACAGAGCGAGCTATAAAGGAGTATTGGAATGAGTCAGATCTGTGAGAAGGGATGTAAAGGTCGGAAGGTCGAGATCTTGTGGAAAGGGAATGGACAGAGGACTAGAATTGGAGAAGGTTGTAGGCGTAAGAAGGACGATGATTGTTGATTTGATAGTGTAACGTGCCTAGGAAATATTGTTTTCGAATGGAGGGGAAGAGCAACTTTAACTTAGTGTAGTGGTGAGAGACATGGGAGTATCTCGGGGCACCAATTACAAATCTCTCTCTCTCTCTCTCTCTCTCTCTATATATATATATATATATATATATATATATATATATATATATATATATATATCAAAAAATCGAGATGTTGTTAATTATTTAGAGTCCGATAGAGAGTAGATTAACGAATAAATTAAAAGTGGGAGTGACGTTTAGAGCTGTACAAACCAATTTGCCAACACCGCTGCTATCTCCTCCAACATCTCTGATTGTCTCGACGCTTTAATTGGAGTCCCGTCATTCCATAATTTCTTCCTCTAAAAATATTCTGTTTGTAAAAACAAATTGGTTTGCCAAATCGTAGAATTAAGGTAATCGTAAAAATTAAATGAATGTAAATATCTAATTTTTTTGCTTTCCTACCTATACCAGGTAAGAAATGTATTTCAATCGGGTCAAATTTCCGATATGTGGTTTTCGACGGATCTACACGTTTTAGAGCCCCCTGAGTTCGAAAAACACATTTCTAGCCATTGGTCTGTCGGCCTGTGCCAAGATTTTCTCGGTAACTACTGAACTGATTTTGTTACTTCTTTTTTATTTTGTAGGGTTTTGACTACTGATGGCTGTGAGGGAAATTCGGTGCTCCATGCGCAATAGCTTGAGCGCAGTAAGTGAAAAACATGTGTTTCTATCTACTGTAGCTCGAAAACAGCCTCTAAAGATTTTGATGAAACTTTCCTATAATGTTCTAATCATTGCCCTTTCAATTTTCGTATATGGACTAAATTCCCGAAAAAAATCAGAAAGAAAAGTTATAAAGAAAAATAAATTTATGAGGCCTAACTCCTAAGTTCACTATATCCTCTACTTTTAACAGAAATTATAGTTTGACAATACTAAGCTTTAGCAGAAAGTTTTTGATCAGCAATATTAGGAAGTATTAAAATTTTTACACTGATCTAGCTTATGCCGGTTTACATTGCTTTATTTGATCAAATAAATCGTACTCAAATCTTTTGTTTGATCAATTTTCTAGAAAATAAATCTAGTTCAATTCGTTTTCGTTTAACTTTCGTTTAACTTCATGAACATATGTAAAGATATAAATTCTTTTCTGAAATAGGTAGGAAAGTCGTGTGAGTGGACACACCAGATAGTTTTACTTACAATTACACATGGTTCCTCGTAAGTTGAGAAAAATATTTAGATATGTGATAGTGGACCTTACGAGTTACAGAAAATTTCACATAATACCAATTTAACGCAATAAGTCACTCTTAGAAATTAAAATATCTAACAGATCGGCTTTAGCAGAAGTTCCTCAGGGGTCAGTACTCGCTCCGCTTTCATACATTATATACTCACACGACATTCCTAACAGTACCGGTGACTATTACAGCGACTTACGCAATCGATACAACCATTCTAACAAAAAAATCCTACATACGCCTCACGGACTAAACAACATCGCCGAACAAAACTAAATGATTGGTGCCTCGAGGTTGGATCGTTAGAGTGATCAGAATGCCTCGACGACAGAACGTGTTCAATAAGGGAAAAGTGATTCAGTGGATGAAGGAAGATGCTAAGAAGGGATGGCCTCAAGGTTCAACCGGACGAGCAACCAAATCACTCGTTCTGCGGGCTAAGGGATGAGCCTTATGACACCGTAGGATGAAAACCACATACGATGGGATGAGTCTCCTGTCTTTGTGGGAGGAAGAAATACAAAGGGATGGACTTATAGACTTAGTTTATATGAGTACCAGCGGACGGATGAGAATCAAGAACGTGTGTATATATATATATATATATAGAGAGAAAGAGAGAGGTAGAGAAAGGAATCAAAGGAGCATAAAGCGAAATAAAAATCAGATTAATAGAGAACTAAAAAAAAATATATACAATTAACTAATCAATCTGAACCTTTATATGAATATTTGAATAGGACATTCTGAAGAATGGAGATCCGAGACCCGACTTAGAACTACAAGAATCATGGTAATAATTTCGCTATGATTAAATTTGCAATCAAAGTTACTAATAGTTATAAGCTTTGATTAGTATACATTATTACCATTAAAATTTATTATTAAAAAGTATTTGCAATGTGTATAAATAGTTACAATCAGAAACCATTTATATGATGTGCCTTATATAATCCACGGAGGTCTACAAATAACGGTGACAAATAGAGTGTATGTGAGAAAGATCGCTGGGGACAGAAGGAGATAATCCAAACAGGTAATTACAGGTTTAGAGTTGCTGGAGTTAGAGTCAAGGGATTTCTCGACCCAGATGGGGTTTAAACTCGTTTGAAGGATTATCCTACTATTTTAGCAGCGTTCACAATATAAACTTCTGATTATTAGAGAATAATAATTTTTATTTATTTATTGAGTGACACAATATAGTCCATGGTACCTTTTTGTCGAATTATTAACATCCGGCTGAAACTTTGTAAATAGATTTATCCCGTCGTAACCTACAACTATTTTATTTGCGAAAACTCTTGGAATTCGCGCGTTTTCAATCTGGAGGTTGGCAAACATTGTCTATCTAATCAGGTTAGATATCTAATTAGAAACATTCAGGTTTCTTTGACTTAACCAAAGTTATGAATTCTTGAGTAATTTGTCCAGATATTTCGGTTAATGTTGACAAAAAATATTCTCAAATTTTAACTATACTGCCGTCAACGATGGGTACATCAGCTAGTACTAAATAAATTTATGTAGTATTAATAACAATTTTGCGTTCATTTTAAATTCACAAAGACACTTTTTTTCGCTATTATGTAGCGTTACATGGCATTATTATGTTAAATAAATAAATATTTTTTTTTTATTCTTAATTTATCATTATTCTCTGGTGAACATATGTACGTATGTTTTTTTTGTAAATCTTTATGTTATTTTATTGTTTGTATATACTTTTGGATTATTATTTAGTTGTTACTTTACTCCTCTTGACTTTATATTTTCTGTATACATTGTGAGAACGTAACCTTATCTCACTATAATTGTAGTACATTTCACAGAATAACAGTATTCCACCTTTTTTATTGATTTTGTGATCAAACTATCTTACGATTGTCCACGTGACAGAATGTTAGTCCGTGGTACAGACTCATTTTTTTCGAGTTTTTAACATCCGCTTAAAACTTCGTAAATAGTTTCCTCTCTTCATAATCTACAACTATTTTATTTACAACAACTCTTGGAATTGAAATTTTTCCTACCTGGAGGGGGGCAAACTTTGTCTATTTAATTGGGCACTAAAAACTCGTAAATACCCATTTGCCTTCTACTTGGCTCGGAAGATAATTAGATAACAAAATCGAGAAAAAAGGTGGCCTTCAAAAATACTGATTCGTTTGGCGAGATCTTCACCCCCAAATTTTTAAATTAAGGAGATTATACTGGACAAACGGCCCAATATTTTTGTAGGCCTTTTTTATTGATTTTGTGATCAAATTATCTTACGATCAAAGTAGAAAGCAAATGGATATTTACGAGTTTTTACTACCTAATTAAATAGACAAAGAGTGCCCCCTCCAGATTGAAAAGATCTCAATTCCAAGAGTTTTTGTAAATAAAATAGTTGTAGGTTGTGAAGAGAGGAAACTACGATGTTTCAAGCGGATGTAAAAAACTTAAAAATGTAGCACGGACTAATATTCTGTAACGTGGACAATCGTGAGATAATTTGATCACAAAAGCAATAAAAAAGGTGACCTACCGTTATTCTGTCACATGGACTATGATTATATTGAGGTAAGGTTACGTTCTCACTATATGTAGAGAAAATATAAAATAAAGGGAAGTATAATAATAACTAAATATTAATCAAGTATATATATAAAAAAATAACTTATGGACTAGTAAATTAAAAAAAAAACATACATATATATATATATATATATATATATATATATATATATATATACACCAGAGAATAATGATAAATTAAAAATAAAAAAATATTTATTTATTTAACATTATAATGCCATGTAACGCTACAATAGGAAAAAAAAGTGTCTTTGTGAATTTAAAATGAACGCAAAATTGTTATTAATACTACATAAATTTATTTAGTACTAGCTAATGCACCCCTCGTTGATGGGTGTATAGTTAAAATTTGAGAATCTTTTTTGTTAACATTAACCGAGATCTCTAGACAAATTACTCAAGGATCCATAACTTTAATTAAGTCAAGGAAACCTAAAATTTCAAAAGTCCACCATTAGCCTATTGCCGAGCTTATCCCTGACAAAATTTCGTAGGACAATGCGGACATCCAGACAGACAAATATTTTTTTAAAAGTGGATTTGGTGTTCGTAATGTACCAAACGGAAAGACATCAAGAAACGGATTGATTCTATTCAATATACAGACAAAACCTTTATTTTATTTATATAGATGTCCTTTAACGTATAAACATATGTTTATTATTAACATCATCAACATCAACAGACATCTATAGACAAATTACTCAAGAATTCATAACTTTGGTTATACTCAATATTTTGTTTTTATTTAAAGCCTATGTTTTAAGTCCAGCAAACTTTAATATAATGTTAACATTTCAAAAGTCTACAATAAGCCATTGCTGAGCTTACCCCTGACCAAATTTCGTTGCAATGCGGACATACAGACAGACAAAAGTTTTTATAAAAGTGGATTTATTTTAGGTAGACAACATCTTTATTTTATTTATATAGATAATTAAAGAATTGGTAGAACCAGACTAGACTAATTTTCGTCTTGTATGTGGGCAACTCTAGGTTAGAGGGACCGTTCTTTTGTAACATTTACAATTTTTTAAAAACTTGATTTCATTATTATATAAATATTGCATGATTTGAACATTGAATTTATTACCGTTTCCTATTAACGTTCTCAGACCCGATCCAAGTCTTCTTCTTATATCCTGGAGTAGTGGACAGTCTGTCAACATGTTGACAGTTATTGTCGGCAGCTGGAACACATCGGTGGTGTCTTTCTCTTCTAGCAGGTAGCTTTGAGTTAATTGTGTCCGATCATTAGCTTCCTTATTTTCATTTCCTCTTTTCTTTTGCAGTGCAAAATATTCCAAGGATTAGCTGTTTCTCTTAATACTTTTAGTTTATTAGATTAATCTACCCGGAACCTGTTTTGGTTCTATATATTTATTTTTATTTTTTACAAAAGACTTGGGCTCTGGTAAAGGTACGAAAAGCCAAGAGGAAAGGTTGTAAGCCCCTTAGGTGGAAGTGTCAGAACATTGCCCTCAATACCTGCATGACCCAAATAAAATTTATGGTTTTGTTTTTAAATACAGACTTCATAAGTGAAATAATATTCCATTTTATGAACATATTAAAAATTTATTGTAGGTACTGTTTAATGTTATGGAATGAAATGAAAATTTTATAGCTAACAGTTAGCAGAGTATATAGGGAACATGTTAGGTAAACAGCAACGAATCATTTCTGAGTCGATTGTTACTGAACAGCCGATTTCTTTGTCCCTTGACCCATGAGTGAATAAGAATTGAGTATCTTCGTAACTGGTGATGCATTCTTTAAAATAATTCAATGTTATAAGTAGACAAGGCTGATTTTTCAACAAATTAACCAAGATGAAGTCGAATTTTGAAGTGGTTAAATGCCAAGGAGGGAGGGATTGGGTGTGAATAGACACCCAAAATGATAAGTAAGAGGTGTAGTGTTAAATTTATGATGATTAAATTTGCTAGCAGAAATCGTTAAAGTTGCTAATATTTATAAGCTTTGATCAGCATACATTAGTACCATTATAATTGATTATTAAAAAAAAATTGAAATATTTTATAACATAAAAATAACGCGTTTAGTATCTAGCAAATACGTTTTGAGTTAAAGGTACAAAATCTTGCAGAATATACAACTCTTTCAAGGCCTTCTAAAAACAGGCATAACTAAAAAATATATGATTATATATGAAAAAATATACATCATTTCATAATGATAAATTACATGTTCGTGGTTGCAGTGACCATATACATGACATATTAGTGGTATGAATGCTGTTTAGAAAATTGAAATCCATTTTTTACAGTAGGGAAAACCTCATAAAAACCTACTTAAGGTATAAATGAAAAAAACTAGATTACAATTCTTAAAATTACAAGAAAAACAAAACATAATTTATATATATATATATATATATATATATATATATATATATATATATATATACATTATTAAAAAATATTTGCAACGATATACATAATTACTATTAGAACTTAAGTTTTAAGATGATCTTTAAAAATTCAATACACTCTAATATTGCTAATAAAAAATAAATATGCAACTGGTAGGTACAATGAGGAAGCGTGTATATGTGGCGGTGCCATGTAGCGGGCAGCTGAACTAATAGGCCGCTCGCTATAGGTGCTGCCGTGCCAGGTGGCGGACAGATGAACTAATGTTCCCCCACCGGTACAAACTTTGGATAATTCGACTCAACCAAGACTTATCGCAACACATTACTTTCATTGTTCGACTTTGAACTGGCCCTTCTATTTAACTTGAACTCAAAAAAATAATGTACAACGTTGTACATATCTTGTACAACGTTAAACCTCAGACTACGACTATTATAGTCAATTCTTTCAAGACGCTCAAAATCATACCTAAAACAGTAATTGAACACTTACATTTATATACTGAAAGACATGGATGCTTCACAGATATACGGAACAGCCAAAACACTAGTTGAGTGTATTTTTCTTCTAACAGTATTAGTATTCACTGTGATTAGTGTAATATATTCACTTTTATCTACTTAAAGAAAGTATCGTGAATCCAATTGAGTTCTAGAAGCTACGGGAGTGTAAACGTCTACTAATCCCTACAGCATCTGACAACACTGTTTACTGCGTTCATCAAAACAACTCTCTCCCGGTATTTATTTACATTTTAATTGTTCTATTCTAATTAAATATGGTGCAGTGTAATATTGGCAATAATACTATTGCACGCGAAGATAAAAACAATCTTTGTTGTGTAAAATGCAAAATTATTTTTCACGGTGTCTCAATCTAAGTGAAAAAGAAATTGAAGCCTTAAAAGCACACAAAAAAACATGGGTATGCCCTAATTGTGACCAGACCAAAAAACCTAACACTGAGGCGTCCGCCTCAGAAATACTGGCGGCAGTAAATCGCTTAGACTCGAGTGTCAATGAAGACATAAAAAACATAAAAACAACCCTCGATAAATATGGAGAGCTCAATTTTGAGCTTAATGAAAAATTATCGAAAATTGAGAAACACCTCGAAAGTCAAGCCAGTAATTTCGAAAAAATTATTCTGGAAAATAAAACCCTCAAATCTCGAGTGGGCGAATTGGAGGTTCGCCTGAATAATGCAGAGCAGGGCTTGTTATCCAGATCACTGGAGATCCGAGGGATACCGGAGCGAACTGGTGAAACGCCCGCCGCTTTGGTGACCAGCATTGGAGCAAGTTTGGGCATCAGGCTCAGTACAGATGACTTGGACATAGTACATCGCCGCAGAAGTAGAAAAGATGACCCACGACCGCTGCCTGTCATCGCGCGCTTTGTCAAACAGTCAGTCAGGGACGACTTAATAACGAAGAGGAAAGTCAAGAGGGACCTCACTACTCGGACTATCGGCTGGCAGGAGAATGACTGTCACCGGATATATCTGGGTGAGGAAATGACTCCCACGAACAGACACTTATATTGGCTTGCCCGACAGAAGAGAGCTGCGGGGAAAATCAAATATAGGTGGTTTGCCGCCGGAAAGGTGCAATGTTGAAAGGAGGACGGGCATAAAGTTATTCTGATTGAACAGGCCTCGGACCTCGATATATTTGCTTGACCACGAAGAATTCATCTACTCCTCATCCTCATTAAAATAACTTTGAACTCAATTATCTACAAAGGAACATTTTCACTTCTACGCATAGAGATATCTCTTCACACTTACACACTAATTTATATTTTATTGACCTTATGTTTTTTATTTCTTTTGGTTCCTGCTTACACTTTCTTTTCTGCTATTTTCATTAATTGTAAACGCCTTTTTGTATTTTCTATTTGTTTTACAGTTTCTCTACCAAACTCTGACTGTTTCCCTCCCAATTCCTCTCATGTCTAGTACCCTAATCACCTGTCATGTTAACTCTCAATCCCTCCCTGCCCACTATGACGAGTTCCTGCAATATTTCACTCAAAACTTTTATCATATTATCGCAATCTCGGAAACTTCGCTTAAACCTTACATCCCTTCCTCTTCTGTTTTCTTGCCTAATCACACCCTCCTCCGTCATGACCGGGTAAGCCGGAATGGCGGAGGAGTAGCCATGTTTGTCCATAATAGCCTGAAGACTCGAATCCTCGAATCCTCACCACCCTCCGATCATCCTCAGGTTGAATACCTTCTAGTAGAAATCCATTGTAAGGATCTTCCTCTCCTTTACACTGTGGTATTACATGTTCCATTTGATCAGTCCTTCGAATCAACCCTATTCAACTTCGTTCCTCTATATCCCAGAATAATCATCTCCGGTGACCTCAATACCAATTTCCTCTCTAACTCCAATGACAAATCCTATCTAGAAAACCTAATTTTCTCTCTGCACTTCATCATAGTTCCATTTTCCCCCACCCACCACACCAGCAGGTCAGACACTTGGCTAGACTTCTACATTATAGACTCTGTACAAAATCTCCTCTCCTCTTCTCAATTGCCAGTATCATTCTTATCATCTCACGATCTTATACAAATAACATATAATATCCAAACTCCTTCAATCCAGCCTCGAACTATCACCTTCCGTCACCTAGATTCCCTTACTCGAGAAAAAATATTACCTGACCTAGAAGTCTTCAGAAACCCTAGACTGGAATGGAATATATTCTTGATCTTCCATCGACTCCATGGTTGACATTCTTACCACCAATCTTCTCAATATTCACAATACCCATGCTCCCCTCAAAACCTCTACCTTTCGTCACCGGCCTGCTCCTTGGATGTGTCAGGAAATCAAAGATCTGCAGAAGAGGCGCGACGCTGCCCGAAGACGTTTTAGACGTACGAGGCTTGCAGATGACTACCAAGCGTTCAGGGTGCTTCGCAACTTGGCACAGACAAGGATCCGGCGTGCGAAAGCTTCCTACTTCCATGAAACCCTTTCCTCAGCTCCTGATATCAAATCGAAATGGCTACTGCTTCGTAAACTTTCCATTGGTAATCCTTCCAGATCCCCTACCGCAGCCTATCCTGTATCCTCCGATGATTTAAACTCTTATTTTATATCTGTCGCTAATACCTCTTCTCTACCTTCCTCTTCTGGCTTTGCTCCAGAGATATCCTTTAACGACAATAACTTTTATTTTTCCGACATTTCTCCCACAGACCTGTTAACCGCGGTAATGAAATCCCACACCAATTCCATAGGGCCAGACGGCATTCCTGTCAAATTAATAAAAATATGTCTACCTGAAATCCTCCCAGCTCTCCTTTTTATCTACAATTTCTCCTTTCAGAATTCAGTATTCCCTACCTCTTGGAAAAAAGCCATTGTCCTTCCTTTAAATAAAAAGCGTAATCCATCCTCACCCGAAGATTTCCGTCCAATTTCAATTCTTTCTAACCTCTCAAAGCCTCTTGAAAGACTGGTGCAATCCCAAGTCTCCAAGTTCCTCGAAAAGTCCAACCAATTTGATCCTCTCCAATCTGGTTTCCGTCCCGGCTATTCCACACAATCTGCCTTAATTAAAATTGCCAACGACATTCAATCTGCAATAGATGATAGAAAATTAATTGTCCTTATTCTTCTAGACTTCTCCAAAGCTTTCGATTCCATCAACCATTCCATCCTCTTCAACAAACTAAAATCGTTATCTTTCTCCAATAGTTCCATCTCTTGGTTACAATCTTTCCTCTCCCAACGCACCCAAGCAGTCTCCATACCCAACCAACCACTATCTCCTTTCCTTTCTTTATCCTCTGGAGTTGCCCAGGGTTCAAGCATATCTCCTCTCCTTTTCAGCTCCTACATTAACGACCTACCTAAATCAATTCTCCATTGTTCCCATCATCTTTATGCAGATGATTCCCAGATCTACCTATCCTTTTCTCCCTCTGAGTTACTGGGGGCATTTGCCAAGATTCAAGAAGACCTTGATCGAATCAATGCCTGGGCAAATGTAAATGGATTAAAGTTAAATGCTGCCAAAACTCAGGCCATTGTCATTGGTTCCAAGCCCTCATTAGATCCCATACTGACTTTCCCATATTACACCTTAATGACCAGTCAATTTCCTTCTACTCCTCTGTTAAAAATTTAGGATTTTTCATAGATCAAACCCTCTCCTGGACCTACCATACTTCTCACATTTCCCGTCGGACAATTTCTACCCTTAAACTATTTCATCGCTTCCGCCATCTCCTACCTCAACATATCCGTAGACTCCTATTTTCCTCTCTCATCTTCTCCCACTTTGACTACAGCTGTGTGGTGTATGATGGCCTCTCGGTGGAGCTCCGTGATAGACTGAAAAGATTAATGAATAGCTGCGTAAGATTTGTTATTGGTGCACCGAGGTACTCCCATGTCTCTCACCATTACACTGAGTTAAGGTGGCTCTTCCCCTCCTTCCGAAGACAATACTTTCTAGGTACGTTCCTCTACCAAATCATCAACAACCATCGTCCTTCTTACGCCTACAACCTTCTCCAGTTCAAATCCTCAGTCCATTCCCTGTCCACAAGATCTCGACCTTCTGACCTTTACATGCCTTTTCACAGATCTGCCTCATTCCAAAATTCCTTTATTGTTCGCTCTGTCAATTTCTGGAGTTCCCTCTCTATCAAAATTCGACATTCCCCCTCCATATCCACATTCATATCCCTCCTATTCCAATTCCTATCACAAAAACAGTCAGATACTTGCTAACCATTCGAGCGGATTTTAATAGAGAATTTGATACATTTTTATTTTTTAATTCTTTATTTTTTTCGGAAAAGTGTATACTGGTCTATAAGAGCAAATAGCTTTATGTTTCTTGTCATAGTATTAATGGTTTTGTATATAGTTTAGTTTGTTTTGTATATAGAATTTTTACCTTATATTTTTTTTACATTATTTCTTTTTTTCGATTTATTTTATTTTGGCCAGATGTAATATTTTAATTTTGTTCTATTTTGTTATTCTCAAGGGACTGGGTCCCAGAATAAAGTTATTTTTCTATCAAATTGTTTGGACGCCGCATGCGGACAAAATTTAGCTACATTTTTGATTAGCAATATTAGAGTGTATTGAATTTTTAAAGCTAATCTTCTACAAGCCGGTTAACAATGCTTTGGCTTATCACAATAGTACTCAAATCTATTCTTTGAACTACTTTCAAAAAAATAAATCCAATTCAATTTTTTTTTTATTTTATTTTTACATATTTAAAATATAACATTTTTTCTGAACTAGGTAGGAACGACATTTGGTGGACAAACCAGATTTTGTTTTAGAAATTTTTTTGAATTTTATTTTTATATGTTTGGCAGTCCTCTAGATCCATAACCTCTTGTAAACTATAATCCCTTGTATATATTTGTATAATACTTACATGCCAGACTAATGTACATATTTTTTAAACTCTACTACTATTCTAAGGGGACTTCAGTACCAGAATAAAATTATTTTTCATTTCTTATTACCATTAAAATTGATTATTAAAAATATTTACAATGCATATACATAATGCATATATATACATAATTACAATTAGAACTTCAGTTTTATTTTGTATTAAAATACTAAAAAATAAATATACAAATTGTAGGTACAATGAGGGAGCGTGTATATGTGGCGGTGCCATGTAGCGGGCAGCTGAACTAATAGGCCGCTCGCTATAGGTGCTGCGGTGCCAGGTGGTGGACAGATGAACTATTTTCCACCACCGGTACAAACTTTGGAAAATTCTACTCAACCAAGACTTATCGCAACACATTACTTTCATTGTTCGACTTTGAACTGGCCCTTCTATTTAACTACGATAAAGGTACTTGTCAAGAATATACCCATTGGTAACACTTCAATGATAAATTAATTTAGAAGGTCCCTTGGTCATCTTCTCAGAAGCCTCGGAAAGTTGTCAGGAATTGTGTTGGATGAAAGGTTACTAACTAGAGGGATTGGGGTGACCAAAGAGTTTGGAATGAAAAGAGGTATATCTAGTTCGGGCCAAGTCCAAGTCTTCCACAAGAGGAATATTGAGGTCCTTGTGGATAATTTTATTTGTTACATAATAAGGAGCATTTAGGATTTGATGGTGAAAAAAATAAAGTTCAAAAAGATTTCTCAGATAAAATCTGGTTTGTCCACCAAACGCATTTTCTTCCTAGTTCAGAAAAAAAATTATATCTTTAAATATGTCAAAAAAAATTGAATTGGATTAATTTTCTTGAAAGTAGATCAAAGAAAAGAGTTGAGTACTTCTTTGATAAACTAAAGGAATGTTAACCAACTTGTGGAAGATGATCTTTAAAAATTCAATACACTCTAATATTGCTAATAAAAAATAAATATGCAACTGGTAGGTACAATGAGGAAGCGTGTATATGTGGCGGTGCCATGTAGCGGGCAGCTGAACTAATAGGCCGCTCGCTATAGGTGCTGCCGTGCCAGGTGGCGGACAGATGAACTAATGTTCCCCCACCGGTACAAACTTTGGATAATTCGACTCAACCAAGACTTATCGCAACACATTACTTTCATTGTTCGACTTTGAACTGGCCCTTCTATTTAACTTGAACTCAAAAAAATAATGTACAACGTTGTACATATCTTGTACAACGTTAAACCTCAGACTACGACTATTATAGTCAATTCTTTCAAGAAGCTCAAAATCATACCTGAAATAGGAATTGAACACTTACATTTATATACTGAAAGACATGGACGCTTCACAGATATACGGAACAGCCAAAACACCCACATTAAAAAACTACAAACTTTTCAGTCAAAAACATTCAGGACTAAAAAAGCTCCATGGTACCTCACAAATATTACTTTACATGCCAACAGTTAATGTACACACTACAAAATATTTCACGATAAATTACGATAAAGGTACTTTTCAAGAATATACCCATTGGTAAAACTTCAATGATAAATTAATTTAGGAGGTCCCTTGGCGATCTTTTCAGAAGTCTCGGAAGGTTGTCAGGAATTGTGTTGGATGAAAGGTTACAAACTAGAGGATTGGGGTGACCAAAGAGTTTGGAATGAAAAGAGGTATATCTAGTTCGAGCCAAGTTCAAGTCTTCCACAAGAGGAATGTTGAGGTCCTTGTGGATAATTTTATTTTTTACATAATAAGGAGCATTTAGGATTTGACGTTTTTGTAGAGCCCCAAAGCTCAATACCGTATGTCCAAATGAGTTTTTTTTGTAGAATATTGGAAGTTTAGAGCGTTTATCAAGTAAGTGTTGTAGTCAGAATCTGTTGGCAGTTTCTTGTCTTTTAAGACTATTATGAGGATTTCAGGTAAGGCGTTTGTCAAGGAGTCCTAGCTAACGGATCTTTACGACAGGGATCAATGGAATATTGTTGAAGGATACGGTGGGAAAGGTTGTTGTAGGTTTACGGCGAAGGGTAAAAGTAATTTGTTGGGATTTGTTTGGATTAATTTTAATTCTCTAGTTTGCACACCATTTTTCAATGGCTGAAATGTGTGACTGCAGGGTTCGTGATGCAATAGTTGGTTCATTATTTATAAAAAACACACACGTGTCATCAGCACAGGTAGTGAGGACGGTTGAAGAATTCATGGTTTAAATAAAAACTAAACTTGTAAATAAATAAGAAAATTAAAATTTACCTCATTTTAAGATAATAAAAGAACAAGTTATTTAAAAATGGATTACTGATTGATATAGTTTTAAAATAAATATTTCTTTTATGCATTATTATTTTTTTTTGTCGTTTCGCTGTTAGATATATGTCATTATTTAGTGAGAGATGTTCAAGCTTGTTACGACGACTTACTAGCTTGTTAATAACGACATTTCCCCCCCTTTTTTTTTGCTTTGTAAAAAGGCAGACGAAAAAAAGTATATAATACCTGTCCATTGAATGAAAGAGGGACACAAAAGAGGAATTCGAGTGATCATGCGAATGACACGAGTCCTTTAATCAGGATTTTTGTCAGAGCTCTAAAAGGATCACCGAACAATATATCATTCACAATCCCTTTCTCCCTATTTTTTTTATCTCTGTGTGTCCGTGAGTGAATGTATGTACCGTATGTACATGTACTGTGTGCACAGGATGTCTCAGAAGTCAAGGAAAAAAATATATTTATGTAATATTAAATTAATTGTTTAAATGTAAAGATATCCTTAAAGTATGTTTAGCAAAAGTGGAATAAACAACGGAAATAGTACTTTATCTAAAATAATTACATATGTTATATAAGTTTCAGTGTAACTATTTCTGATTTTAAAAAAAATCTATGCAGAATTACGTAGAACAACACTACATTATTGAACATATTTATTTTTTTCATCTTTAAATTGGTTTATAAATTGTTGTCATATAAATTTATATTGTATATTATATAAAGATCGGATGCGTTTTTGTATTTTATGTATCGTTAATTAACAATATTAAACATATTTTGGATCCATTTTTCATCCCAAAATGCATAAACAAATAACAATTTCTTTATTAATATTAAAAAACTTTCATTTAGTTTTTATCAATTATTCTTTGTAATATCTATCATACATGCACTATTTTTGTTTTCGGAGTGAATTGGCAAGTACAAAAAAAAAACAACAAAAAAAACTAAGGTGTGTGGCTTTAGACCACACGTTAGTATGGAAAACAGAAGGCGAGATTAATGCTATGAAATATAAATTATAAATAACAGTTCATTATAAAGAGGATGAAATGCTGAATCTTTTCCTCGTTTACAGTATGTAAGTCAGATTTTTAGTTTTTGAGATATTTTAATCCTTATCTTCCATTAAACTCGTTTTCATTTGGTTTTGGAAACTATGTTTTCCTTTTCGCCTTTCTAACACGAAATCGCGTAAAGATAAAATTTTGAATAATAGAGCATTAGAGAAATGATGAAATGCTGAACAAGTGCCTCACTTACAGTATGCTGGTCAGAGTTTTAGTTTTTAAGATATTTTATTCAATAAAACTTGTTATAATTTGGTTGTCGACATATTCTTTTCAGTGTAAGCCTCTCTAAAACTTCGCCGCGTTCAGAAACAATTTCGAATAATATCGATTCATAAAGCAGATGAAATTCTGAACATTTTCCTGCCTAACAATATGCAGGTCCGATTTTTATTTTTTTGAAATATTGTAATCCATATGGAAAAATACTTCAATTAGTCGAATCCATCCGAGCGTTACACATCGGAGATCTGACGGCTCAATCTAATTCACTCTCCACATAAAAAGTGCAAACCACACCTGAAGAAGTTTTATCTTCAATAAAAAAATAACAACAGTAAGTTAAGAAAAGCTTTGATTTTATTGTTAAAAAATAAATATTAGGCTAAATTAATATAATATTTATGTTTAAACATTAAAATCGAAGCTTTTCCTAACCTACTTTTGTTATTTTATTTAAAAAAAAAAAAAAACCTGAAACACACACACACACAAACATACGCGCGCACACACACAGATATATATGTATATATATATATATATATATATATATATATATATATATATATATATATATATATATATATATATAAATGTATATAAAGGGAGGCTGGGGTAAGGCGCTTGCAATAGGTAACCAACGGTAAGCAACGCCGAGTGTGGATGGGTGACCGTCCACCAAGGAAAGTCACGCTGTCCGAGATTCCTCCCCTCCCCCGGGTATGTGAACCCCGCCAGCCTACTGGAGGCAACTCAAGCTGACCGGGCGTAGGATTGATGACCCTACCCCGTAATTTAAATTGGGAGTCTAGGAGACCACAGTCGCGGTCAAAGATCTTCATGGTCTGTAGCGCCATCCGAAAATATATATATATATATAATAATATTATATTTTATATTAAATGAATAGTTATTAGAAATATTTTTTAAAAATACATATTTGCGAATATTAATGAATAAAAATATTTATGCCTGTATGAGGTTGTTTTTTTGAAAAATTTAAAATATAAGTTAATAATAAATATTAAAATATCAATGTTCGTTAGCCAACCCTAGGTGCAATCCAATAACTATTTCAAAGGTATACATAACATGAGATCACAGAGGCGGTACTGGCATAGATAATGGCGGGACGAGGAAAGGACGCGGAGAAGTCTAAGGATTAGCATGGCGTTAAACCTTTCCCCTGAGGATTACAGAGAGGATCCCTCTTTCTATCTTATTGAGGCCATAGAGGCATTTCTACCCCCGATTCATCCGACCTGTCTCAATTTATACCCTAAGCTACTTATCAATGTTTGGCAGTCCTCTAGATCCAAAACCCCTTGTAAACTGGACTGAGCGCTTGTCCTGTTTCGGCGAATTCGTAGATACGAAATGGAAATAGGAAAATGATGAGGAAATCGTGTTCGACAAAACTTAGGCTGAGTACCATGAAAGGAGGGGAAGATTAAAACGTCACAAAAGACTAAACATTTTTGAATTGCTTTACAAGAAAATTTTCGACAAGAATTGAATGTAGCTAAAACAAATATCATTTCACTAAAAGAAGAATACATTAAAACATATATTTCTCTGCGCCAAATAGTTATTACATTTAATTTACGAAAAAAATGGTGCTCCTTAAATAGAACGAAAATTTATATTTTTTCAATAGTAGATTTTTTTTTTCACTTCAAGTATCTATCTATTTGGTGAGATAAATATTGATTGGCCTTACAGACACGAGGGAGGATAGCATCCAGCAGCAGCTGCTCCTGGCCATTATTAACTTCATCGATTTAAGTGAGGAGATCTCTCATCCAGCTTCTTTTTAGTTTCCTCCTGATGGGCATGTCAGCAGCTTGAAATTGAAACGAGACTAGAGAGTAGATTTAGCCTCCCGAGAATAACAAAAATCAAAATTTCATTTAATGCTCGTCTAATTGCATTAACCAATATAGAACTTGATGAAGTTATGAAAAAAAAAAACAACTAAAAATATGAAAACGCTGCAAATTATTTCACAATGGTTTATTATTTCCAAACAATTATACATGTAAAGTAGCATTACCTTCCTAGTGAAAATTCAGAAAAAATAATAAAAGGTGATTTCAATTATTGGACTAAACATTTTTTTTTTTAAATCATGAGTAATATGCTTAACAAAATTAGTAATACATCAGTAATATATTCAGAAATTAAAAAAAACAAAACAAAGTATATAACCTTTTGCAGTATAACTATATTTTGATCATAATGGTACGATTTAATTTTCCTTTTTTTTTAGGGAATTCCGTAAAATTTTAAATAACCATTACAATATTGAAACAAGTGTATACTTTTTGATTTATTCGGAATATAATTTCGCCATTCCTTGTAACTTTTTTTCAGTTTCTTTTCTCTGAAATAAATTATATAGATAAATTTAAAGAGTATCGAGAAAAAGACTTTAGCGAAATTTCATTGAAATCTGTACATTCGTTTAGGAGTTGCAGTCTATAGCAACGCAGGTTTTTCGGCCGCCATTTTGAGAGTTGAAGGGTTTATATAGGCGGAGAGTAATGTCGATGAAGGAGGATCATCCTCGGGTGACCTCTGATTTTATATCAAAATTTGAAAAAAAATCAATCCAGTAGTTTCGGAGAAAATGCGCGGACGGCGGAAGGACAAAAAAATTTGTATTCGTTTTTCGAATTCTACGCATCCTGAAACGTGAAACCTCAAATTTTGAGAGGGGGTTATGTTTTTGAATTTTTTGGTCGATCACAATGTTTCATTATTGAAATTAATAAACCAAAAAACAAAAAAAAAAACAAAAAAAAAAGAAACAAACTGTAAATGAACTAAATAAATTTGAAAAAAAATTATTTCACAATGGTTTATTATTTCCAAACAATTATACATCTAAAGTAGCATTTCCTTCCTAGTGAAAATTCAGAAAAAATAATAAAAGGTGATTCCAATTATTTGACGAAACATTTTTTTTTTTAAACATGAGTAATAAATATGCTAAAAAAAAATAGCGTCACTTCAATAACACATTCAAAAATCAAAAACCAAAACAAAGTATATAATCTTTGCAGTATGACATGTAAAAAACATCTAGAGACCACATTTTTGCTCCTAATTTTTTTTTTTTTTTCCTTTCTAGGAAATTCCGTAAACTTTAAAAATAACCGTTACAATATTGAAACAAGTGTATACTTTTTGATTTATTCGGAATCCAATTTCGCCATTCCTCGTAACTTTTTTTTCAGTTTCTTTTCTTTGTAATAAATTATATAGATAAATTTAAATGGTATTGAGAAGAATGGTATTCGTTTAGGCGCAACAGTCTATAGCAACGCAGGTTTTTCGGTCACCATCTTGAAAAGAAAAGTCGGATAGAGATGTCGATGAAGGAGGATTATCCTCGAGTGACCTCTAATTTTAAAACCAAATTTGAAAAAAAAAAATCGGTTCAGTAGTCTCGGAGAAAATGCGCGGACGGCGGACGGACAAAACATTTTTATTCGTTCTTCGAATTCTACGTTTTTGAATTTTTTGTTCGAAAACAATGGTTGATTATTGAAAATAATAAACCAAAAATGAGAAAAGATACATATATACTATACACATCTTATTCCACCTCTTTCGTCAATTTCGAACCGCATCTATTTGTGTAATATTTATTGGATTCTGTAATTATAGTAGCTCATCAAGGATTAATTGACAACTACCATTTGATTTTTTATATTTTATATATTTGTATTATTTGTATATATATATATATATATTTACAAATTTCCTCGTGTTACTTTTTATAATATATAATTCCATTAACTGTATAATCGCAATGGACTCAATTTTTTTAAACATTTTTACTTTTCTTCTTCGAAATACTGGGAGCGGTGTAGTCCAGTGGAAGAGCAATGACTTTCAGAATTCTAGGTCCCAGGTTCGAATCCAGCTGATGACTAGTAATTTTTTATTAGCTGTGGATCGATCCTGAGGTCTGGAACCTTCTTGGGGCATACCCAGCCTCTATAAAGTGGGTGCTCTTAATTAAATAACTAAGTAAGGGGAAAAACCTTGGTATCGGCTCAATCACCTTACTGCACAACCGTTGGCCTTGAAACAGTAATCCGTCACATTGTACTGTATCGAAGGCCTTTAATGGGTCGTTAGTGGCAGAGGTATTTTTTCCTTCGAAATAATAAGAAAAGAATATTTTTTTGCAACTTAAAGGTAAAAAAAAAGACACAAAAAACAGGACTATATCTTGAAATGCAAATTTAAACTACTTAAGAAATATAGGGCGATTAAAACACAAGCTTATCAGCATATCTAAGAGCTACTAAATCCTTAAGAGCCTTTAGAAAAAAGATAAAATGGATAGAAAAAACAACAACGCAGTAATCAGAATGTAGAAGAAAGTTTGTTAGAGACACGAGACTGTATCTAAACAGAATATATAACAGAGCCGCGGGCTTGAGAGCGAAGATTAAGCGCTCTTCAAGTTGAGCTTTGTGGAGTTTTCGCCTCGTTTGTCTCGTTAACGAATTCTCGGTATTAGCTGTTCGAGCCGAGTGGGCCAGACCGCTATCAATACGAGGGGCTTCACTCAACTTTACCACCGCAATATATCTTTAAAGTTTTATATCGTTAGGGCTTGACTCGGAAATTAGTCAAAGTAGTTAGTTTCCGGGGCTTGATTAAGGGTGTTTGTGTACCGAGGAGGCTGCTCATTATGTATTTTGCTCTGGTGTTTGAGAGTCTGTCTAGAGATAAAAGAGGCAAACAATGCTGAGAGAATGATGACGAGCTCACAAGACTACTTAAAATATCGCAAATGGGTAAACAATTATTTGAACACCTCGGACACATTTTTTTAATTATTGAAATTTACAACTGTATAATGATAAATACAACTAGTAAATATGAAATAAGTAACTTGGCATGTACAACATGAAGAGAAACTACCTATTGGTAGCACTCCAATAATATTTCTATATTAGAAGGTCCCGAGGCCATCTTCTTTTCAGACGCCTCAGAGGGTTATCAGGAATAGAAGAGGAAGCAAGGTTTGAAACAAGACGGTTCAGAAGTTTATTATGGAAGGATAGGTATCTGGATTGAGCTAAATATGAAACATTAAGGTCATTATGGGTGATTTTATGTGTGACTAAGTAGGGAGCACTGAGGATTTTACGATGGATTTTGGATTATCCCAATAATGGATACGAGAGGAATTTGATGGTTTAGTAGAACCCCTAAGCTTAGAGCGTTTGTCTAGTAAGTGCTGCAGTAGTCGAAAACGTCGGGCGTTTCTAGTCGTTGCAGTCTGGTATGGGAGTGGACAAATTTACTATTGATATTAACAATTTAAAAAAAATTGGTGCAACACACAACTTTCACTAACCGCTCTACATTGAATAGACATTTTTTTCGGGAAATGTTGGGCTATTATAAAATTTATAACGTGTATTTTTAGTGGAGCTACATCTTATAGCTTACAGCGAACAAATAATTAAGGCGGTTAAAATAAAAAAAAAAAATTAATTATACCAATCGTGTACAGTAAAAACCTCGTTCCTCCATCTGTTTTTATAAACCGTAAAATTCCAATCTCTGAGCTATATATATACGCCTGGAGAGATTTGAAATTATGTCTGTACATTCAACCTATAAATGATTACGGACTGTGCGCCAATTAGTTATTAAACTGTATTGCCAATTAGTTATTTTCTATTGTAAAGTTCACAAAAATGAAATTACGAGATTTTTATTGCCTCACATAGATGCCTAAGAGAGATCAGAAGTTTTCATATAAATTTTACGTGGATAGTGTGGAAGATATCCTACTTACGTGCATACCCTACTCCCAGCAAAGGAGGGTGATCTGGTACTCTCCAACTGAAGTGGAAAGGAAACTGTATGGGAGCCTGGACGACTTAAGGAGGGCTACCGAATTCTTCATTTAATTCATGACTTAGTCATATAAGGGAGAACGAAGAAGAATAAGTGGACAATGTGGGGATTTCATAAAGGGAAAATTCATCATATTATTCACTAATTTAATTTTATGAAAAGTTACATGACGATTTTTCGGAATAAACGGACGTTGATTGCTAATTATTTAAATATAAAAAAAAATGGCGATAAATTGTTAGTGCCGACATGTCAAAATGAAACGGTAGACCCTTAGTAGACGTCTTAAACTACTTCAGTAACCATTTTCTAAATCTTCAAAACTAGAACCGACATATTTTTTTTATTTTTTATCTTATTTATTGTAAAATATTACAATCTGTCTCTAGGACATTTATAATAGAGTTCACAGATCACATTCACACTCTATGTACAATAAATAAAATAAATTATACAGAAAATTTTATTTATTGTACATAGAGTGTGAATGTGATCTGTGAACTCTATTATAAATGTCCTAGAGACAGATTGTAATATTTTTCAATAAATAAGATTAAAAAAAAAAAAAAAAGGGAGAAACAGGTGATTGATTGAAGGTTACAAACGTAATTTATTTCTCTCTCCAAATTCTATTGAATTATCACAAGTTTAAGTCAATTAACTGCATGTTGATTTCCTTTATCTCTTCCATATTCGTGAGTTAAATAAGTGCAATCAATTGAAGTAAAATTACTGGTGCAGCGGATTCTTCCGCTAAAAATGACGGAAACTTCGGCTTCAAACGATTCACCAAATGAAGTCAACCACGATAATGCACCAGAAGCTATGTCCTGGGAAGTTGTGTCTGGACGAAAACGACATGTAGCTTCAGACAGAGATCCACGTCACAAACAAATAAAGGTTAGTGATACTATTATTACTAACAATCGATTCGAAGTTTTATCAAATACTCCGGAAGATAGACAGCCAGCAAATAATAATCCCATTATTATTAGACCTCCACCTATTCATATAAACGATGTGAAAGACTACACGGCATTAGTAACCTATCTTCACAATGAAGGTGGCCCTAACAGTTTCAGGTTGAAAACGTCTATGAGAGGAGTCAGCGTGTATCCTGAAAACGCAGAAATATACCGTAGGTTAGTGACCAGTCTTAGAAGGGGTGGAGCTGATTTTCACACATATCAACTCCCGGAAGATAAAACGCCTCGAATAGTTATTAAAAATTTACACCACGCCACACCTCCAGCGACCATAAAACAGGAACTTGCCAACTATGGTTACGAGGCAACCAACATCGTAAATGTTATATCAAGATTCAAAACACCGTTGCCAATGTTTTTCGTTGATGTGTCCAAAGCAACGTTCAATGATAAAATTTTCGACATTGAATTCCTGTATTACACACACGTGAAGATCGAAGAGCCAAGGAAAAAAAGGATCATTCCGCAGTGCGTACGTTGTCAGCATTATGGCCATACCAAGACGTACTGCAACCACCAGCCGAGGTGTGTAAGGTGTGGTATGGGTCACGAAAGCACTTCCTGTACAAAGACTCGAGAAACAGTCGCAAAATGTGCCAACTGCCAAGGCCCACATCTTGCTAACTACAGAGGTTGCGAAACTCTGAAAGAGCTTAGGAAGACCCGCACAAGAAACCATACTCTGCAAAGGCCTCCTAGAGTTCAACCCCCACCACCAGAATTACACGAGTTCCCACCACTGCATCCGCCTCAATACCCTCATCCGATTCCCTCAGGACCAGAACAACAGCAGCAGAGACAGCAACGAAAACCAGCACCGGCAACAAACCAAGAACAAAGGCCTAAAGGTATGAGTAGGGGCATTGCCCAAACGCTCCCTACTATTGAAACCTCCTCAGGTGATATCATACATTTGATTAGCGGTCTCAATAACCTCATACAGCCCCTCTTCAGTCTTCTACAACAGCTATCTCAGGCTACTCTCGCTCTTACCCAAAAATATGCCCCGTAATCAGACGACTGTGGGCTCCATGTCTATTATACTATGGAACGCAAACGGACTGAATCAACATAGAACCGAACTAGACATATACTTACACGAGAAACGCATTGACATTGCACTAATAACAGAAACACATCTGACACCACATTCTAAATTTTACATCCGTGGTTACAAAATCTACAGAACTGACCACCCAGATGGAACTTCACATGGAGGCACTGCCATAATTATCAAAACAACTCTAAAACATAATCCTTTACAATTACCCATAACACCAGAGATTCAAGCTACAGCCATTACACTATCAACACAACAACAAAACATTACTCTTGCTGCGGTTTATTGCCCTCCGAGGTATGTTCTGACACCCATGATGTTTAGTAATTTCTTTAAACGTCTTGGTAGATGCTTTGTTGCAGGAGGCGACTACAACGCCAAAGATCAGTTCTGGGGATCCAGACTATCTACTCCAAGAGGAAGGAATCTTAGGTATGTTCTTTATGAGCTTTCATTAGACACAATATCACCTAATTCACCCACGTACTGGCCAACTTCTAGACGGAAAACACCAGACTTACTCGATTTTTTCATAACTAAAGGACTCCGAACAACACCTCACACTATAACAACGAGTTCAGATCTTTGCTCTGATCATTCCCTTTTGCATTTGGTATTGTTTGAAGAGCCTTGTGAAGCTACAAAAAAACTGTCCCTGATCAATGGCATAATGGATTGGGACAGGTACAGGAACCAATTGGACACTGCTCTCTCTGTTCCTCTATCCATTAAAAACGAAGAAGAACTTGAGGATGCCGTTGAATACTTCACACGAAATATCCAAGAAGCAGCATGGTCTTCATCAGTACCAAAACCTCAAAAATATGAGTTCCTACCAATGTACCCACAATACATAAGGGACTTGATCAGAGCGAAGAGGAGAGCTCGCAAAATATGGCAGACTGACAGACTCCCATCAGATAAACGAACTTACAACAGACTTAATAATGAACTCAAGCGACAGATTGGAAAATTCAAACGAACAACCTATGACAACTACATCAGAAATCTCTCAACCGACGATGGAAGCTTGTGGAGACATACTAAAAACCTTATTAAGCATCGTGAAGTGTCAGCACCCCTTCGAAGACAAGATGATTCCTGGGCCGTGACGGACGGAGAAAAATCAGAACTCTTTGCCGAATATCTTTCTTCTGTTTTTGTACCACACACAGACTTCACTAACACTGTGCACGATAACAATGTACTAAACACTTTAGACATGCCCTTACAACTAACTTCACCTCCTATTTCATTCACACCTTCACAGATTGCTGAACAAATCAAAAAGTTGCCTAAAAGAAAAGCTCCTGGACATGACTTGATTAACGCTGAAGTGCTCCAACAAATGCCTAGAAAAGCTCTAGTGCTTTTGACAACTATTTATAATGCAATACTGAGGACAACTAAATTTCCCCTACAGTGGAAATACTCACATATAATAATGATTCACAAGCCTAAAAAGGACAAAAACTCACCTTCCTCATACCGACCAATCAGCTTACTACCTATCTGTTCCAAAATTTTTGAAAGCTTACTGAACAAAAGACTTGTTGATATACTAACAAACACCCAAATAATACCTGACCATCAATTTGGATTTAGGGCACATCACTCAACTATACACCAACTACATAGAGTAACGGACTACATATCTACAGCACTAGAGCAGAAAGTATATGCAACTGGCGTATTTCTGGATGTTGCTCAAGCGTTTGACAGAGTTTGGCACCAGGGTCTTCTCTTTAAACTCAAGACAATACTCCCACCTACATATTATCTAATTCTACAATCCTTCCTTTCCGATAGATTTTTCTCGGTCCGACACGGGTCAGAACTATCTTCCATCAGGTCTATCTCAGCAGGAGTACCTCAAGGTTCAGTACTCTCTCCACTACTCTATATCACATACACCCATGACATACCTTGTAGTCCCAACATTTTAACAGCGACATATGCAGACGACACAGCAATTTTAGCAAGACACAAAAATCCAACATACGCCTCACAGACCCTACAACAGTATTTAACAAGATTACATGACTGGTTCAAAATTTGGAAAATCCGACTAAATCAAGACAAATCACAGCACATCACATTTACGCTTCGACATGAAACATGCCCTCCAGTTTTCCTTGACGATACACAGATTCCACAGACAGACACCGTTCACTACCTTGGTCTGACATTTGACAGAAAAATGACGTGGGGCCCACATATAATCAAAAAACGAAAAACTTTAAATCAAAGATTAAGAATTCTGAGTTCACTTCTTTCAAAAAATTCAAAACTAAAACTTAGACAGAAATTGAACACATACAATTACTTACTAAAACCTATTTGGACTTACGCATCACAGATATTTGGAACTGCTAAAAAGACTCACTTAAACAAACTTCAAATCTTTCAAGCAAAAACATTCAGAACAATTACAAAAGCACCTTGGTACGTTAGCAACATAACCTTACATACTGACCTCCATATGCCGACTGTTAACGAACACATACGTATTCATTATAAACGATTCCATGACAACTTACAAGGACATACTAATACACTTATAAATGACATGGCCACTACGAATATGCCCGGTAACGTCTGTAGGAGACTGAAGAGGAGCTGGATGAGGGACCTCCTCGCCTAATGTAGATATCACGCCGAGTGAGGTGCCGCTGGGCACTGATCCTCCTCATGCCTTTCATGACAATTCTATTAATCAATCGATCTCACATTCTCTGGTTGTCATTAGCATTATGACAGGTGTGAATAAAACATTAAAAAAAAAAAAAAAAAGAACTGACATAGAAAATAAATACAGTAGACTCCCGCTTAACCGGGTATCCGGATTTACCGGCGGTAGTGGTAAAAGAAAAAACATTTAACATCCTTAAAATCACTTACAACTTTGTGCGTTATTCAGCCACTGACGTTGCATTAATTTAATTTTTGTTGTGTTGCGGTTTAATAGAATTTAAATAGGTTGAAATGTTGACAAAAAGTTTTTTTTTTTATATTATTTTTTTAATATTGGCTGAACCTCTATAAAACAATCAATAAAGTCAGTCTTTATTGACTCTATAAAACTATCAGGATGGACAGTACGGTATGTTATGTAATGTGGAATTTTGAAAAGCTGTTTTCTGATCAGTGGAGTTTCTGTAATTAGGGCTACGTCAATATTCTTATCTAGCAGTAAATCTGCCAATTCGTCGACATGATTTCTAACACTATTCGCATTCCAAAACAGAGTTGATATGTGTTTGATGGAAGTCATTTAGGATTTATTTTGCTGGAGGGATGAAATGAGATACGAGATATGTAAGGAGTGATCTGAGTGGGATAACCATTGATTTGAATTCAATGAGGAATGATGACAACAAACTGGTGAGATATGTGGCACTTGAGAGAGGAGGAATTTGAGGTTGATGATGGTTTGGTATGTTAAGATGAACATGATATTGAGGTTGCGGTTGAGGTTATTGGTTGCGTTCTTACCTCCAAGTAGTTCGGAGAATGATACATTACTGTTTAATATTCTAGAAGGTTCCCTTCTAGGTCTGGTTGTATCATCTTGAATCCGGATCTTCTGGTATCTGAATTTGAGATTCTTATAAGTTTGGCAACCTTTGTAGTTGGCCGGGTGTCTCTCTAGTCATAGGGCGAAAACTGCAGGATTTTGTATTCGAAAATCCTTATACTTTGTTTATGCCATATACTGCTTGTTATTTGTTTATTCATTTGTTTATACTGCTTAGTACTGTGGATATAATATCGACGTTAGACATGACTCATTTTCTTGGAATTGTTTTCGGTTGTGTACTACGTTTTTCCTTATCAGTTGTGTTACAACATTCATTCAATTAACTAGTGGGGAAAAAGAAAACGATTGAGTCATTGAAAGATAAACTATTAAAGATCTTTCCGCAATATAGAAGATAAATAATATTAGTGTTTTTAAAATTTATTTTATCTTCTTTCTTCTTTCGATGGAACTACGGTCCTTGCAGAACCTTGGCCTCCTCCATAATTCTCGGCCATTTGTCCCTTTCCAACGCCGCTCTTTTCCAACTTCGGACTCCAAGTGTCGTCAGATCCTCCTCCAAGTCATCCAGCCACCGCAATCTGGGACGCACTTTTTCGTTCTCCATCAGGGTGTCCATCCAGAAACTTCTTAGGGATATGCCGCTCCTCCATCTTCTACAAATGCCCCAGCCACGTAACGCTATTCATGCAGGTGGCAATATCCAGGGACTTTTATAGATCACGAAGCTCCTGATTGTTCCTCTGCCTCCACTGATCTCAAGAGGCCAAAAATCCTTCTCAGAACTTTCCTTTCCCACACGTTCATTACTTGCTCTGACTTCCTGGTGAGGACCCATGTCTCACAACCATATGTCACCACTGGTCTAATAACGCTAACATATACGGCTTTCTTTAACTGCAAGGGCAACACCTTTGACCTAAGTACATTTCCGAGCGCCGCGCAACATCTATTTCCGGCCATCATGCGTGCCTTATTTCTTCCTGGCTCTCCCGCTTAACCGACGATGTCCCGGTACCGACGATGACGGATAAGCGGGAGTATACTGCACATACTTAAACAGATATGCACAAACTGAGTACCCTAGATACACGAAATTATTTACGCTTTCAAATGCGTATCCTCCAAACGTAACTACCGGTGGTGGTGGTCTTGGTGAGTTAGCAATGATATATTTGGTCTAAGCCCGATTTATACTTAGACCCATTACCTGTCCTGCTTCCTCAATAGCTAAGTAGATCCTTTCTAGGTCTCTCCGATATCTATATCATCCAAGACCTAGATTCTGGACTAACTTGGTGAGAATCGCCCCACTCCTTACCACTCACATCTATGTAAATAAATATAAATTGATAGTATAATTATTGTATCTTAATTTAAGATATTACTTTTTAAAAATGGTTTTCTATTTCCTTAACAACAAATGGCAATTATTTCTTAAATATAAAATGAATTTATTTTAATTTTGAAAATGGTTGCGTGTATGTTCCTTGAATTATTTTTTCATCCGGTTTCCAAATTACTCACCACTTGGTATGAAAAATAACGAAAACCAACACAATGTTTGAGCTGAAAAATTAGATCCTGGGAACGTAAAAGCTTTTCTTTTTTTTTTTAATTAAGGGTAAGGCTGCTTTTGTAAACATACCGCGGTGTGTATGTTAAGGAAGGAAGTATAATTTCTTTCGGAAAAGTAAATAAGAACTAATTGTATTGTTAATTTTTTAAATACTTCCGGTTTTAATTATGATTTCACTATGAGTTGCTTCAGATGAGAACGTTTTTACTGATAGTTTCCCCGTTAAGAGCAGTTGTGTGGTACATGTACTATTTTTAAAAACTAAATTTCCTGTTAAAGCATGTACATCATGGTTGGTCCTAAATGTATGCCCGGTTTCCTGAACAACAAGAGAGAGAATCACTTTATTATCATAAAATAAAATAAAATGGTGCTGCCCAATTACATTGGGTTGCTAACAACACAGCATACTTATTAATCACTACAGACATTATTTAAAATTATTATACAATTATAGGATTAACAATATGTATGAGCATAGTATACAATATTTTATACGTATATATATATATATTATTTTTTTTTTTTTTTTTTTTTTTTTTATAATTTTTACTATTTCTTTCATTCATTTATTATCATTCTGTACCCTTTCTCTTCCTTCTCTCCCCCTATACATGTTCCCACTCACATTCTCTCCTCCCTCTTTCTAACCTAATACATAAAAAATTCATAAAGTACAGATATAAATGAAACACCGCAATATAGTATTTTAATTAAAAATATAAAGATAATATTATGGGAATATGAACGTATAAAGTTATGTTGTGCGTGCTGAATGTTTAAGGTTATTACATAGAAGGTTTACAGAAATTATGCAAGGAAATGCTCAATGTTCTCCTACTCTCTCTTCATATATATATATATATATATTTTTTTTTAATTTAATTTTAAATTATTGTTCAGTATATTCAAGAGGAAAAGGACAAAGTTCAACATCAATACACAGGGTGCCTCAGATCTTGATGGCCAAACTCTAAGGGGTGGTTCTAGACAAAACTTCCATTTTTATTAAAAAAACTTCACAAAATTTATTTAATAAGAAAGAATCGCTTAAAGAACTGTTTAAGTTAATTAAATTCTATGTACTCTATCATAAAGCAGAATACAAAATTGGTCTTAACTCATTTTTCGTCTGGAATCGGCCCATGCATCAAATGAACTGTTTTGTTAGAGATTTTGTCTAGAATTTGTCTATTAGACTTTGTCTATTAAAAACTGATAAACATCGTATAAATACATACCTAAATGGATTTCAATTTTCTTAATTTACTAATAGAATAGAATAGAAAATTAAACTTTATTCTGGGACTAAGTTCCTTTAGAATAACAATGATGAGTTAATACAAAGTAAAATACAAATCTGGCCAAAAACTAACTTCTAAAAATTTTAATATTATATAATTGTTTAAAAAGTATGTAACCAGTAAAAAATAAAAATATATATATATGAACCTAAAATCTTCTCAAAATTACTTATTATTGTGATGAAAAAAAAGAAGAAAAGAAATTACATATTTATATATAAATAACTACACAATTTATAAACAATAGGCTATCTAATAGAAAACTAACTTAATACAAAATCTAATAATATCTACAGTGATTTATATATTAATATGCAGGCACTAAGATAAAATAAAATCTTAGGATTAGTTGTGGTGTGATAAAAAAAAAAAAAAAAAAGGAACTGTTTATACGTACATTCTCATATTGACACAGAGAGAGACAAAAAGTATAAGATATAAACATATATACCCGAGAGAAAAAGCACAACCTGAGAAGAGAAAAACAAATAAATAGTAAAAATAACTAGGTGACAAAGATCATTGCTTATATTTAGGTTATTTTATTTTTTCATTGTACATAGTTATTAATTATGATTTATTTATTATTTTACTTTTGTTAATTTTATGTTTTCTGCATATATGGTGTGAATGTGTTCATATCTCACTATAATTATTTTCCACGTGAAAATGAATGATAATTTCTGTATTAAAAAAAAATACTAATCGATTTTTCGGTACCGTAATAATCCATAAACATAAATATAATTATTTAAATAAATTTTTGTGTCAAGGAGGACTTTATTGTATGTTATTAGATATTAGTCGTACCAAAACTACCGCAAAGCACGCATGTATTGCGTAATGGTTGACCTGAGCGCCTTAAGTGAAACTATTGATTCAGTCTCGATTTTCTGTTATTACTGTCTTCGTAAATTTGTATGTAAATTTACTTTTTTATATTGATATAAGAATATTAGTTAATAACTTATTACTAGTTAACAAACAGTTAATTTTTTGTTTTATGTGAAAACTTCTTTAGGCGCGTTTTCCACATTTTTGTGGAGAGTGAATTAGATTGATCCGTCAGATTTCCGATATGTTAACACTCGGATAACGTCGGCTGGAGTAGATTAATTGAAGAGTTTTTTCATATGGATCTCAGAAACTAAGAATCATGTCTGCATACTGTAAACTAGGAAATTGTACAGCATTTCATCCTCTCTGTAATAAACTATAAATTAAAATTGCATCTCAAAGTGACGCCGTCTTAGGGAGTGAAAAGGAAAAATAGTGTCGAAAACCAAATAAATTAGAACATATGAATTAAAATACTAGATACTAAAAATCGGACATGTATACTGTAAGCGAGGTAATATTCAGCATTTCATCTTCTTTGTAATGAGCTATTATTTAAAATTGTAATCTTAACCCAACACCATATTAGAGAGTAGGAGAGGAAAAAATAGTGTCGAAAACCAAATGATAAAATATCTCAGAATCTAAAATTCGTACCTGTATACTGTAAACGAGGGAAATGTTCAACATTATATCATCTTTATAATGAGCTATGCATGTATGTATATGATTATACATATATATAGATATATATAGATGTATAGAAAGTAAGATCAATATAATAATAATGAATATTTTAAAAATTAATTTTTTCTGCAAATTATCGGAATTGATAAATAAAGTTATAATTTATCAAATTTTTGAACTGTTAAAGATACTTACTGAACTAGTAAAGTAATATATATTCTTGAAGAAAATTTAATTATTAAAATTTTTCTTCTTCACGACTTAATCGTAGAAAGAAGCAATCAAGAGTTAGCTAGTCGAAGACAGTAAAAAACATGAGATAAAACATTGTTTCCCACATTAGCGGTAGTTGAGGACGGATATTTCGGAAACTAAGCGTGATGGCGAAAAAATATAAATATCCAATCATATTGAAAATTTAATCAACTTTAATTTTGTATAGAACGCCTTTGCCGAAGCGATGGATAATATTCCTGATATAAGCGAAAACTCGAAAAACGGCAATAAGCACGAGACAAATATTTTTTTCAACATTAGGCATACTTGAGAACGGATATTTCGGAAACTAAGATATGTAGCGAAAAGAGGTATATTATCAATCATACTGCAAATATTATTATTTTTTTAACTTGTTTATTGAAAAATATTACAATCTGTCTTAATGGTCATTTATAATAGTGTTCAGAGATCACATTCACACTCTATGTACAAAAAATAAAATAAATGATATAGAGAAATAATATATATACCATAAATAAGAATAAAATAACCTAAAAATAAATAAGTAAAAAGAACACATACATACCTATATACTCTATTTACAATCAGGCGAGAGAACTCGAAGCCAGACTTGTCCCTCCAACTGTGGAGGGAAAAGCATTAATCCAGGAGATCCTTATACTTCTCTCTCAACCGCATCACTGAGACCTATTGGAGATTGACTGAGAGTGCCTTAGGTATATTTACCTTACCTGCCTTAGGTATAATAATATTTTATTAGCTTTAATTTTGCTTAGAACGACTTCGTCGATGCTATGGATAGTTTTCCTGATATAAGCGAAACCCCCCCCCCCCAAAAAATGACCTTCTAGACGCCTCCCCCACATCTGGCTCACCATCTAGGAGTGGGGATATTTAGCATGTGTACCTCCTTAATAATCTAAATAATATCCTAAAGTCAAAAATTGTGTCCCCACTATTTCCTTCTATAATCATTCATTGACTGGACTACGTAGGGTTTTGTCCTTATTACTGTATTGTCAGTATATGTAGCAGTCAATATTTCGAAACGGTTAGGTATGTCATGCTGATGTATAATGTACAGTAACGGAACCAGTATTGATCCTTGAGGTACTAATACTGGATCCATTACTGTAAATTATATATACGCGTGACATACCTCCGAAACATTGACTGCTAGTTGACAATAAGTCAATTAAAAAGTTAAGTAAAAAAAATTAATTGTTTGATCATAATCCAGGGTCTTCTCTTTAAACCAGGGTCTTCTCTTTAAACTTAAGACTATACTTCCATCCACCTACTATCATATCCTTCAATCTTTCCTCTTCGACAGATTTTTTTTCAGTTCGGCAGGGCTCGGAAGTGTCTTCAGTCCGTCCAATCTTGGCCGAAGTTCTCCAAGGTTCAATACTAGCCCCTCTACTTTACGTTATATACACTTACGATATATCTATTGACGATGAGATCTTGACAGCTACATATGCAGACGATACAACAATCCTCACAAAACATCAAGACCCTACACAGGCCCTAACTTTACATCATTTGCTTAAACTACAAGATTGGTTCACACTATTGGAAAAATTCGACTTAATCATGACAAATCCAAACATATAAAATTTACTCTTCGAAAAAACACCTGTCCTCCAGTTTATATTGACAACAATCAAATTCCTCAAACGGACACGGTACTTTACCTTGGACTCACCTTCGACAGAAGGATGACATGGGGCCCACATGTTAAAATGAAACGTCATGACACTTAACAAACGAATCAAACTACTTTACTCTCTTTTTGCCAAATCTTCAAAACTAAAACTAAAACAGAAACTGAATACATATACATACTTACTTAAGCCCATATGGACATACTCATCACAAATATACGGCATCGCTAAAAAGACCCACCTACAAAAACTTCAAACATTCCAATCAAATTTATTGCGACTTATAACAAAAGCACCTTGGTACGTGACTAACAAAACTCTACATACTGACCTCCACTTTCCAACAGTTGACCAACATATAACGACCCTATATTAACGATTTTACACAAATTTAAATGGACATAATAACAGACTTATAAGAGACATGGCCACAGCTAACAGAACATGAGCAGGAGACTAAAAAGGCGTTGGATGAGGGATCTCCTTCCTTAGACAACCTAAGTAATTGGAACAAGTTAGGGAAGAGGTACTGCTGAGTACTTTCCTTCCCCATGCCAATCATGTCATTATATCATGCATCGCCATCACATTTTCTGATTGTCAACTTATTGTTGACAGGCGCAAATACATATTTTATAGACCAAAAAAAAAAAAAAATCATAATGTATCATTGTTAAGGCCTACGTTAGTTGTATAACTGTTTTTTCCCTAAATCTTTCGAGCACGGATTATCTAAGATAATTATAAAATAATGTAGGTACCTGGATTATGTATTTAGGTGAAATTACATCCTTCTGGGAAGGAGGGGGGAGGGAGGGCTGCAAGTCCTCATAATAAATTTATCGCCAGGATATTAGGTTGGTTAAATAAGGTAAATAATATAGTTAGCTGTTAAGAGTGAGCCTTGGACTCGGCTAATATCGGGGCTGAAGTGCTGCTCGGACTTGTTGCTTCCCCGCAGGACTTCGCCTTTATTAGACTCGTAAATTACATCCTAACCGGGGAGCTATTAAGCTCGAAAATCAAGCCGGAAAAATGAGTTATGCACTTAATTAGGAAAACCTCGAGAAAGGTTAAGGATATGGCTCCGGCCCTTTTCTGATGGGATGGTCAGCCTGCGTCTTGTAATTCCCGGAAGGGCTTCTAACCCTTTCAGGGTTATTATTCAACTCATTATTTTTGAATTACATCTTAGAAAAAAAAAACTATAGTCGCAGTTAATTAGCAAGATATTTATTTATTAGTTATACATATTGTTAACGCCACATACTCTCATATCTTTGTTTTTTTAGTGTTATTTTTTTCTCATCACTCACCCCATTTAAGTGTTAATGATAGAAGGTTTATTTCTTTTTATTTTGGTAAAAACTGAGGGATAATTGTCTCAGAATGGTACATTGTTTTATATTTAGGTTTGTTTTGCGATGTATTATCGCTTATTTATATGCACCAGCCCGGCAGTCAGGGATTAAGACATCAAAATACGGCCAAAGCCAGTCTGGAAGTAACCGTTGTTGACATAAGGTCTATGTGAAGACGTCTACCCCCCCTGTCCAGACTCACTACTTCACCTCACCTGCGCCATTTAAAGATACCAGCTGTTTCATCGCGAGTCATCGATTAGGATCGATATGCATATCAATCCCCCCACCATCGACTGCTTTGACAGCTGAACTTCAGGTAACTAACCTCTTTGAAAATATATCCAATTTGGGATATTTTCGTTCACTTCTCTCACCGTTACCACAGACATTTTTCTCTCTTGGTTTATTTATAGTTTTCCGCAGTGGATTTTACTATATACTTTTTCATAATGTTTAATTGTTTTATTTTAACTAAACATTATGTTTTATGTTTTCTTTTATTTCAGTGAAATTGAATAATTTTCTCTCTTCTCATTTGTTTGTTTTGAATTTTACATATATTTTTTTATCTCAATAAATTTGTAAGCATTTGAAAGGGGATTTTTCATTTTCCGTTATTGATTTATTTAATATTATTTTCTTTGCATGTATTTGTTTTTTTTCTTTAATGTTTTACAGGTCTCATTTTTACTCTTTTTTTTTCCTCTTTCCCAACAAAATTTATTTTTTCTCGAATTTTCCCCACCATTGAGGAAACGCACCAGGGAAAGATTTGTACTTCGGTTTTGAAGTACCCCTGGCCCCAACACCTATGCCTGGCTCACAGTAAATTTTCCATCTACCTCGGTATTCAGCAAATATGATATCAAGGAGAAGAAATGATAGCATAAAAAAAAAATAGTAATAACACAACAAAAAGACAAAAAAAAAACAACAACAAACTGTAGTAAAATAACACATAATAACGCGTACATAATAACACACACAAAAAAAAAAAAAAAAAAATAATGCAGCAAGTAGCTCAATGCAATAAGTCTCTTTGGACAGCGCCTCAGCAGTCATCTGGGCAGATTATATGGATTTGTGGCAGTAGAGCTTGAGTAAGTGGATTGCAATTTAGATTCAGTCTGTCATGAAAATTAATAAAGCGGTCAGTGGCAGTTGCCTTGATGAAAGGAATGTTAAGGTCAGTGTGTAACGTCTACAATTTTCCGAAGGACTTTTGAATGGAATGACTGGATGATTTTTATATTTGATTTCTTTGCTGTTCCCCACAGTTTGATCCCATATGTCCAAAGCGGTTTAATGAGGACTTTGTAAATACTTAATTGATCAGTCACAGATAATTTAGAACGTCTATCAAGTAGCCTAGAAAGAAGTCCGCATCGCTGATTAAGTTCTTTTCTTTTTTGTTTTATTCGGTATGTCCATGTCAGTCGTTTGTCCATGTGGAGACCCAAATATCGTACAGTTTTTGAAGGTGGTAGAGCGATATTATTAAAGAGCATTGGAGGACAAGAGTCATGTTTAAGTGTAAGTGAAACAAATTGGCTCTTAGACTCGTTCATCTTTATTCTCCACCTTATAGCCCAACAAGCTATGTCGTGTAGGTGTTCCTTGAAGTACCCGAAAAGTCTTAGCTGCATCCTTGTTAGATGTTAATATTGCCGAGTCATCAGAAAATTAGCAAAAGTGAGAACATTTTTAATATTATTTAATATAAATTTATCACATCATATTTGGTGCTCTAGCATCGATATGAGAAAACACAAGGACGTAACCGAAGTCCTATTATATTACAGTACATATAATACGAAGATCGAATTGTTATTTAATTTTTTTTTTATTAAGGACTTTTCCACTTATTTATGCTCAACCTAAATATCCTATTATGTATTCTTCCCTTTTTCTCCTCTTTCTAAGGCTCTTTCTTCTCTGATGCCTTGACCCGCCAGGCATTCTTCCACCGCACCTTTCCTCTTCTTTGAAGAGTTCACGTTCCGGTGCAGTGAGCTTTTAACTTTGGCAACCCAACTCTCTTCCTTGGTCCAGAAATAACCCCATATAACCGAGATAGAAGAGGACAAAAAATTGTTTGACTTCAGAAACACACCGATGCAAATTTGTATTTAAATTACCAAAAGTTCTGGCAATTGCCAGATACTTCACCCAACTCATGATTGTCTGTGTGTGTTGTAGAGCGCTCTTACATAGCCTCAGCTGGCTTACTCATACCAGTGAAGTGGTTGAGGAAGAAGCACAGAGATCTCCTAAAGCCTTGCTTTTCCCTCAACAAGTGAGGGTACAAATCTGGTTCGGAGTTCCCATGGCCGATTGTAAATAGTTTAAATAGGTATGCCTGCGTCTAAGTGTTTATTTTTTATTTATTTTTTTAGGAACATTTTAATTCTATTTTATTTATTTATTTAATTTTATTATTATTAATTTTATATTAAATATTACTAATATTTTATTTTCGCATTATGATATTTTATTTTGTTCTTATTTCGCTGTATACTATTTTGAAATTACCTTATTTATTTTGTAAATATGGTGTGAATGTACTCTCTGAACTCTATTATAACTGTGTCCTTAATTGAGACAGATTGTAATATTTATCAATAAACAAGTAATCTATAAGAAAAAAAAATTACCAAAATGTAACTCAAGTCCGGAGGACATAAATAATTTTCTCTTCCCGATTGGATGCAAAGCAATATTTCTTTAAATGTGAGATAGCAAAATAAAAACTACAACTACATTTAGTTTGCTAAATCAAGAATAAATTTTCTTTTCGTTAAAATACTCTATTACTAATTTTTCGAAACATTCTTCGTTTCCAAGACCTTTCGTACCTATAACTATTTTCAATAGATAACTAAACCAAATTTACAAATTAAAAAATTTTTAGTTAACGTATTCAAAACCGAAAATAAAATATGAAATATGTACCACATACATACTTAACTTTTCATGGACTTTAATACATCCTCAAAGAGTAAGACAAAAATACAGTACGTGACTAACAAAACATACTGATATGATAGGTCAGCAATGTAATTCCTCGAAGGATATTGTTATGTTGCTTTGTAAAAGCATACATCGTTTATACGCAGTGAAACATAATATACGGATAACAAATTAAAAATAAAATAATGTTTAATATCACATAGCTGATTTATTATTTATTAAAACATGCCTTTTCCTTAAGCTAAAAAAAGAACTTCGTTATAGAAGCTAATGCGCCAATTGGGGACCTTTAAAACTGGTCTTAAAAGAAAATTAGTTTGAGGAAAGAAATAATGAAATCTCGTAATGAACTCTAAGCTCCTTTGTCATTTCAATAGTCTCTGGTTAAAAAAAAAACAAGTCTAAAAATATAGCAACCTATTTAAAAGTTTTAGATAACTTCCTTAATAAAAAATATTTAGGTTGCATTATATAAAAAGGAATAATATAATTATAATTAAGTAAAAAATATTATTTATTATGGAATAATTACAGAAATATTCTCTTATGTCTCCTTTATCGACTATGCATTTTCTACATAAAACTCAAAGAGTTGGAATATATATTAGTGTAAGTATAGTTACAACATAAATACATCTTTCTTAATATTGTTTTCCATTACTTGCTTATTGGGTTGTTCGAAAATTATGCAGGATTTCTTATTGTTTTTTTATTAAATATTAAATAATATATATCTTTACTTACAAATTACTGATTAGAAAATCTCAACTTTCAACTGACAACAAATTACTGATTTACAAGATAATCCTGAAACCTATTTGGACCTACGGACTAGAACTATGTCGTATCATTTTAGTCCAGAGTCCTTCGAACAACAGTCGATGCACTACTCTATGTAACCAACAAAACTCTACACTATGACCTTAACATCCTAGACCCTATCTCAGAAAATTTCTCCAAATTCCACTAGAATCTTACGTTTCATCCAAATCCTCTTACACAATCCATATCTACCATTGACCACACCTATAGTCCTTCAAGATGATTTATACGGAAGTGGACCTTCTGTAGTTTGTATATATTGAAGTTCTGGCAATCGCCACATTCTTCACCCAAGACATGAGTTTATGAGGCTAAAGCGCTCTCGCTCAATATCCAATGGCGTTAGCACCAGTGACGCGATTGAGAGAGAAGCGCAGTGAGTTCCTAGGATCCGATTTTTCCTCCGACTATGGAGAGACTAGCCTTCCTCGGAGTCCTGTTGCCTGATTGTAAATAATGTATATAGGTATGTCTTATTTTTTTTAATTTTCTAATTTTATTGTTATATTTATATATTATTTTTCTCCTATTTATTTCATATTTATGTATACATCGTGTAAATGTGGTCTTACCTCTCTATAACTATTACTTAATTGACAAAATGTTATATTACTAAATAAAAAACAATCTAAACAACAAAGTATTTAGGTTTGAGGGATTATTCTTTTATATGGGTCTCAACACTTATTAATCCTCTTCAATATAAAAAAGCCTTTTATCTTTTGATCAAATCTCTTACTGGGTCTTATTTATTCCTGCTTGGTCTAGGAATATTTGAAAACAATACATCCGTTTTTATATTGCTTGTAATTTATCCACAGCTTCTTCAAGTTCGCCTTCGGTCTTTAGAGACATCGTGATGGAGGTCATAGAGTTTAGGTTATTTATGTATGTATACCAATTAATAATTCCTCCTACGAGATATGGACGCTTTAGCATTGTACATGTTTTATCACGCAGAAGAGAATGCTCAGGACTAACATTAGAAATGGTATTTACAGTACATGGTAAAGTTCGTGGTGTTTTAGTGACCAAATAATCAAGTATAATATATACTTTTAAAAAATGTCGAAATTTTAAAATAAACTTATCGTTATTTTTGGAAATCGAGATAAGCATAGATATGTTAAAACACTCAATAAATCCGATGCCGCAATAATTTGTTTTCTAAAACGAACCAATCTATTAGAAAAAGTGGTTCATTTCCATTTTTTTTTTTCAAGAAGTGCAATGATATTATCATTTAATAAATATGTTAAAGAAAAACCTGGATCATAAGGTTTTTTATCATTTTATCTTAGTAAAAATTAAAAGTAAATTTATTTATTTACTTCATTTCTTTTTCTCCATTATAGTTATTATTTGAGTGCACTTATGGAGTGAATTATTACTGTTGCCCTTTTATTAATACCCTTCAACGTGGCAGAATGTATTAATATTCAATTAATAAAATTTAAAACAACATTTCAAGTTTCAATGTTTTTTAATTGCTATTAATATACCCGAAAAAAATCAGAAATATGTTCTACAAATAAAGCTGTTGCTGTAGTGCCCTCCATCAGTCTCCACTGGTTTCTAATACCAGTGATGCGGCTGCGAGAGAAGCACTGGGATCTCCTGGAGTCCTGCCTTGGCTTCCACATTGGGGAACAAAGCCATGACTCAGAGTCCACTAATGTAAATATTCTATATAGGAGTGAATGTGTTTTCTTTAATTCAATTTTATATAGCTTTTATCAATTATTTCATTTTTTCTAAACGGGCATATTAATTTACTTATTTTATTTTTCTATATTTCTTTTTCTTTATTATCTCTATCTTAGTTATTATTTGTATGTACATATTGTGTGAATGATTAGAAAAAAATGTAGCCTTAATAATAATACCATTCAACGTTAATAAAAGAATTTCTTAAGTTTTTTTTAAATTTTTAAATAATAAAATTATATAAAACTATGACTGTTGATATTTTTTAAATTTACTTATCTTTAAGTTAATTTATTTTTTATTGTATATAGTTTTTGATTTTTATTTAGTTATTCTTTTACTTTTGTTAATTTTATGTTTTTTGTATATATGGTGTGAATGTGTTCATATATCACTTATTGTCCGTGTGACAGATTATTATATTTATGAATAAATAATTTTTTTTTATTTATTTATTTAGACCTATAATAATCTGTCTCGTGGTATATGAACACATTTACACCATATATACAGAAAATATAAAATTAACCAAAGTAAAATAATAATAAAAAAAATATGTACAATAAAAAATAAAATAACCTAAAGATAAGTAAATTAAAAACACAGTCATACCTATATACAATCAGGCAGGGAACCCCAAGCCAGGCTTCTCCCTACAAATATAGAAGGAAAAGGAGGACTCTAAGAGATCTCTGCGTTACTCTCTCAACCGCGTAATTGGTGTTAAAGCCAGTGGAGATATAAATAAATTTAAAAAAAATATATATATACAATTAGAGTAATAAAAAAAATGTAGTTTTTAGCGTTTCATGAAAAATTGTAAATTATAATTAGGGTTTACTTTGGAAATGACTACGTTGTTTAAATAGAAATATCGGACCCCTTCGATGAGCTCAGCGCTGAGTTAAGAAACTTCCCCAAAGTATTCGAATAGCTTATCGCCAGCTGTCAATTTGTACAATAAATTCAAGTCCAATCGAGACAAATTGAGCCTAACATACAAATCCAGTGATCTCCAGAGCAGATAATTTTCACCATTCAATATTCATCCAATCGCCTCTGATCTGACAAAACCGGTTGAAAACTAATCAAACAAATGGAAGCTTAACGTTGAGAGAGAATAATAAAAGAAATGAGAGAGGTCAAGGAATTATGTTTGAGCTCCTAAGCCGTCACTTGTTTTGCCTCCCACACCCATTCTTTACCTCAACTACAATTCTACCTCCGGTTGTTCAACTCTGCCCTTCCTATCTTACCGGTATATCTTCTCTCTTTTAAACTTTCTCTATTTCATCTCCTTTTGAAATTACATTTTTTTTTCCTTTTTTATTTTCCAAAAGTACCGCATTGCAGGCCGTATGTAAATTTCTTACGGCAACGCTGTAGCAACACGAAATTTTATTATGAATAAATAGTTCACTATTTTTAAAGAGTTTAATTAAATTAATTTTGAGCTAACGAATAGCGTTTATTATTCATGGTGATTAAATACTAATGATTTTTTTATTTTATGATTTTATTATTTTTTGACAATTAGGGTAAGCGCACCAGTGATGGACATAGCTAAGGAAATTTTTGGCTTATGCCGCCGTAATTATTATAGTTATAAAATTCTCCATTGGACATTTAGAATTTGTATGGTTCCTTTTTTATATTTAACACTTTAAAATTGAAAAAATAAACACCTTTTTGCACTAGTGATGGACACCACGAAATTCAAATTGTTCTAGTAATGGACGGGGGGTCGGTACCAGTAATGGACATACCTCAGAAAATTCTAAAATCTTTACTTAACTATAAATGTATGTGTTTGTTTTTCTTTTTCTGTACGTAATCTATTGCGTCATACTTGTTTACTTTTTCACAATATCTTCACATGTTTTCACTTAAACGTCTTAAGGAACATATATAAATCATTTATTTACTCTAGTTATTTTCTTAAATTCTTACTTTTATTTTATTTATTTTTTATTATATAGTAGCACTAAAATAGGTTACCTATAAAACTTATTTAGCATTTCTTTCCAATTTTATTTAGTTATAAGTATGTTGTTGTTTTTTTTACAAATATTATAATATTGAAACCGTTGTACCCATCTGCTTTCCTTAATATACCCTCCAAAATTATGTATATACTCATTTTGTTACTTAGATTTTATTTACTCTTTATTATAATAGGTCATCTGGCCAGATTTATTTTCAATTGTTTTAAACAATATTGTTATTCTCAAGGGACCTAGTCCCTGAATAAAGATGATTTTCTGTTTCTATTTCTATTTCTAAATAACGACAAAGATAAGATACCATAAAAGTTCAACTTAATCTTAGCGAAACTGAGGAAGGTATGAAACACACTGATCTCAAGAGCACTATATTAAACTAAGATAATAATAGAATTATATAGCTTTTTATTCACATTTAAAATCCAACCTGTCCATCACTGGGCCCCATTTCCATAATAATTTTCTGTATTTAACTTGTTCAAACAATATGCTAGGGTGCGGAGTAGTTCAGTAAGTAACACACTCTGGGGGCACACATAGCCTCTATAAAGTGGGCTCTTAATGTGTAGTAAGTTCTGGATTAGTCGAAAACCTCGAGCAGTTTCTTGTCGTTTAAGTCTTGTATGAAGGTTCTAAGTGAGTCTTTTAATTAAGAATTAAAAAATTGAAATTCTCTTGGATTCCGAACTTTTTATGTTAGGGTCCTATTTTATCATTGAAAACATATTCGGATTTTGTCTGAATTTTCCACATATTTGAGACATCCTTTGGCAATTTTTAGCTTTTGCTTAATGACAGCGACCTGAGGACATTGGATTAGAACATGGTTGACTGTCCAAGGTCTACCAAAGCGGACACAGATCGGGGCTTCCAGTTCACGAAGCATGTAACCATGAGAGGATTCACAGTGACCGATTCTGAGAATGAGAGTCGTTTCTATTCTCTTCTAGAGGTTCTGGAACTGTGGAAGGCAAGTTATAACTTTATTATCAAGTTCTACGAAATTGTATCAAATTGTAGTGAGGATTGAAACGATCAAAATGATTTCCATTATGGCGGTGGTATAAATTATTACTTTTTTTTTTCGTTTTGCAACGAAATAAGAATAAATGTAGAAGAAAAAGTAAAAAGCAGAAGTCCGTTAATAAAGTAGATTTTCCCATCATTTTGATTGAAAAAAAAACAGGTGTAAGTAAAATGATCCTATTGTTTCAATAATTGCATGAGAAACTTCAATAGATTTTTTTTAATATGTTATCTTTATTTAGACTTTTTTTTTCTTGGGTACCCTCCTTGCTCGCCTTTAAGGCTATACGAGGTTTTCCTGGGCACGGGTATGACGGTGGGGATTTAAAAGACTTCCCCAGCACCCGGATACAAACTCGTGACTATTTTTAATTAGTAATCTCATGTATCTGGTTTGCCCATTTGGCCACCTCGCCCGCTACTCTTTATTCACACCTGTGATTGATAATATTAAAAAGCAGTAAATTAGTTGGTCGTAACAAAATAGGGTACTTTTCGTCTAGGGGGCCGCTACCGACTGCTATCTGCCAATGTTGTTAACCTGAACACTGATAACTCCCATAACGAAGTGATAAGCCTTCTTTTACTTCATATCTTCGTATTATTGTATTAAATTCCTATTATTGAAAGCGTAAACAGATACAAAAACAAATGTAATAACAAAAAAAATACTTTTATTTGACGACACATATATTAATGAAATAATAAAAAAAACACTTTAAGAAGATATGTACATATAAAACATCAAAATGAAATAATAAAAAAACTCATTTAAAAGGACATATTTACATAGAAAAGAAAAAATATAAAACAAAATCTGTTTTATAAAAAGATAAAACATTCATCTGTTTCTCGGCAAACTCCACCAAACATCCACTGCTGAGACAAAACTCTCCCCACATGATTTTTTCGTTTAGAAAAAAACTTTCTTTTACTTCAACCACTTTGCCAGGTCCTCTAATTTGTTTTCTTGGCCTGTATAACATGTCATGAGCAAAAACCTCTCTTAGACATTTGTTCCACGTTACCATTGCTCCGTAGGATAGTTTCAGCTGCTCTTTGACCCATTTCGTCGTTGTCAAGCTATGGGACCATCCATAAATCATTTTTAAAGCTGTTAAAAACGAAATCCTCGAGCCCTCCAACCATGTTCCTTTCCTTATTGAAAGTTTTGTGTCATAAGTCCTACGAAAGCATCTCCATTTGGCCTTCCTGGTTGACCTCGATCACACAATTTCACGTCGGCAAGTACCCCAACATTTTAAAAATATTGAAGTGCCTGTTCTTCTGAAGGTGGCAAATTCCATATTCTAAGAAAATCCATAATATGACGAAAAGAAACACAAAGGGGCGATAAACTAAAAAAATGTAAAATAAACACAAACGGGCCAAAAGTAAAGAATTTAATAAGTCGACGTAACAATGCAATAACGGAAAAGTTTGGCGGGATAAGAAGAGGGAGGTTATGTGACGTGACGTTAGATAAGATAGATAAGAAGTGAGGTTTCAGTCCGGCCTGCTAGACAAAAAGTACCCAAAATAGCATGAGGGATATGGGGAGAGAAGTACCCAGCAGCACCTCATACTAGTCTGATATCTACATTAATTGTTAGGAGAAAAGATCTCTCATCCAATTCCTTTTCAATCTTTTGTGGATGTAACCTGCCATCTATAAGTATATGGAGATCCAAGTTCTCAGAACAAAAAACCCTCCCCAGATCCTAGAACTACTGACTCTACGTCCCTCTATTTACGGACGAAATACCAGATCTCAGCCTACAGATCTATTATATCTCCTCTACAAAAAACAAAACTTTCCTTAGGGAATCCTTTGTCATTCGTGCTACATTCTTTAGGAATTCCTTACCAACGCCATAAGTCAATACTCGTCCGAGAATCCTTTAAAACAATTCCAACCACCTACTTCATATTCAATATTAACTAATCATTTAAGAAATTTTTGGGTTTTGTGATTACAATTGCTTATTATTAGTTTAATAGTTAATTGGGTGTCATTTTAATTTATTTTATATATTAGACAGGTACCCCCTGTTCAACCGGCGACCAACCCCCATTTTACAAGCTATACAACTATTCATTTAATTGTACTACTCGTTGCTCAAACTTTATAACTGTAATTTACACGCATTCTGTATTGTTTTTTATAAACATAAAATAAACTGAAAGAAACCACAGATGGGACAAGTATTTGCTTTCTTCGTATATCTATATTATACGCCTTGAAGTGAAAAAAAATTCAAAAGCTATAAGAGTTCGAAGAGACCACAAAGGAGCGCGAAACCTTAAAAAATGGCATAACCCTCGAGAAAAAATTCGAAATGTCTAAAATTTGTTTGAAATTCACCCCCTCTCTTTCAACGTATTCATCTGTAGAAAGCAATATTTTTTATTTCTTAAGTGCATATTTTTCTTTTCTTATTATCTTATTATTATTATTTATTATTTATTGCCAATTATTAATATTTTTAAATTAATTTATATATATATTTATTATTATTTTGTTTATATTTTTAATTTTTAATTTACGGTTATATTTTTAAAATTATCTATATTAATTATTCTTAAGTATATATTTCTTAACTTCTACTTTTCCTATTTATAAGATTGTATTTCTATGAAATTTATTTTATTTTTTACTTATCTTCTACACACTCCTCTCTACGTGTGTATTTTTTTTCTCATCTTAATCTATGGCTTCATAGGTAGATCACGATCCTTGTCTACTTGTTCACAGTATCTTTATGGATATTCACTTAAACTTCTTTAGGATCAGATGTAAATCATTTATTTACTCTTGTTATATTTTTGTTTACTTATTAAATAAATAAAATTTATTTAGCGTTGCTTTCTAATTTCATTTAGTTATTTTTATGTTATTTTTTTAGTACCAATGTTGTAGTATTGAAACCCTATTATCAATCTGCTTTCATTAATATATCCTCAGAGCTATGTGTACACTTATTTTATTACATATATTTTAAGTATTCTTTATTGTAATAGGTATTTTGGCCAGGTTTATCATTAATTTGTATGAACAATATTGTTAATCTTAAGGGGCCCAGTCTCTGAATAAAGATAATTTTATATTTCTATATACTGTATGAATGAGCACTTGTAGCCCTAATATTTGTGGCAGATCGTATTATTATTGAATAATCTTTTATTTTAAAAATATATAAATAAGTTAAACAAGAACAATGTAACATAAAGTACATAGATAGATAGATAGAAAATAAATTTATTCAGGGACACAGTCCCTTAAGAATAAAAAATAGAACAAAATTAAAAGATTACATCTGGCCAAAATAAAATCAATCGAAAAAAAGAAATAATGTGAACAAAATATAAGGTGAACATTCTATATACAAAACAAACGAAACTATATACAAAACAATTAACACTATGACGAGACACTTAAAGCTATTTGCACTGATAGAACAGTATAAACCTTTAAGAAAACAATAAAAAATTGAAAAATAAAAAATATATTAAATTGTTTATTAAAATAAACTTTGTGTTTCTGATGAGAAAACAGAAAGCTGAATCTGACAATATAAAGTGCCTGATTAATATATAAATACATTATCATTTAGCTTTGATATTTGACAATGAATGGCATGATATAAATGTATGTTGTCGAATGGTAAGCAACTGTCTGACAGGTTTTGGGATAGGAGGGTTTTGAATGTGGATATGGATGGAAAATGTCGCATTTTGATAGGGAGGGAATTCCATAAATTGACAGAGCGAGCAATAAAGGAGTTTTGGAATGAGGTAGATCTGTGAGAAGGAATGTAAAGGTTAGAAGGTCGAGATCTTCGTGGACAGGGAATGGACTGAGGATTTGAACTGGAGAAGGTTGTAGGCGTAAGAAGGACGATGGTTGTTGATGATTTGGTAAAGGAACGTACCTAGGAAATATTGTCTTCGGAAGGAAGGGAAAAGCCACTTTAACTCAGCGTAGTGGTGAGAGACGTGGGAGTATCTTGGGGCCCCGATCTGTATGATATATCATGTATGATATGTATGATGATATATCATCTCATTTCATCCAAAGGGTCGCTTGAAGTATACAAATGTATATAGGGCTATATCTAGTATACCTATAGTATATATGGCATCACGAAAATCATGTTCTAGTTGTTAGGAAACGGATTTAAAATGAATCCTCACAGATAATCATCAATATTGTGTTAAATTCAATTATTTTCCTAAAAATGTTGTAAAAATAAGCTCTAAGTTATTAAAATTAATGAACGATATACGGAATTTTTTCTATAATTAAAAAATAAATTACTGTTATCCAAAGGTCTCCTTTAAATCTAATTTCATTGTTAATTAGTCATATCTTATTGTAACTTAGCATTTTATCCGACCACCGTAGCTTATCTCAGCGCAGTAATTAATTTGTCCTCGTTAAAAGTTTAGGCTGGAAAAGGGTTTTCTTTCTGTCTGTTTTAAGACAACTTTTTGACGCAATGACGTGATCCTTAGTTCGTGATCCGACTCGTATTCTGTTAACAGGCGTTTATGACCTACTTTTTCATTTTTCCTACTTTGTATGATTAAGTTCAATCTAAATTTATTCATTTATTATATTTTACATACATATTTATCTTAAGAAATTTTCAGAAATAATGTTTTCATAACACCAATGTTTTGTGTTTTAGAAAAGAAAAAGAATTTTCGAAAATTGCTATGGTGCCGAAACGTTAAAAAATAAAATTTTTTAAATGTTTGTAAAAATGTTTTAAATGTAAAATAAAAGTCTAACAATTATAGAATGTATGTATTATAGTCTAATAGATTAAGTATAATAATTACAAACAAATTCACAAAAAAATATGAAATACCTAAATAAGGTTGTTTATCATCAATTTATTTAGTTCATAAAATGATTTAAATAATATATCGTTAATAATTCGTATATTTGGTATATTCGGTGTACTGGTGTATTTTAATGGTACGGAACAATGATGGATGTGGTAAAAAAAAAAGTTTTTTTTTTCTATTTTACCGAAATATATATATTGTACATGCATTGTGATTAAGAATAATTAAGAGCGAGCTACAAAAAAAAAAAAAAAAAAAAAAAAAAAAAAAAAAAAAGGATTGATGAGTATCGAGGAACACTATGTAGAAGGACACCATTGCTGTATACTATTTTAATATACTTAATGTGCACTTTTTGAGGCAATAAATAAGGTCGAAATTCACAAAAATATATTTAAAAGCTTGGTTCTATCAAAAATGTACTTAACTGAGTAAAGTGAAATAATATTATTCAGATATTATTGATAATGTCAGAGCTCAAAACCTATAACGATTTACAAAACGGTATATGTTAATTAACTGATAATAGGACAATTATAATCACAGAAACAAACAATTCTTAAAAAGGTAGTTTGAATATGAAATAGGTGGGAGGATAGGATATGTTTGAAGAAAGCATTGATGTATAAAGGTTGGTAAAAGAGTTCCAAAAGGAGGTATCAATAATATTATGCACGAATGAAGATGGATTGTGGGCGGGGTAGCCGAACGGGCTAAGGCGTGTGCACTGCACCGCCGTTGCCCGGCAACCTGATATCTAGACAAATGATATAAAAATAGCCACGAGTTCGCGTCCCGGTGCCCGAGGGGGTCTTTTAAATCCCTGCCCACACCCCCGGGCCCGGGAAAACCCCGTATAGCCTTAACGGCGAGGAAGGGGAGTACCCAAAAAAAAAAAAAAAAAAAAAAAAAAGACAATGGATTTGATGAAGGAAGTGATATTATAGAAAGGGTTTTATAAATCAATAGGTTGAGCTCGACTATTCAGATAATGTCTATTAATTATTAACTTTTAACTATTTACAAATTCCTCATTGAACCTCTGAGGACATATGTAATAGATTGAAACAGCAAAGACGTAAAATATAGAAAGAATACAATGGCAGAGTCAAAAGTTCTACTGAAAATTTATGTTTTTATGTTTCTATTTATACGTTACACACTGACCTTCATATTACTTTAATCAGATCAACTGCTACAGACCGTTTTAATAATTTTCATTACAGACTGACTCTAAATTTAAACCCACTTAATCAAGCTCTATCTACTGCTACAACTCCATATAATCCGACTGCTAAGACGTTGGGCTAGATACTTAGTGCATTGAGATAATATATTATTTTTATGTTATACTTTTTTGTTATCGCACTATTTATTTATTTTTTCTAGTTGAATTTAATTTACTAGTATTATATTTTTACTTTATTTTAAGTCTTTTTTAAATTTATTTTGTCTATTATTCATGTTCTTTCTTGATTTTTTTTTTCTTACTTTACGTTTTGTTTATTTTCATCAGATTTGCTCATTACCGTTGCAGATAGCAAATTTATCATGCTATTTCATTTTTTATTATTTCTTAATGATATTTACAACTGTATTCAATAAATACATCTAGTAAATTTGAACATATGGATATAATGACATGAAGACACTGCTGAGTAACTACCCAATGGTAGCACACTAATGATATGTCTACATTAGGAGATCACGGGGCCATCTTCTTTTCAGACGCATCGGATGGTTATCAGGAATTTAAGAGGAAGCAAGGTTAGAAACGAAATAGTTGGGATGATTCTGAAGTTTATTATGGAAGGAAAATTATCTGGATTGGGCCAGATCTGAAACAAAAGAAACGTTAAGGTGATTATGGATGGTTTTATTTGTAACAAACTAGGGAGCATTGAGGATTTTGCATTGTAAGGATTGGATATGAGAGGAATTCGATGGTTCAGTGGAGACCTATAGCTCAACTCCGTAAGTCCAAATAGACCTTATTATAGTCATGTATATGAGTCTTTTGTAATTAATTGGAAGTTTAGAGCGTTTGTCTAGTAAGTTCTGAAGTAATCGGAAACGTCGAGCGGTTTCTTGTCGTTTTAGTCTAGTATGAGGATTCCAAGTTAGTCGTTTGTCCTAGGTAGCGGATTTGCTCAACAGGGATAAGTGGAGTATTGTTAAAGGAAACTGTAGGACAGGAAGTCATCGGTTTACGAATAAATAAAATAAAATAAATTTTGGTTAGTTTAGTTTCTTTTTGTTTATATCAATTTACTTTTATTATTATTATTATTTTGATGTTACATTTATTTTTATTTATCGTACATAGAATGTGAATGAGCTACTCTGTCGCTATTACTAGGGTTCGTGGATGTGACTGAATGTAATATTTTCCAATACAGAATTAATAAAACAAAAAAAAAATATATAGATCTAATTTGAGAAGGTGAAAGTTAGGTATTTTGTCAATGAAATCTAAACACACTAATAAATTGCATGTTTTGTGTGTTTACGTTTCAACTCGTTTTGCATGTCATCAGAACTCTCCCGAAGTAGCTAAGTACAAGAGGCTAGTCTCTCGTTCTATCACATACCCTTTGATACCTCTTTACAACCCGGATGAAGATCTGCAAACGAAACGTAGATTTTACAACCATATTGTCCTATTTTACCATTGTATTTATTTTATTTTTTTTAATTTTTCATCATTCATATCATAAAATTAATAAATGATTCGACAGAGAGATAATACAAATATCGCATTATAACCCACCTCCGCAATATGGCCTCTGGAAAAAGTAATAAAAAGAGACAGGAATATGGCTGGAAAATAAATTACTGCAGCTCATTGTCCGCATTCTTCCAGGGTTACAATGCCTGCTCAGTAATGGGATCAAAGAGAGCTCATATTTTAATATCTATTCAATCAGGATTAAATTCAATATAATCACCGCAGTAGGGAGTCATCGAAATAGAGCCATCGGATCCTATTGAAAGTTGAATAATTATTTTTATTAATCAAGTACAAAAAAAATATATAGCTATTTGGCTGTTTTTTTTACTTTCCTACCTATATAAGGTACGGAAAGTATTGAAACTTGATCAAATTTCTGATTGCGCTTTTCGACGGATCTATACGTTTATTTTCGAATATGGACTTAATTCCCGAGGAATTTCTGGAAAAAAAGGTATAAAGAAAACATAAATGTTATGGGGCCTAACTCGCTAAGTATATATTATACGGTAAAATTTATAGTAAATCATTTAAAAGACAAATTACCCACAAAACAAAAAAAAAAAAACAGCTTCGGAATCGAACCAGTATTACCAAATGATACATGATACATATTCTATTTTCTGCACATGTTTTAATTTATTACTATCCTACCTATACAGATTAGGTAAGGAAAGTATAGCGATTTGGTCAAATTTCCGATATGCGGTTTTCGACGGATCTATAGTGCCGTCTTGTTTTTTTTTAAAGGAAATGAAATTCCCTACAAAACTATATAAATATCGTTCATTTTGGACAACTATTAAAGAAGTTACAGCTATTCAATTTCCCATGTAAGATTACGGTTCCATATGCCGGTATCAGAAAGGGGTGAATGAGAGAAAAAAGATGACTAAGTGAAAGTAAGAAAATCTGATGCCCGCTTCACACAAGCTTCACTATTTCCTCTACTTTTAACAGAAATTATTGTTTGAGTAAATTAAGCTACGGCGAAAAGTTTTTGACCAGCAATATTAGAGAGTATTGAAATGTTTATAATTGATAATTGGTTGACTGTCGTGGATAATGAAGAGAAGAATAGTTGGGGTGCTCAGTCAAAAAAGGAAGGCAAAAAATAAATTATAATATTTATTTTTTATTTTTTACATATGCCGACGTTTCGACCTGAAGTTCAGGCCTTCATCAGGGCTTTCTCCTTAAGTGTCAAGGGGAGAATCTTCATTCCCCCCTTGACACTTAAGGAGAAAGCCCTGATGAAGGCCTGAACTTCAGGTCGAAACGTCGGCATATGTAAAAAATAAAAAATAAATATTATATTTTATTTTTTGCCTTCCTTTTTTGACTGAGCACCCCAACTATTCTGCTCTTCATTGAAATGTTTACACTGATCTACCTTAAGCTGGATTACATTGCTTTATTTTATCAAATAAATCGTACTAAAATCTTTTCTTTGATAAATTTTCAGGAAAATAAGTCTAATTCAAAATTTTTTTTTTTGTTTCTTCATGAGCATATGCAAAGATACAAAAACGTTTCTGAAATAGGTAGGAAAGTCGTGTGAGTGGACACACCAGATTTTTTAATTATAAAATCGCCATTTATGAAAAAAACGGCTGAAAGATATATTTAAGAAAACTAAGAAAGAACTTTCTTTCTTCCTAATCTAAGCCATGCTGAAATGTACCCATCAGTACTTAGTAATGGTGGATTCTATCTCTGTTAAGTTCGAGAAGAATACTGATTTGCAATATTCCTTGACATTGAGAAAGAATTCGATAGCATCCGGCACGAAGGTCGTATAGAAAATAAACCGTAAATTCCTTCTACTATGATATTCTTTCTTTAACTTGCGAGGTATAAGGTAATGTTTTAAGCCCCCTCCTCTTCTATCTCTATACTTCCGAGAATCGTAGCACCAACATCTATCTCTTAAATAAACATAATGCTATTATCTCCTACCACCAAAAATTCAAATACATTTAAAACCATGTTTTTTTATTTATTTTTATTGTTTTTTTATTTTTAATGAAAATTACAACTGTATTACATGGAAAGTACAACAAGCAAATGTGACATTGGTTACATGATATGTACAACATGAAGAGAAACTTCCCATTGGTAGAACTCAAATTAAAGTTCTATATTAGAAAGTCCCGAGGCCATCTTCTTTTCAGACGCCTCGGAGTGTTATCAGGGATCGAGGAGGAAGCAAGGTTTCAAACGAGAGGATTCGGATGATTCTGCAGTTTGTTATGGAAGGATAGGTATCTGGATTGGGTCAAATCGGAAATATATGGAACATTAAGGTCTTTATGGATGATTTTATTTATGACAAAGGAAGGAGCGTTGAAAATTTTACGAAGGATTTTGGATTGCAAGGATTGGATACGAGAGGAATTCGATGGTTTAGTGGAGCCCGAAAGCTCAATTCCGTAAGTACAAATAGGTCTTATTATTGTCATAATAATGAGTAGTTTGTAATTGATTGAAAGCTTAGAGCGTTTGTCTTGTAAGAGCTGTAGTTGTCGAAAACGTTGGGAAGTTTCTAGTCGTTTCAGTCTGGTATGAGGGTACCATGTTTTTGATCTTAAAAAGTGGCTCCACAAATGAAAAAACGAAACAAATTTAATTCCAGATAATCAAGAATTTATGACTTTTGCTAACAACAGAAAGCGTTCCAGTCCTTACATGAAACTATGCACGTTATTAGATTAAAAAAAAAAAAAAAAAAAAAAAACTAGAACTGACCAAACGATTCAAACAACTGTCACACCTCTTCGACTTCATACATTCACTGAAGTTAGAAAACAAGTAACTACCCCAGACCAATGTACACAGACCTTTTTGGATATACGGAGTAGAACTTTGGATTTCAGCAATGAACTAACAAATAAAAAAAAATAAAATAAAAAATTACACAGTTCAAAATCTAAAATCCTGCGAAAAGTTTCAAACTAACCTCTATTTTTTTAAAAATAAACAACGAAATCACTAGACAACAAATAAATCGCGATTTGAAACTCGCGAGATTTTTTTTTTTTTTCACTTCAAACATCTATCCGTACATGGTATTGACGATCAGCAGATTTGTTGTGATAAATAATCATTGCCATTATAGGCTTGATTTTTTTTTATTTATGATATTTACAACTGTATTAATATAAATACATCAAGTAAATGTGTACACAGAAGTATAATCACATGAAGACGCTTGTTGAGAAACTACCCACTGATAGTACTCTAATAATATGTCTACAAAAGGAGATCACGCAGCCATGTTCTTTTCAGACGCCTCGGAGGATAATCAGGAATTGAAGAGGAAGCAAGGTTAGAAACAAGAGGATTCGGATGGTTACGAAGTTTATTATGGAAGGATAGATATTCTTGATTTAAGACTAATGTAAAGTTGGACTGAATGCTAACTCCGCGTTATATTTGAATATATAAATCGAATAGTAGTTCATAATCTTGAAAATTAGGATTTTAACAAGAAGTCAGATTTTGATAGGTCTTTACAAGAGTATCAAATCTCTTGTGCTTGATATTCAGTATTGTAAATATCATAATAAGATATGCATCGTTCTATCTTGTTTCACCTCACCCTCTGCATAACAAGTATAATATCTCTGATTGAAATTCCACAAAAGCTTAAATTGCTTAACTTTCCTTTCAACTTCGGTGAATCCATTGCCACCCTACGGAAGGTTCTGATGAAGCGAATGAGACAGGAAGGGAAAAAGCACTGATAGGAGGAATTCCAATGGGGGACAAGACACCCCCTTAGAAAGGAGGAAGGCGGGAGGTTTAATAAGGAGTCGTCTGTCAAGGATAACGCATTGCCCTGGCAACGGGCCACGCAGACAGACAGCTCCTTACGGTAAACAAGAGGACCCTGCTGTTGCTGTTTCAAGCATGGGCGAGCAGAACGGTAGCACTATCTTAGGCTAATAGGTCTGGCGACGTCGCGCCGCCCGGACTCCGGATATCGCTCATCAACGCGGAATGGTAAGATCTTGTCGCAACGCCAAGAAGGTGTTTACTCCGGAAGAATATATTGTCTTGGAATTCTACGACGTTGTACTTAATTTGAATAAGTAAATATATCTGTGTTAAAAGTTGTGGAGTGTTCTGTAAAAAATGTATTCATGAATATGGATGCAGTATTCAGTTGCTTGCGAATCCCGTCTCTTCAATCATCAGGCATAATTTATGAACGCATCAGTATTCGTGTAAAGTAATTATGAATACTTTCAATATTTGTTTTCGTGCTTGATGATTACAATGGCAAGTTATAGTTCGTAATTTGTATTTGAACACATTTTCACACGAATTAGAAAAAAATATATAAAGATGTGAGATATTATTCGGAATTGTATTAGCAAATTTAGTCATATGTACAAATACAAGTGGTATTCTTAACTCGTATCAACAATATCGAATATAAATGTAACTGGTATTCGATAGCATTTGCGATTACCTAATACAATTTTAATCTGTATTATATATAGTTTATACATAGATTTATACAGGTTTTATGTATATATATATATATATATATATATATATATATATATATATATATATATATATATTTATATACATAGGGTGTTTTAGAGTTATGTGACCAAACTTCTTCATAAGGAATGAAGGTCATTCACCGGACTTCCATAGAGTTTTTGTTTGATGTCATCCCCACCTAACATAAAAAAAAAAAACGATTTTTTTGGTAAGGGGTAATTGAATCTTGTGAAACAATATCCAGTGCCGTTCTACGACTCAGCTGATGAAGAAATATGCCGAGCCTGTCTTAATGCTCAAGGAAATCCCTTTCAACAACTATGAATGTTAATATTTACATTGGATTAATAAAGTGTTTAGAACAAATGAATAGGTTTTATTTATTTCATATAACGTAAACAATTCATAACAACGGAAATCTTTAGGTATGAATATCTCCTAAACATAGCGTTTGCGGAAATACCTTCAAAGGAAATTTTTTTGTTGTTTTGTGAATCCATATATATATATATATATATATATATATATATATATATGATATATAGATAGATATATATATATATATATATGATGATATATAAGGGGGTTCCCCATACAAATAGAGCCTAGCTTGGCTATTGTACAATAATCTGGTTTTACAAATTTACATTCATATAATTTAGATATAAATAAAACTTACAAAATTTAACGTTTAGAATGGTTTTCACAAAACATGAATAACAATAAAAATTAAAAACATAAAACGATTACTGCATAATAATAGTTATATGAACCAGTTACTATGATAGAAACAATAAAAAATAAAAATATTTATAAATATAAACATAATATTAATCTTAAAATAAACTAAAAACAAAAGCTTAATGATCAACAATTTTGTGTATGCACTTTGTATACTCCCATTGGAGCCCTTGGGCAGTGAAGGAGAATGTGATGTAGACTATTTTAGATAAATTGGCGGCATGATATACCTTCAAAGGAAATTTTTTTCTTGGTTTGAGAACCCTGAAACATCCTATATATATATATATATATATATATATATATATATATATGTGTGTATGTAAAACCTGTACCACTGCAACAAAAGAAGAGTCTTGGGTCTTGTACATGGAGATACAGTTTCAAGGCCAATGGTTGTACAGGCTGGTTTTAATTAACAGGCTAGATGTTCCCGAGGAGGGTCTCTCGACTCCAGGACAGATCCTCGGCTGATGAAGCAGAATAAATAATTACCTGCCATCAGCCGGTAATTTTTTCATTAGTTAATATTTGTTTATTAGAGTGATCTAAGCTAGTAATAATATATTTTCTTATTAATTATGATCCATATACAGATTCTAAATATAAGCATAGTTCAAAAAAAAAATATAACACATTTGTCTAAAAGAACTATTTTTCTGTTGTTTTTTTTCCCTTCACGAAGATAGTTTTGTTTCTAGAATAATTACAATTATTAAAAAAAAAAAAAAAAAAAATAGAATATCCTCTCCAAAATGAAATCCTGGCTCTGTTCCTACTGGATACTATCTTTCTCCTTGACTATCCTCTAATCATTACATTTGCTTATATTAGCGTCACTGTTAACCCTGAAGGGCGTGAATAAAGATATTAAAATAAAAAATGTCTTTAAAATAAGGTTTATAAATGTAATTTTGGAATACTTTTAAATTTACTGAAGCTGTTTTAAATGCATTTTCCTCTATCGTTGAAGATCAGTCTTTGGCGAATGTCCTTACTGCCACAGTAATTAATTTTGTGATACAAAGTTTGTAACTTGGTCTATCAATCTTGTTAATCCGCTAGTCCCCACGGCTAATCTTTAGCATGGTTGACAAATACCTTGAAAAGTATTATACCAAATAGTCAATAACAAGTAACAGGTTTCCAGGATGTTAACCAAAATCTTTTTATGGATGTTTCAGTTTTCTTTCGGAGGAAAAAAATGAAGTGATCTAAATAAAAAAAAAATTATAGTAATAATAAAATTTATGGAACAAATATAATTTCATTATTTATTATGTTTTTAGAATATTATGAGGCAGTGAATTATGAAAAATAGTACTTTGTAAGCTAGTTTAGAATTTACCGTTGATAGATATAATTTATTACTTTTTATTTTCACTTACCTATATATGAAATATATAGTAAAGGAAAGTATCGCGATCGTGAAAATTTTCGAATATCAGTTTTCAATGGAAATACACGTTTTTAGGTCTCCTGAGTCTAAATAACCAAGTCCCGAAAAATGGTCGGTGTGTGTTAACAGTCTAGCTCAAAAACGAAAAGTCGTACGAAAGTGAAATTGCATATTTAAGTTTTTTATATACTAGGGATGTTACAGCAACTTTTTCATCAAAATGGGCCAACCGGATGTGGCACTTTATAAAAAAGACTGAACACATTTTTACGATTATCTCGAAAACGGCTCAAACAATTTTAATTAAATTCATCAAATCAGTGCAAAATTAAGCAGTTTTAAATAAAATGCAGTTTTGTTTCTGATTGATGATCCCTAACAGGGCTTGAATGGTTAATTTTCAATGGTAAAAAAAGAAACTTGCCAACGGTTGTGATTACGTTTAATTTGAAGAAAACTCTGAGAAGTTGTGAATGTTTTATTGAACGCCTTGAAAAACAACCTCCTCAGAAAATGAAAAAGTAAAATTTGGAATTTTCGATTCCAATAAAAAATCAAATTTATGAGTATTAAGTACCACAAAAATGTAACATTTTCACAACACAAATTAATTGTTCTACTTTAGTGGAAGTTCCGTTCAAGTTCATTGGCAAAAACAAAAAAGAGTTTCAATGAACTCAGATACCCAACGTCCATAACCTTGATAGAAATTACTCCATGAAAAAAAGAACAAAATATTTTGGATTCCAAACCAAAAAACGTTTTACATATGACAGATTGGTTGTGGTTAAAATCTTTTTATGTCTCGCAGTACTCTAGAGAAGATCTCAAAGGCAGACCTAAAAAAATGCAGCTAGAGTCCAAAATTATTATTGTATTTCTCGAATTCCTCTCATATCCAATCCTTACAATCCAAAATCCTTCTTAAAATCGACAATGCTCCCTACTTTGGCATAAAAAAAATTCATCTATAACGTCCTTCAAACATGCGACTAAAAATATTATACTCTCTTTTTTCCAAAAGAAAATTGCTAAACAATAAATACCTAAAAATAAATACCTAAACATACCTACTAAAATAAATTTTGTTATACAGTATCACTTAACAATTCCACACTTATCTCAGTTGAACTAATCCGTTATCTAGCACTCCACCTGGACAAACGAATAGCTTGGAAGACCGAAATGACAAAAATCGTACGACGTTTCCGACTTCTCCAGAATTTATTAGACAAACATACTAAGCTTTCAATAAATTACAAAAGACTCATATACATGACTATAATAAGGACTATTTGGAATTACGGAATTGACCTTTGGGACTCCACTAAATCATCGAATTCCTCTCGTATCCAATCCTCACAATCCAAATTCATTCGTAAAATCCTCAATGCTCCCTGCTTTGTCACAAATAAAATCATCCATAACGACCTTATCGTTCCTTATGTTTCGGATTTGGCCCAATCCAGGTACTTATCTTTCCATAATAAACTTCTGAACCATCTGAACCTTCTTGGTTCTAACCTTGGTTCCTCTTCTATTGCTGATAACCCTCCGATGCGTCTGAAAAGAAGATGGCCTCGGGACCTTCTGATGTAGAACTATAATTGGAGTACTACCAATGAGTAGTTTCTCTTCATGTTGTACATATTATGTTACTAACTCCAAATTTACTTGTTGTATTTTTCATGTTATAAAGTTGGAAATTTCAAGGAGTATGTTTTAAAAAAAAAATTATTTACCTAATTTCTTTTCTTTTTAACCGACTTCCTTAATCGGTAAATGTGATTGTGATCCTAATCCAGTGCGATTATACCGAAGGTCGAGGTCTGCCGAAGGGACGGCAGTGGCAATTAGAGAGGGAGAGGATGACAGAGGGGGACAGACCGGGCGATGAATATTGAAAAGATCCGATTGTCAAGGGCTCTCAATTACCTCGAGGTTTCTTTAATTAAGACCTCAAGGACCTCTAAAGCGGACCTCACCTGTAATTGAGTATCTTTCCCCCATTAAGCAGTATTAGCAAGTAACAAGATCTTAAAATCTAAATCCGAGTCAGCGGTCGAAGGGGTTGTAAATTATACAGGTGTGCACTGTATAATTTACACAAAGCTTTCCAGCCAAGGCAGTACTGTGTTTATCTTAATAAGAGCTAAAATCCCAACTCTAAAAATATTATACTCATATAGATTCCGATACATTAATTATAAAAAAGAGGACGCCGCAGAACCCAGAAAAAGTGACAAAACCTCCTATATTTAAGGTGTTACAAATATTCAAATTTCCTGTATTTTTAATGTAAGACATAGGTAACTTATATATTTAAAAAGTTTAGGCACGTATAAAAATACCGATTTCCAAGATTTTCAATAAAGTATGAATAAAAACTTATTTCTACCGAACTAATTTTACAACTTATAGAGTTGCGTCTTGTTCATGGTCTTGTTCTTGCGCAAGAGTCTCGCAACGGTCTTGCAGTTACTTATTAGCTTATTACTATAGAGATATTACTGTAATATTTTAGATAGGAGAAACCTAAATTAGCTCGAATGAAAAAATAGAGGAGTTAAATGCAAAAGTATATTAGTTATACCAATTATTAACATATAGTAACTAAAACTATCAAGTATTAGTAATTATTTTGCCTTAATTATTATTTAAAAAAATTATTTTTTTTTTACCAGTCCTGGTTTGGTCTGGCAAAAGTTAGGTGGCCTTGGTCTTCGTCCTGCACTTTGCAAGACCAAGACCGATTTTGGGCAACACTAACAACTTATTATAAATCATTAAATATATTTTTGGTGCTTTTGTTGAGTTCTGAAAATAAACTTTTATTAAAATGAGTCAAATGTGTTATTTATTATTAAATTCTAAGATTTCGTATTTTTAATGGAAATCTGGTTTCTTAAAGGATATCAATAGGATTAGTACCGTGAACCAACGACCACCAAGGATTTACTGTAATTAAAATATTCCTTTATCCCTATTCTAATGATTAATAAAAAACCAGTTAAAGTAACTTGCGGTTTTAGTATTTATCCGGCAAATTCAGGTAAGAAATCTGTACCAAAACCGAGCGAGATGAAAAATCCTACATATACGTAAGTAAATATATACCTAACATAATTCAACTTCTCCTAGAAAATTGGATAAAAAATGATGAAGTAAATGAACTCAAAGAAAATACGAAGGAACAGATTCAAGAATAATTTTTAAAAAATTTTTGTCTCGAAATTGTTACAGGGATCATGCATTTTTTTTTAACTCCATTTGCTTGTAGATTGATTTGCGTTGGTTGTCTTACTACAAGTTTTCTTCGAGACTATGCGCTCTTTATAATAATATAGGAAATAAATACTTATAATTGATTCGGTAAATAGCCTATTATTATTATTATTTTAATTTTTAATTAGCAAATAAAATATATTCCAAACGTAATAATCAGTAAAAATGAAAAATATAATTAGGAAAATTCCAGATTAATACTTGCATTTCGGAGACATAAGGCTGTGGGTCAACTTTTTTCAGCTAAAACATAATATGTGATTTATATATATATATATATATATATATATATATATATATATATATATATATATATATATATATATATATATATAATACTAATAATAATAATAATGCTTATTATTATTATAACTGAAGGTTCGAAGAAAAAGAAGAAGGTTCCATCGGATTCTTCTTGCGCCATCTACTAAACCCAACCCCAATAGACCAGTCTTTAATATATATATTTATTTATTCTTGGCGCTACGGTCCTGTCAGAACCTGGGCCTCTCTTATGATCCTTCGCAACTCTCCTCTATCTCGGAGAAAATATTAAATTACAGATCCCTTTCTTATAGAACAAAGATTACGGTGTATGAGGAAGTCATCAGGCCCGTCGTCACATATGGCTCTGAGACTTGGGTGATCTCCAAAGCATCGGAAAAAAGGCTACTCGCACGGGAGAGAAGGGTTCTCTGCAAGATTTATGGTCCGGTGTGCGAACAGGGACAATGGAGAATTTGCACTAAGAAAGAGCTGTGTGAAATGTATGCAAGGCCGGATTTGGTCTCAATTGTGAGCGGACACCAGATCAGATTGTTGGGCCATGTAGCGCGCATGCCCCGAGACGCGATTCCCAAACGCTTGCAAGGGGATCGGTCTATGATATGGTACAGATGATTGGGTCTTGAAAGAAATAAGAGGACTGTACTGAAATGAACTATAATTATTATATTTAAACATTAAATAGAGATAGGGGTTTGGCATATAAAGGTTTACTTGATGTGGCTGCATGCTGACTGAGGTACGGTGGTTGGTATCGTTGGTCGGCCGGCTGCAATAATTCCTCACCTCCATGGGTCCGGTAAGTCTCAGTGTTTTCTACTCCATGCTTCTTCCCATGGTAGAACAGAGTATGAATGATAGTATTGAAGAAGGAAGAGAAATCGTCTTCTTCTCGTGTCAGTCGCCCATTTTCTTCTCTACTAAAAATTTAAGTGCAGACTGCGCCATCGTCGCTGCAGTGTTACCTACATGGCTGGTCCTTTACATGTATCCCATGAAGGTGGGGGAGGAGAGGGCGAGTAACATCAATTTAGGGTGATCAACCCTAAACAATGAATATTATGCTTTGTTTGATTATTTTTAATAAAACATATAATGAGTAAGTCATTATAACACTTTCATTGTTCAAATGAAAGGAACACATATGTTAGTTATTATTTGGCCTCAAGTAACCACCAGCTGAACGATTATCCTAGTTAGTTCTTCATTGATTAAAATATTCCTGAGGAACGAATGCTAGTAATTAAATTGTTCCTATCCGCAAGATGGGCGGGGGTAGATAACAGAGCTCCCAGAGGCGGGGGTAGCCTTTCCAAAGCCAGTGAGCCACAAACGCAGGTGCGCCCTTCGCTGGCAAAAGGTTGCGTCCAATTTGATTCTTTTGACCAGAGCCCGGCCCAATCTCCCATTTATTACCGCCTCAAGGCCTTTAATTCTCTATTTAGCGTCGGCGTCCGGGGCCTTTTGATCCGATAACTCTTATTGCCCTCCTCAGTCGATGCGATGACCGCAATGACACTGGCGGAGTTCGATTAAGTGAATTGAGGGGCTTGAACGCAATGCGGTTTTCACGGTCTATAAAATATATCAATTCTGTTGTTATAAAGCATTCCTCAAGGCTTGAATCGTTTCAGATATTGAACAGGTAGAATATATGCTGAAACGTATCGATATAACTGACAACAGGAATCGATTCCACAGTACTTTCTATCGACTTACAGCAGTGGCCCAATTTCTTTACTGGATTATTTGTTTATTAATAAATATTACAATCTGTCTCAATATAGGATATTTATAATAGAGTTCTGAGAGCACAATCACACCACATTTACAAAATCAAAAAGAATAAATAAGGTAAGTTCAATATAATAATATAAATAATATAAAGCTAAATAAGAACAAAATAAAATATCATAGTGAAGGAAGAAAATATAAATAATAGTAATGATAGAATAAAAATTAATGAATAAAATAGAATTAAAATTATCTTTAAAAAAATTAATGAAAATAAACATCTTAGACGCAGGCATACATATTTATACTATTTATAGTCGGCCATGGAAACTCCGAACCAGACTTGTCCCCACAAGAGGAGGGAAAGCGAGTATTCAGGAGATCCCTGCGCTTCTTCCTCAACCATTTCACTGGTATTACAAGCCAGCGGAGATTGAGTAAGGGCGTTAAAACCACAGACAGAATGTCACAATTACACTAAGAATGAAATTATAATAATGAACGATTGGCGACTGATTATTACGATTAATCATAGGCAGTTAATATGTGATATATTTGACTCAATACAATATTTAGCAATTTTGTATTTAGCAATTGCACTAGCAAATTAAGATGTGATTAATTTAAAATATAAAAATTAATAAAATAAAATAAAAAAAATTGTCACAGACATAAGTAAAAAACCCTACCTATTTCAGAAAACTATTTACATTTTTATATATGTTCATGAAGAAACAAAAAAAAATTGAATTAGATTTATTTTCCTGAAAATCGATCAAAGAAAATATATGAGTACGATTTATTTGATAAACTAAAGCAATGTAAACCGGCTTAAGGTAGATTAGTTTAAAAATTCCAATACTCTCTAATATTGCTTATCAAAAACTTTTTGCCATAGCTTAGTGTTGTTAAACAATAATTTCTGTTAAAAGTAGAGGAAATAGTGAAGCTTGTGTGATGCGAGCAACAGATTTTCTTACTTTCACTTTATTCTCTTATTCACCCCTTTCTGACACCCGAATTGTACCTAAAATCTTACATTGGAAATTGAATAGCATTTCGAAAATTTGACCTAGTATTAATACTTTAGTACCTTGTAGTAATACTTTATTTACCTAGTATAGGAAGGAAAGTAATAAGTTAAAACATGTGTAAAAAAAAGAATAAGCTGTATCATCGCTAATACTGGTTCGATTCCGATGATGTTTTTTATGTTTTGTTGGTAATTCAATTACCTTTTAAAAGTTTTATTATAAATTTTACCATGTCTGTAAGGTCTGTACCATGGACTATAAATGTTAATCATTAGAAGCCCCCATTCAACATCTACCAGATGTAACATTTTATTTTATATTTCAGTTTATTTGTTAATTATTTCTTTGTTTTTTCTTAACTTCAATTTGCTCGTTATAATTTTGATCTATTTTAGCTTAGGTCTGTTTCCTCACTGTTACAGGATAAAGGAAGGCATACTACATTCAAAAATTAGTGCTTCCTATTAAAATACTGTATCTGATGCAACATGCGCATGTTGTCTCATTTATATATGATGATCAATTTAATTTTTGGACACTTATTTTCACTCTAGTCCTTTTTGCCTCCATTTTTATAATAGTGTAGGCCCTTTCATTGCCTACCTAATTCCTTCCAAGAATCACATCGGGTGAATCCGAAGCTCCCATCAGAAATGGAAAAAATATATTATTTTTTTCTACTTATCTTATATGTATTGGATCATACAGGAAACTTGTTTCTAATGCTTAACTATATTTTTTAGTATAGATCCATAAATTAATAATAAATTAGAGTATATACGAATCTATAGTCTATTGAATCAAGAGAGAATATTTTAATAAAAGAAGGAAAGGAGACCTTCAGTGATCGAACGCACTCGGACCGGTGATGTATTCTATTCGCGACCTAGGGGAACCCAAGTCCCCTTTTGAGACCGACTCATGACTAGAACGGATAAAGGAGTTACTTGTCAACGACCATTTGTTACCATCCTCTTAGCTCCGGAGTATCGCCTCCGCTATAGGCCACGGGGTGTTAGTCTCAGCGAAATATTACAGCACTATAGCGGACCGCCATCAAAACATGTATTAGGGAGTATCATTAGATATTTTAGAAGCTGTATCAGTTATATAAATATTGTCCATTATATTATAACAATATTAATACTGTGATGCGTCACTTTTATTGACGAATTCAGAAAGGTGTATAATTTTATTTTATACAGAAATCTAGAACATTTTATTGTGATGTACGTAAAATCTCACATTTCTTTGTTGAATATCACATTTTGTCACAATTATTATAACAATTTAATAATATATATCTTTTTTCACTTTAGAACTCAGCGGCCCTCCTTACTTTTTCACAGCCTACAATTCAAATACTCCATTCAATTCCGTCCCAGTAGATCCCGCACTTCCGACCTCTATCCTCCTCCTCACCGAACTGCTGCGTTTGACAAATCCTTTGTAATCCAAGCTGACTACCTCTGGAATTCTGTCCCTCCTGATATTAGACACGAACAATCAGTTTCTTCTTTCACAACTCTCTTCTATAAACACCTACTTCTTTCCCAATCAGACTGATGATGAAATGTACATAAGAGAATACTTTAAGTACCTCTAGAGGATATTTATGTTTACTTATATTATATTTATGTATGATTTTCTCTCTCTTTCTATCTTTATTCATATTTTTAATTAACAATTATTTCTAAGTACTTTATTTATGGATGGTCACACTCGCATTTATTCTGTATTTATGATTTATTCTAAAGGGACAACAGTCCCAGAATAATAAAAAAAAATAATTTTGCATCGGAGTAGCTCGCTTACCCCCGTTATGTACAATTAAATAATTAAGGGGTTGGTGGGTCATAAGTAGGCTAAATAGTGGCAAAAATATTTTATTAAAAGCCAACGTTTCGACCCAACTTTGCAGGTCTTCTTCAGGGAAATGTGTTCAGCTAGGAGTTTCACTTAGAACTGAAGTGTCCTAAGTGAAACTCCTAGCTGAACACACCTCCCTGAAGAAGACCTGGAAAGTCGGGTCGAGACGTTTGCTTTTAATAAAATAGTTTTAGGCACTATTTATTCTATTTATGACCGCCACCCCGGACTATCTTCTTCCTTTATAATGAAACAGCCAACTATTAAATATTCAAAAATAAATTAAACACCAAAATGATAATAATACTAAAAATAAATGAATATAAACTAAAATATACTAAACTAATTTAAATAAAAACTTGAATACAGACGTAAAATTTACAAAATTTACCAGAGAAGAACTCCGAGCCAAGCCTTTCCACCCACTCATGGAAGGAAAAACAGGGCTCCAGGAGATATCAGCGCCTTTCACTCATACGCTTCGTTTAGTATTAAAGACCAATGGAGGCTGAACTGATGCGCTATACCCACATACGTACATGGCTTGAGTGGAGAATCTGCCCATTGCGAGCACTCCGATATATGCTTATTTACATAAGGTCTATTGGCTACTGCCGCTCCAAATTTCGAAAAAGATCGCAGGGTTAGTTGGAGAAAGATATGGATTTTGCAAGGGAATATGGATGATATGTAAGGTTCTGATAAAGTTTGGAGAATTTTTCTGGAATATAAGATCTAGAATAAATGAGATATTACGGTCATGGTGTAGGGTTTTGTTGGTTACACATAACGTAGCATTAACTATCTTTTGAAGGACTTTGGATTGAAGACATTGTAGGATGACAGAGATATTGGTATTACTGCAAGAAGCCACATTTTCTTAGGTTTCGTGTATTTTTTTCTATTTAACAAAATATTACATTCATAGAATAAAAAGCTGAATCCAAGAACCCATTGGGCGATTTATTATTGAATCGTAAATAAAACCATTTTTTTTTAAATGTATGCCCACCAGTTTATATCAACAACAATCCAATTGCTCAGACGGACACTATACGCTACCTCGGATTAATATTCGACAAAAGGATGACCTGGGGCCTACTCGTCAAAATGAAAAGAAAGACTTTGAAAAAGCGACTGGAAATACTATAGTAACTTTTTTCTAAATTAAAATTGAAAATTAGACAAAAACTAAATACATACACTTACCTGCTCAAACCCATAAAAAAACTACAATCTTTTCAATCTAAAATTTGAGGACTAATAACTGCAGCCCCCTGGTATGTCAACAACAAGACTTTACATACCGACCTAAGACAACAAACCATTGACCAGCACATACGTACTCTCTACTCCCGTTTTCATCTTAAACTATACGGACATCACAATGGACTTATCAACGACATGGCCACGGCTGAAATGCTCATCAGGAGGCGACTGAAAAGTGGCTGGATGAGAGATCTCCTTTCCTCATTTTAGGATGTAAACAGACCAGGGAAGAGGTAATGCTGGGTACAATTCTTCGTCATGCCTATAAGGTCATTTTGTTGCCTAACAACAAATCTGCTGATTGTCACTACCATGACAGGTACGGATGATTAATTAAAACTTTTTTTTTTTAAATCCCTGACCTTGTGATAAGTTTGAAAAAAGTTCTTTTAAGATTTTCCCTACTTGATGACACTTTATATATAGCTATAGATAATATTACAAAGGAGATGATTACATCGGTATTATAAGTATAAAAAAGAATACATTTGATTTCGTAAAGACATTTAACAACTTGAGAATGACAGACTCCGAAAAAAAAAATCAGGAAAAAATAAAGGCAATATCGGTAGCAATCCCTGTTATTCTTCGGTTTCAATATTACCTCGTTAGCCCTCACTTCTCAGAATTTATATTACAATCTATTTATAGATGCGACACGTGGACGCTAGCTTAGAAGAAAGAATGACGTTTTAAGGATTCAGAAAATAAAGTAGTGTCAAAAAGATTACTTCAAGGGATAATATTACTACAATGATGTCAAAGATTGCGCGTTGCTGATTGTGGACTACAAGCGATTATAAAAGGCGCTGAAGGGTGATGATTTCCGGAAATGTGGATGCTGGCGTCTTTAAACCAGAAATAGATTATTTGATTCAATAAAGTATCAGATTATATCAGTGAGTGAGGTACTCTGCTCTTACGCCTCGGGTATCGGATTGGAGACAGTTTGTGACCTGATGTAGCAGGGAAATATTTATTCTGTTGCGTCGGCTCTGCATAAACCTTGCAGACGATAGACACTCTCCGGGCACACCCAGCATCTCTAAACAGGGGGCGCATAATTGAGAGTGATATTGATTACACTTTCTTCTTTCCTGATAACCCTCCTAGGCGTCTGAAAAGAAGATGGCCTCGTGATCTCCTAATGCCGACATATTATTAGCGTACTATCAATAGGTAGTTTCTCAACAAGTGTTTCATGTCATATCCGTTTAAACAATTTTCTGGATGTATTTTTTTATACAGTTGTAAATATAATAATAAAAAAAATAATAATAAGTTTTTCATCCCGGCTTCATCATGGAAACTGAATCCCTTTATTTAATTAATTTCCTGGAAAAAAACACCTCTTGTCCCTTTCCTAATAATAATAATTGATTCTCTGAAAGGAAATTCGAAGGATATATTTATAGCATTAGCAAAATAAATTAAAAATTTAAGGATTATATTTTCCTCTGTTATTTTTAAATTATTGATTTTTATTTCTGAAATTAAATTTTAATTAAAAAAACTCTAACATTCTTTTGTTTATTATATTGAACGCATACTAAGTATAAGTTGTTATGCCTTAAGCATGATCAATATTGATTCCTTATGATTTCACTAAACTTCTTAAAACACTTAACCTAAAAACTTAAACAATAATAATTTTTTTTTTTTGTTTATTTAATGGAATTTACAACTGTATACAAATACAACAAGTAAATATGCGCAAATATAAATAATGGCATGTACAGGCTTGAAGAGTTACTACCCAGTGGTAGCACTCTCTAAATAATTTTAAGTAAGAAGATCACGAAGCCATCTCCTTTTCAGACGCCTAGGAGGATTATCAGGAATCGAGAAAGAAGCGGATTTGGATGGGACTGAAGTTTATCATGAAAGGATAGATATCTAGCTCGAGCTAAATCAGCGACATATGGTACATTAAGGTCTTTATGAATGGTTTTATTTGTGACAAAGTATGGAGCATTTAGGATTTTACGGAGGATTTTGGATTGTAAGGATTGGATACGATAGGAATTCGATGGTTTGGTGGAGCCCCAAAGCTCAACTCCGTATGTCCATATAGGTCTTATTATAGTTATGTAGATAAGTCTTTTGTAATTAATAGAAAGTTTGGAGCGTTTGTCTAGTAAGTGTTGGAGCAGTCAGAAACGTCTAAACAATAATAATTAAACTAGAATAAACATCTTGGGCAAATAAAGTATACATAACTAGAAAAAAAGAAGAGTAACATACACAGTTTAATTTTGATGTATTATTTTCAATAATGAACCATGGTGATCTAACAAAAAATTCAAAAACTTAACCCACCTCAAAATTTGAGGTTTTACGTTTCAGGAAACGTAGAATTAAAAAAACGAATAAAATATTTTTTTTTTGGTATTTATTTTTAAATTTCGCTATAAAATCAGAGATCACCCGAGGATGATCCTACTTCATCGACATTTCTATCAGCATTTTCCTTTCAAAATGGCGACCGAAAAACCTGCATTGCTATAGACTGTAGTGCTTGAACGAATGTACCGATTTCAATGAAACTTGACTAAAGTCTTATTCTCGATGCCCTTTAAATTTTTCTGTATAACATACTCCAACGAAAAGGAGCTAGAAAAAAGTTACTAGGGATGGTAAAATTATATTCCGAATAACTCAAAAAGTATACACTTTTTTGTCGATATTGTGATAAGATGTTTCAAAGGTATTTAAAATTCCTAAAAAAATTAACAAAGTTTCATCGAAATCAAAGCACTATTAGAAAAGATAACGCGATTTCCAAATATTTTTGGTTTATTATTTTCAATAATGAACCATTGTGATCGAACATAAAATTCAAAAACTTAACCCCGCTCAAAATTTCAGGTTTTACGCTTCAGGATACGTAGATTTCATAAAACGAATAAAAATTTCTTTGTCCGTCCGCGCATTTTCTCCAAAACTACTGGAGCGATTATTTTGAAATTTGGCTTTAAAATCAGAGGTCACCCGAGGATGATCCTACTTCATCGACATTTCTATCAGCATTTTCCTTTAAAAATGGCGAAAGAAAAACCTGCATTGCTGTAGACTGAAGCGCCTAAACGAATGTACCTATTTCAATGAAACAAGTCTTATTCTCGATGCCCTTTAAATTTATCTATATAACATACTTCAACGAAAAGGAGCTGGAAAAAAAGTTACGAGGGATGGTAAAATTAGATTCCGAATAACTCAAAAAGTATACACTTTTTTTGTGGATATTGTGATAAGATGTTTCATAGGTATTTAAATTTCCTAAGAAAATGAACAAAGTTTCATCGAAATCGAATTTCCTAAAAAACAAAAAAAAAAAAAAAAACACGTTTAAATCGGACAATTAGGAGTAAATATGAGGTCTCTAGATGTTTTTAGATGTTACACTGCAAAGGTTATATCCTTTGGTTTTTGGTGGTACTGAAGTAATACTAATTATATTAGCATATTATTAATGATTTAAAAAAAATTGTTTAGTCCAATAATTGGAATAACTTTTTACTGCTTTTTTTAACCAGGAAGGTAATTTTATCTTAGATGTATAATTGATTGAAAGTAATAAACCATTGTGAAATAATTTGCAGCGTTTTTTTTTTATTTAAATAGTTAAATACGAAAAGAATATTTAATTAATCATAACATCGAGACCTCTAGTGTTGACTAAATCTCAATTGCGCTAGATACACTTGATAGAGAGAGGATATGTAGCAAATCAATGAGGCCGTAGGAGCAAACAGTCCTGCAGCAATTAGAGCACTGCTTAGGGCGATCTTCAGGAGTAGTTAATCATAGGATCATCAGTCCTCAATCGTGGATCAGTCCAAGGCCTAGCAGCTACGCGGAGGACATATTGATTAGTTCCCTCTGATCTGAGAGGATATTGTAATCATCAACTACCAAAAACAAAAAGAAAATAATACACAGTTTAGTTAAGTAAAGAAGATGGAAGTAGTGATATCAGTAAAGATTGCCAAGATATGTATCGTTATATATATCGATTGAAAGACAACAAAAATTATTTCATTCAAATTCATGTAAAAGATTTTAAGACTTTAAGAAAAAGCAGTAGAAATAGTCTTTTGGAGAAGAGCAACTAGAAAATACAGATGGGGAAGAATTAAAAATGAAAATAAAAGGCTGGAACTGATGGTGGTTAAAAATAACAATCTAGCAGATACAGAAGAAAAAAGATTAAGGTGGTTTGGACACGTTAAAAACTGTCTCCAGAAAGATTTTTGAAAATAAGTATGGAACAGAAAGTAGAAGAAAGGAAGAAAACTGAAGGTAAAATGGAAAAGCGAGTTTGACGAAAGAATGACGGGATACGGGATCAGAGAAGATCAAGCCATGGATCTAGAGATTTGGAAAAAAAATCAAATTGAAATTTTCGTCAAGAAAAACCACAATAGTTGAAAAGTCTTTATAAATCGTTATAAAAAAAAAAAAGCTAGCACCAGGTATTTCTCTTATATTTTCATTCATTTATTCATTCTTTTGAATGAATGAATGAATGAAAATATGTTTTATTTTTCTGGGACTGCTGTCCCTTAAGAACAAATTATAAGTACTGCATACATGTATAAGTGGTCATAAATAGAGTAAATATTTACAATATTGGTTATTTAAAAGTAAAAATATAGACGAAGAGAGAGAAAAAAATACATGAAAAGCATACACATACAGAAACTAAAATAACAGAAATATTTTCGGGGGGTACTTAGATAACTCCACAAAATAACTTACTAAGTTGTTACTCACTTTGGAAAATTGGATAAAATTATGACATATCACAACATATACCATATATGCTTCGACGAGACACGTGTCCAATGGTTTATATTGTCCAGAATTAAATTCCTTAGACGGACATATTATGTTATCTTGGACCAATATTCTACAAAAGAATGACTTAAGGCCAACATGCCACAATGAAAAGAATAACTTTAAACAAGCTACTGAAAATATTATACCCTATTTTCTTCAAAATAAAAATCGAAAATCAGAAAAAAAATAAATAAATACACATATAGAAACACATGTCGAAGATTTATGATTCAACAAAAAAAGACTCACAAAAACTGCAATCTTAATTTAAAATGTTGAGACTAATATCTAAGCTAGTACTAATAACAAAAAAATTCACATCGACTTCATAACAAGTTATGTTGACAAAACAGACTTATAAACGGCATGGCCACAGCTGATACGCCTATCATGAGACTACTGAAAAGGAGGCGAATGGGAGATTTCTTTCCTGATTTAAGGAAGGCTAAATCTAATTCAATCTCCAAAAAAAAAAAAAAAAAAAACGAAACTTGCCTAAAGAAGTTTTCACCCCTCAAAAAAATAAGAAATTCATTTTTCAAATTTTGTCTATGTTTCCTGATAGTCTGTGGATAGCTATGGGACGGCCCGGACACCATAACATTCCATTCTTATTTTATTTATGTCATTATTTTTACAGCTATCTGCTTTTAGGTTGGAATAGATGCTGAGGGAAGCTGAAGAAAAAAATAAACACGCAAATAAAACAGTTGGAGGGCAGTGAAGTTGAGAAAAAAAAAACACAGAAGGAAGCTAATGTTTAAAACCGCAGAATCCTCTAAAACTAAAAAACAAGGGGCCACCACTTTAAGGGATTCTGGTAGGTTCACTCAATATCCATAAACAATTGATTTATACAATTTAATTTTTGGAAAGAAAAAACAATAAAAAGCTATGAGTAACAAAGTTAGAAAACACAAATACAAAAGCAAATAACATTAATTACAGAATGAAGAGAGGAACAAAGATAAAGTTTTATAAAGAAAAGAATACAATTATTAACAGATACTTATACGATTTGCAACTCCAGAACAGATAATAATACCGCGATGGGCCCAGACGTTTGTTATGCCGCTAGGTACAATTATACAATCTTCACGTTAGCGACAAACACAGTGATTCTTTCTATCACACACTCACAAAAGCGTCTCCTATTTTTCCACCTGTTTTTCTTTAACGACTCAATCGATATTTTGTTTCAAGCCTAGACGATTGATTTCCAAAGAGGTTTGGAAAAAGTAAAACTGGCTGCAGCACTGATTACTGAAGGCGTCATTACGTCAAAAGAGGATTGTGGTAACATATATATATATATATATATATATATATATAAACAACCGATAAGGAAAACAATGAACGATTCACAAAAATCTAGAAATAAATTAAAGAAAAAAAAAGTAGATGTAAGAATTTTAATTCAAAATGAAAGTCACATGCCCATAAACGACTTTATCCCTCTAAGGACCTAAAAAAAAATTAAATAAGCTTCTGCATTTCATTACTTCTAAACCTTCAAAATTAAGAAAGAATTTGTATTCATGGACTTGTGTAAACGGTTTCCCTTGAATATAAGATTTTGTCCCAACTGGTTCAGGTCGGAAATATTCCCGAGGTAATGACTGAGCTCGGGTCTCGTTCATCAAGATTTGAAATTCCAGTGTCCCTCCACGGTCCTTAAATAAAATATGGAATAGGACTCTTCCCCTCTCTCTCATTGTATTTCATCCTAATCTCAGTCCAGAAACAGTCTTATTTTAGTTTATGTTTAGAATAAAATAAATAATTTACTCAAACGAGAATATTTTATTTACACTTTTATGTGTATTATGTTGAACACATAATAGATCACTTAGATGAAGTGGTCCTACATGGTTTAATTTTTAAATAAATAAATATAAAATAACTTTATTCTGGAACAATGTCACTTCAGAATAACAAAAATAGAACATAATTAAAAGACTACATCTGGCCAAAGTAAAACAATAATAAAAAAAGAGAAAGTAAAGAAAATATTATTTAAACAAGCTATATACAAAAACAATAAATCTACATACAAAACACTTAAGACTATGATAAAACATTTAAAACTATGTACAGTAGGAAAAATTATAATTATACACTTTTGAAAAATAAAATAACAAAAAATACATCGAGTTCTTCTTTAAAATGAGCTGTGTTTCTGCTAACGGAGGAAAGACAAATCTGACAATATAAAATGTCAGAGTATTTAAATAATGAATAATATCTAAACACATCGTTATCTTATTGTAACTATTGGTACAAATGTATTTGTGTAAGAATAAAAATAATAAAAAAACAAACAATATATGCATTCAGTGGCACTGAGAATAGGAAGATATTCTAAAATCTCTAGTGAAGTTTACAGTATGGAATGGTACTGTCATTTAATGATGAATGATATAATAAAAATGTATAATATCAAAAGTGTAGCAAGCATCTGACTGTTTCGGGGATAGGAATTGGAATAGGATGATTTCGGATGTGAATATGGAGGGGGAATGCCGAATTTTGATAGGCAGAGAATTCGAGAAATTGACAACGTGAGCTATAAAGGAGTTTTGAAATGAGGCAGATCTGTGAGAAGGTATGTAGAGGTCAGAAGGTCGAGATCTTGTTGAAAGGGAATGGACTGAGGACTTGAATTGGAGAAGGTTGTAGGCGTAAGAAGGACGATGGTTGTTGATGATTTGATAGAGGAACGTACCTAGGAAATATTGTCTTCGAAAGGAGGGGAAGAGCTAACTTAACTCAGTGTAGTAGTGAGAGACATGGGAGTAAAAAGATTCTTACAATAAAACTGTTAATCTAATTTTGCCAAAGTCCTGGAAAAAAGGGTATATTCAAATTTAGTAGAAAGCCCTATACATTCTAAAGTATAACTCCATTTCAAATATAACTCCATTTGTTTCATAATATTTTTGAAGTGAAAACATCTTTAGGCGTCTTTTTTACTTGTTTGTTAGTAAATTATATTAGAATTAGATTGACCTGTCAGATTTCCCATGCGTAACGCTCGGGAAAATCATCAGGAGTTGAATATTTTTTTTTTTGTATATGGATCATAATATCTAAAAAAATAAAAAACTGACCTGCATATTATTTGCAATGGAAATGTTCATCATTTCATCCTCTCTGTAATGAGGTATTATACTAAATTGTATCTTAACACGACGGAGCACAGTTATCGAAAAAGGCTTAAAAACGGCAAAAGCCCTGGGAAACGTTCAATTTAAGCAAGATATTTGAAATTCGGAATTTATTATAGCATGTCGAGCATCATGAATTAATATACAACAAAACTTTTGCGGTAAGACCGACCGTTATCATTAATGTTAATTTTTTTTTAATTAGCAAACTCGTCTAAAATATATTTAATTATTTATATCAAGTTGCATGATTAATGTGGCAGAAACAGACTTTTTACTTATATTTTATTGAATATCTTTAAAACTGGTGTTTTTATTCGTTTTTATTTAGGTATATATGAGTTAACTATGTTAGACAAAAAAGACATAGAAATTTGAATTATCATAATACCTTAAAAATAGGGGTTTTGAAGCTCTCACACCACTGTGCGCCGTGTGAGAGAGGCGTAAAGTAAAAATCATGAGTTTTTTTTATTATTTTATTCCACGAACCGACCAGCAAGGACCACGCGAATATCATTTCCGTTTCCTCTTCACACCCTCAGCCTTCCTCTTACTCCAATACTCTCTCATCCTCCTGGACTATTCCTCTCGCTATTCCTTAGTCCATTTTCTCCCTATCACCTACAAGAACCCCAAACCCTATAACGAGTTTTATGATTAAGATATGGATTAAAATATCTCAGAAACTAAAAATGGAACCTGCGTACTGTAAGCGAGGGAAATGTTCAGCATTTCATACTATTTTTTTTTTTTATTAAAGAAATTTACCGAGGCCATCTTCTTTCAGAGGCCTTGGAGGGTTATCAGGAATAGAAGAGAAAGCAAGGTTGGAAACAAGAGGGTTCGGATAGTTCAGAAGTTTATTATCCAAGGATTGGTACCTGGATTGAGCTAAATCGGAAACATATGGCACATTAAGGTCATTATAGATGATTTTATTTTTGACAAAGTAGGGAGCATTAAGGATTTTACGAAGGATTTTGGATTGTAGGGATTGGATACGAGAGGAATTTGATGGTTTAGTAGAGCTCCAAAGTTCGATCCCTTAAGTCTAAATAGGCCTTATTATAGTAATATATATGAGTCTTTTGTAAATAGTTGGCAGTTTTGAACGTTTGTCTAGTAACTGCTGGAGTAGTCGGAAACGTCGGGCGGTTTCTATTCGTTTCATTCTACTATAGGGGTTCCAAGTAAGTCGTTTGTCAATGTGGAGTACTAGGTATCGGATTTGTTCAACGGGGATAAGTGGGGTATTGTTAAAGGATACTGTAGGACAGAAAGCCATAGGTTTACGACGAAGAGTAAAGGTAATTTGATGGGACTTATTGGAATTTATTTTCATTCTCCAGTTTTGACACCATTTTTCTCATACTATTGGTTTATAATTTATATTTCATATTATTAACCTCGCATTGTTAATGTTTTTAAATCTTTCGTGTGATCTAAAGCACACACCTTAGCTCTTTTTTTTATTAGTTTTACATGCTGGTTAACATTTCGGTGCGACAATCCCCATCTTCAGAACCATTCTGTAATAAAATAAGTGAAGAATAAAATCACTTTAACCTTATTTATTATATATCTTTATACAGCATTTATCACTTAATGACCAAACTCTGCCTAAAAAAAGCCGATTCTGAACCGAATAGGTGTTCAGACCAATATTGTGTTTTTCTTAAGGTAGGTACGGTTTTTATCGAATAAGAAGTATTTGCTCAAAAACTGTTCAAGATATTCTAAGTACACCATGATAAATTATACAATTTTTTTTAAACAATGATTAGGTTTACGTCAATAATAAAAGGATCTATCAGGAGGAATATACGGACGCTATAATACTCCAGTTATAGTACCCATAACGAGCAGCAAATTTCTATACAGCGGCCGCATTAGACCTTCTGGAAATATCTTTTATCATTGACCTTAGTAAATTTAAAGACTGTTTTCTTAAAGAAAATTTTTTCTAATTTTCGATATGATTACTCAGAATTTAATTATTTTGAACACTTTTTGAGCGATTCCTTCTCATTCAATAAAAAACGTGAACCACTTATATAAGCATGATATTGATCTTAATTACTTATGTTAATTAATTAATTACATACCAAAAAGGAAAAAAGAAAATGCCATATGAATTCAAAATTAACAACAACAGTATTAAATTATCGACTGATTTAACATATCTCGGTATTCACTTCGACAGACATTTAAAATTTACTAGACATTTTGACAAAGAAATTAAAACAGTAAGATCCAAGACATAGAGACTCCAAAACATAATTCGGACATTACGCCTAAAGTTTCTGATCTATACAGGTATAATACGTCCGGCTCTGTTGTATGGTGCACCTCTGTTCCAACATATCAGCAAAACAACTGGGAAAAAATTACAATATTTCCAAAATGGAATAATTAGAAAAATTGTAAGAGGAACCACGCTGCAGAGAAAGAAGACAGTGGATATACAAGCAACACTAAACTTATCAACAATAAAAGAATTTTTCGCAAAACGAAAAAAATCATTTTTCGAAAAATCCCAACAATTGGCGAACCCTCTTTTTAACAATTTGTTACCAGCCAAAATTCCAAAACGTTGGCAACAAATCACATGATATCGATGTTTTTATTAGTTTAGTTGTAAGCTCTAGAGGATAAGGTCAACTCAAGCCTGAGGTGAGCCCCATCACCTTTATATTACAGATGGAGAACGAAATACTTAGAAACGACAAAAATCTAAAAATAAACCTTACAATGCTTTTAAGCAGTAAAAGGAGTATTATTAAGATAATACAAGGATTAAAGACAAAAATAACTAGAAAGGGGCTATGGAAAAAAAAAAAAGTTACTTTTTCAGATATAAGTTTGCCAGAGGTCTAAGGTTTAGAACGCTCGGCTATCGTGAGGGTTTTTTATTTATTTATTTATTTTTTTTTTACTTTGTAATAAAGAAATTCCTGGGGGGTAGGGAAAAAAAAAACTTTTTCTTTAGGAATAGGCCCATGCATCAAATAGACTTTTTTGGAGGAAATTTTGTTTAAAATGACCTCATTTTATTCCCTTCCCTGAATTTGGCCACTTAGAACTTGTATAATAATAATAAAGATATCCCAAACTTTCATTCTCTTATTATAAATAAGGCACATAGTTCGTTGTATATTGTAATAAATTGTCATTAAGAAAAGGCCTTAGGCCATAAAAAATAAAGATTGATCTCTCTCTCTCTGTCTCTCTCTCTCTCTCTCTCTCTCTGTCTCTCTCTCTCTCTCTCTCTCTTTCTCTCTCTCTCTGTCTATCTCTCTCTCTCTCTCTCTCTCTCTCTCTCTCTCTCTCTATATATATATATATATATATATATATATATATATAAATTCATTTAATTAAATCTTTATTTTTTTTTAGTGAAGAACCCTATACAAAAGGAGTAGATCACAAAATAACAAAAATTATTATCCTCATGGAAATATAAATTCATTTCTTATATACTACATTGCAGACATTAAAATACTCTTAATGATAAATTAAAAATCATATTCGGTAAAAATCAGACTGTTAAAATAGTTCCAACCAACAAATTACAATAAAATCTAAAATTTCCAACAATATACATACAATAGCAATAAATACAATTAAAAAAAAATAATATTAAACTATGTTTAAAATTAAATTAAAAGATTACCCCGGTAAATAAGAGAACAATCAAGAAAACAGACCCATACAAATTACATGCCGATGTGCAATATGGAAGGAATGGAAGCGCCTAGACTATTTTGAAATAGCTGATATTGTATGTTTGCAATTGTTTATATTCATTATTATGTATATTTTTTATCTATTGATTGAATAATTAATATTGATTCAAACTAACCTTGCTGCTACAGAAAAGTAAATGATGTTCCGAGTTGTTCTACACGAACCTGTAAAAAATAAAAATAATGATATTTCTTATTAAAAATCAATCCTTTCTAAAGTTTTATTAAATTAGTTTGTTTATTAAAAGCTATGCTCAGCCTTTACTGGTCCTTAATATTAGTAATGCGGCTAGGTGAGAGGCGCTGGGATCTCCTAGAGTCCTGCCTTTCCTTCCACGAGTGGACTCGTTGTTTCCATGCTTGGCTCGGAATTCTCTTGAGTGAATAAATTCTGTTAATATTATATAAAAGTATGCTCGTGTATAAGTTTTTATTTTGGTTAGTCAAGTTCTTTTGGTTATATGGATTTGCTTTAGTATTATTATTTTTCTATGAATGTGCTCAGTGACGTGTGACAGATTGTAATATTTCTCAAAAAAAAAAAAATAATAATAAAAATAATAATAATAAATTAAAATGATATTTGGAGATACGTACATAATGTTTTCTGGTCAATAAGCATACGGGTATACTCAGAAAAGCAAACCAAAAATATTACATAATACATAAGACCTTTTTCTTTCATAATAAAAATTTAGTATACAATTTTGTCCGTAAATCGTTTTTGACCTACAGAATTTAGAACGTGAATGTCGATGTGTAATATATTTTAACATTTTATTTCATGTTATTCGACCATAATAATTTGAGGCGATAATAAAATTTAAAAAATTTAAAAGGGAGGATATAAAGTAGGAAAAAGATTAGTAAATAAAGAAAAGAAAATTAAACATCTATGTTATGTACGAATCGTATTGAAGTATGTATAATGTATGTATGACGCAACCCTATATAGTACGGCAGCACTACTTGTAAATGAAGTATTCCTCTCTCTAATGTAATTTAAAAAATAAAATTATTTTCCAGTACATAAAGGAAAAAATCTTGGGCAGTAATTACAGAATGAGAGACACAGTTCCGAGGAAAGAAAAGAAAATCTACATGGAAAACAGGAAGGACTCCATGTAAGGAAGGATTAGACGAGACAGAGGAATTGTCTCTTTGACGACTTTTCCCGCAGATGCGGTCTATTCAGGAGCCTCGAGCACGTACGAGTTTATTCCAGTCCTTAAAGAGCTAGTCCACTAATTACCTGGTGGAAACGTTACCGCCGAGCAAATCCTTGAGGACACTATTCCCTTTTAAATGGTGAAGGGCGAGGCCGGTTGTAAAAGGGTTGTAACTACGAGCTCGGAGGTGCAGGTGGTTTGAATATAACATCTCATCTCAAACAGCTGTGAAGTGAATTTGTAATATAAGTTGTTTTTTTTCTGTAAAATATATCAGCAAGTTATAGATTTAAAAATAAGTTTAAGTTAATAAAAACTCGGACCTCGACTTATAATCAAGTCAATGAATTATTATAGACAGAAATATCAGGGACATAATTTTTGACTTTCAACATTGTCTGGATTGGTAAGGAGGTAAACATATTAAAAGTTCCTACTCCTAGGTAGTGAGTCAGAAGAGTGGAGAGAGCGCAAAGAGGGTCACTTTTTTCAGTTTCAACATCAATATCTTATTTTTTAATTTTATTTTATACGTTTGATATATTTCTGAAAGGATAGATTTGCTATCTACAAGTATATTAAGCAAATATGATATCAAGGAGGACAGAAAGAAATAAAAAAAATAATTAAAAAACAAGCAAAAAGGAATATGATTTTTAGAACTAGTAAAAAAAAATATGGTGTGATGAACCCATCACACAACTTTCACTTACCACCATCTTCTTAAATTAAATTAAAAATTATAATCGAAGGAGATGGTCCGGAGTGGCGGTCATAAATAGACCAAATAGTGGTAAAACTTTTTTATTGAAAGCCGACGTTTCGACCCGACTTTGCAGGTCTCCTTCAGGGCTAGAACGGACAAGATACAAAAAGCTAGAAAATTGTGGGCAGTTACATAATATTTAGAAAAAAATTATAAACAATGTAATAAGCTTATTAAAATTATAAACAGTAAGTAGATTAAAATATGAACAAAGTAAGCTAAGTAACAAGATCCTAAACTGAAGTAAATAGATGCTAACAATTGTTGTAGTGTAATTTATAATAAATGCAAATGTGAATATACCTCTACAGATCTACAGGAGAGATTGAAAGAAACGGAAACAGGATACAATATGAAATAATAGACGTAAAGAAATATGGAGAAAGAAAACCAAAAATTAAATAAAATAGAAGAATAAAATTAGAGACTTACAGGCCCCGAACAAGACTTGCAAAGTCGGGTCAAAACGTTGGCTTTCAATAAAATAGTTTTGCCACTATTTAGCCTAGTTAAGAAGACCAACCCGGACCATCTCTTTCCTTTATAATGCAATAACCAACTATTAAATATACAAAAATTATAAACGCTATATTTATTTATATTTCATTTTGGATATTTTTGTTTGTTTAAGTGCCCTTATATATACAAATTTTAATATTTATAACGCTGTAATCTGTACAGTTAAATATATATATACATTATTATATATATGTGTGATATATGTATATATATACATAATATTGTCGGAGTCTGTATTATATTAAGCTCATGTTACGGATGTAAGCCTGTTATAATGTTTCGGGCGAGCTCATGTGCGATCAATTACAACTATTATACGTTACGATTTTTTATTTATCCTTTAATTAATTATCAAATTCTTTTATATAATATATTTCAATATTTTTATATTATAAATCAATTTGAAATAGTCAATTAATTCAAATAAAAAAAATTAAGGAACTTTAGAGGAAGCTAATATTGAAAATTACCCGTTTAAGCCCTGTTAGAGAATGAAATCTACCCAATATTAAAAAATACTTAATTTTACCCTGATGTAATGAATTTAATCAGAATCGTTAGAGCCGTTCTCGAGAATATCGTAAAAATGTGTTTAGTCCATATTATAAGATGGCACTTCCGGTTGGCCGATTTTGACGAAAAAGTTTCTGTAACTTCCTTAGCAAATAAAACCCTTTTTTTTTTTTTTTTTTTTTTATATATTTGTTTATTTAGAAATATTACATTCTGTCACATCAAGGACATTTATAATAGTGTTCAGAGAGCACACTCACACTCTATTTACAATAATAAAAATAAATAATACAGAAACTTAATAATAATAAATACAATAAAATAAAATAAATGTATACAAACAAAAGAACTAACCTAATCATACACACTCGGGCTTGAGTGGAGGATCTGGCCATTGCCAAAACTCCAATAAATGCTTATTTACAGAAGGTCTCTGGGCCACTGCCGCTTCAACCTTCGAGGAGGATTGTAGGGATGGGTGGTGGTGGATAGAGATTGTGCAAGGGGATTTGGATGATAGGTATGGTTCTGGTGAAATTTGGAGAATTTTTCTGGAATAAGGTCTAGGACAAATGGGATATTAAGGTCATGGTGTAGGATTTTGTTAGTTACATAGAACGGAGCATCAACTATTGTTCGAAGGACCTTAAATATGCAATTTCATTTTCGTACGACTTTTCGGTTTTGAGCTAGACTGTTAACACACACACAGGCCATTTCGCGGGACGGCCTATAAATCTATAAATGTTTATATATATATATATATATATATATATATATATATATATATATATATATAAATAAAGATAGATGGATAGATAGTTAGATATTCATATACATACAAACAATAACTTATATTTATTTTGAACACGTAGAGAAGTTTAGGTATCTAAGGTATACGATAACTAGAAAAAATGAAATTGAAGTGGAGATTAAGGTTAGACTGAAGGCGGGTAATACTTGTTATTTTTCTGAGACAAAACTACATAGCTCGCGCCTCTTGTCCCGGAACTAAAAATTAGAATCTATAAAACCATTATCTTACCTACAGTTTTTTATGGGTAGAAAACGTGGCCACTTACATTAAAGAAAGAGCAACGTCTTAAGGTTTTTGATAAGAAAGTATTGCTTAGAATATTCGGACAGAAGATGGATGAGTTAACCGGAGAGTTCAGACGGTTACACAACGCCGAATCGCGTGAACTGTAAGTAGACCGAAGCGAAGGTGGACGATTGAGTTAAAGCCGATCTGAAGGGACTAGGGGTGGTGTTTAATAAGCGATTTGTGGTGTCGGCATCGAACCTTCGGGTTCGCTAAGCCTATTATTATTATTATTATTAAAAACAAAGATTAATTAATCATGATCGAAAGTTATACATGAAAAATTTTATCCGAACATCCACACATTTAACAATTACTGATTGTTAGAATTTTAATTTGAGGGTTTGTTAAACAAATACACACATCATTATTTCCCTAACTTGGCCTTAATGAGATGCTTTTGACTCGAGTATTAACCAAACAGCAATAATCCCGTTGAATAGACTAATAATAGAATCGCTTATAATCCGCTGCGTTTGCCACTATTTGTCTTGAATACATTTTCTATTAAACGCTAAATGTTATAGTTTCGCAATACGTAATGATGTTTATAGCTAAATTTACCTTTCTATATTATTCTAATATGCCTAAGAAAACTTCATAACAGATCTGAACAGAGTTATAGAGGCATCACCTGATTTTCACGTTGGATAAACCTTGTTTCTAAAGAAGTGATTTTTTTAAAAACGTTGTCTTCTGAATCTGGCGATGTGCCCACAAAGTATGACTGAAAATACTCCACAACAGCATTAAACATTATTTATATACTTTTACTCTAAAATACTGCAATTAAGGCACATTGTCCCAATTTTTTTTTACCCCCCCCTCAATCATCAGAATACTCAGAAAAATACTCGTAAAACTATTTTCAGTGGTGTTATTATTTATTCAATTTTCGGTATCAGTTGTATTTCTTGAACATTTTTTTTTAGTGACATATATTTTTTTTTATCTCTCTGATTTGACGTAACAATTGAACTAAACGTTATTTGGAATTTTCTGAAACTATAACACTATTTGAAACATGACAATTGTTCGTTTCGTTAATTACCGCTTCGGTGCTTTTTATTACGAAGTTAGACACTTACACAATGGGCTCTATAATAATTTTAAACTGATTTGTGAGAATTTTAGCATCCAACATTTTATGTTGTTATATTCCTGAATAAAATAGAATTGAATAGAAAATAATTTTATTCTGGGACAAAATTAAAATTTTATATCTGGCCAAATAAAAATAAACATAAAAAGTAAAGGTAAAGATAAATCAGTAAAGAAAATATTAGTTATACATAGTATATACGGAGTGGCCGAATGGCGGCAACCAGATATATGAAGTTTTGAGAGAAAGAAAAGTGCAAGTTCGCGTCCCGGTGCCAGAGGGGATTTTAAATTCCCCGCCCTCACCCTCCGACCCGCGAAAATCCCGTATAACCTAAACAGCGAGCTAGGGAAGAACAAAAAAAAAAAAAAAAAAGGTGCGGATACATACTTAAAGAGAAAAAAAAATTAATAATTTAAGTATAGTATCCTTTCTGTTATCCTTATTGCAGAATGGTAAATGGATTTGTATTTTCCGTTATGAGAGGTTAATAGAAAAAGTTTTGCTCGATATAATATGGGGTCAAATTTAATACAGTTTATTACAATGATTAAATTTTATCACGGAGTCGGACCATTATTAGATTTATGAAAAAATAATAAAGGCCCCTTTCTTATAAACATTATTGGGACTACAAGTCCTGAAGTTTACAGCTAAATTGATACTTATATCGATAAAAGTGCCTGGAAGTTGAGCAAAAAACACTTCTCGGCTTTTATGCCACTCCAGCCGGGTGTTAGAAGTTTTCTCATTTCACCAGGCCAAAGAGAAAACGAATCGAACGGAGATTTTTCCTTTTTTTTTCAGTAATCATCAACTAGTTGGAAATTCTGTCGGGAAGGAGCAAAAGTTAGGAATAAAGGTATAAAGTAAGGTTACGCCTAGAAGTGGAAATAAAAATATATTTGCAAAAGGTAGAGATACCAGATAGAGTAGAAAATACTCCCAGTCCTTTGTTCAATTTCATTTAAATTTATAGCTATAGAATCTAAATAGGTAATCCAAAAAATTTTTTTTATTTTTATTATTTTTTATTTTAATGAAATTCACAACTGTATTGGATGAAAAATACAACAAGTAAATGTGACGTTGGTAACATGACATGTACAACATGGAGAGAAACTACCCATTGGTAGAACTCAAATTAAAGTCCTATATTAGAAGGTCCCGAGGCCATTTTCTTTTCAGACGCCTCGGAGGGTTATCAGAGATCGAGGGGGGAAGCAAGGTTTAAAACGAGATAGTTCGGATGGTTCTCCAGTTTGTTATGAAAGGATAGGTATCTGGATTGGGCAAAATCGGAAACATTTGAAACATTAAGGTCTTTATAGATAATTTTATTTATGACAAAGTAAGGAGCGTTGAGGATTTTACGAAGGATTTTGGATAGTAAGGATTGCATACGAGAGGAATTCTATGAATTTGTGGAGCCCCGAAGTTCAATTTCGTAAGTCCAAATAGGTCTTATTATTGTCATATATATGAGTCGTTTGTAATTGATTGAAAGCTTAGATCGATTGTCTAGTAAGTGCTGCAGTAGTCGAAAACGTCGGGCGGTTTCTAGTCGTTTCACTCTGGTATGGGGGTATTTTTATCTTTTAATATTAAACTGACGACTGATAACAATCAGTAGATGGTCTTATTAAAGTAATGAAACTGACAGGCATGGGGAAGGATAGCACCCAGCAGTACCTCTTCCCTGGTTTAAATCAATTACATGGTTTGTTAAGGAAGGCGGTCTCTCATCCAGCGCATTTTTAGTCTTCTCCTCATATTGATGTGTATATCAGCTGAAGCCATATCTCTGTTTAGTATGTTAGAATGTCCGTGTAAAGTATTGTGAAATAGTTTGTAAAGAATTCTTATTTGTTGGTCAACTGTAGGCAGGAAGAAGTCGGTATGTAAGGTTCGTCAAGTACCAACGAGCTTTAGTTATAAGTCTTAATATTTTTTATTGGGAAGTTTGAAGTTTGTTTAAGTGAGTCTTTTTAGCTATACCACGGTAATAAGTTAAATAAGCAATTTACATATTTTTTTAAGCGCGTTCATTTATTTAACAGTGTCAGTTAGCTACTCAATACAGTTGAGCAGCATTACAATAAATTGTATTTCTCTCTTTGATGAATAGTAAATCTATGATTTTCTTTTATTATTTTCAATAATCAACCCAGAACAAAGTTAATCTACTCAAAATTCAAGGCTTTAAGTATTTACGATATCCAAAAATCGAATAAAAAAAAATATGCCCTCCTTCCACGGCTTTTCTCCGAAACTATTAAATCGATTGATTTGAGATTTGGTATCAATACCAAAGGATATCGGAAGATGATCCTCAGAACTCGGCATTACTTTCCGCCCTTTGCTTTCAAGATGGCAGCCGAAAAACCTGTGTCGCTATAAAAACCTGTCTAGACTATAGCGCCTACAGGGATGAACTGATTTCAATAAAAATTGTTCACAGTCTTCTTCTCGAAGCCCTTTAAATTTATGTATACGACATACTTCACCGAAACATACATTCCTTCGTTTTAATTTTTTAACTTTTAAAAGTCTTACATCAACTGAAGCAATTGAGATTTTCTCTACAATTCTTAGAGTGCCAAGGAAAGAAGTGTAACATTTATAACTCTTTAGAAATAATAAATCATTGCGTAATAATTAACAATATTTTTAATTTTTTGTTTCAATATATCGACAGCAAAACTGTAAAAGCCTGTAAGAACAAAAACTAAAAATATTCAGGAAAGGAAAAAAATGAGTAGTTTTTGTTCTATGACCATTATAGCTGCGGTTCATTTTTTTTTTTTTTTTTCAGCCCTAAAACAAAGATTTAATGTCCTAAACCATGATGTAACTTATTTGATCTCTGGTAAATAATCTTTTAAAGCCATTGTCCTAACTTATAGCTTTATAGTTACATCGAAAAACAGGTATTACTCTGGTAAAAGCAATAAAATTTATTATAGCAACACCAATAGCTTTGTTAGTAGTGATCAAAGCATTACAGGAACAAAGTCAGTTTCTAAAATATAGAGAAAATATTCTATTCTATTCTAAATCAAAATGCCTTTAACCTTTTATATAAAATATTCTTTATTTCAGGGATTAAGGGGGGCATGCATAATAGTTCAACTAACTTGTTACATTCCGCATCTACCCGATCGGGTCATTAGCGGCTTTAGATGTGATCAAATTAGGTGTACGAATTTGATGTCTTTTATAAATTCAAATACCTTTTGTATCTTTTCTTCGTCATCGGAAAGTGCTTCAGATATTTTAGAAGGTATATTATGTTTTGTTCTGGTGTCAGAGTATAGTCTGCAAGTTGTTACAATGTGTTTCAGTGTAAGTGATGAGTTGCATGTTTTACAAAATGGTGGTCCCTGGCCTCTCATTAGGTAGCCATGGGTAAAGGCTGCATGTCCAATTCTAAGCCGAGAGGTAGTTTTATGAAACACAATGGAAAAGGATTCCTTTCAGCCACTTTATCGCTAATTAGTTAATTTGATCTTTCTGCTTCTCTTAACATTAGCCGAAAAATAGCTTAAAGTATCGATTCAGCATCGAGTAAGTAAAAGAGGTAACATGACTGTTTCAATTTACAATAACGTTATTGTTTTATTGAAGCGTCCCTACGATCAAATGGCCTGAAAGGGTTACTTTTTAAATGAGTTTCATAAAAGCATTCCTTATTGAAGTAACGTTCAAGTGGACTAAGAGGAACGACTTGATCTGACACTTGTCTTCCTGTTTTGAAATGCATTTATTAAAAATATTAGCTTTTTGTCACTCTTATTAATGACCAGTGCGAAAAAGAAAATTAATATAAAGAACAAAACATAATGGTTAGAACATTAGTTTCAAATTACCTCAACCCTTTATTATTTAATTTCAACAGTAAAAAAATTATCTGATCCCATAAACAGTGGACGAATTTCAGTTTTGTCTCTGTGAAGCAAACCTGAAAATCTACATCTGATTTTCCATTCGAAAGATCAAAGCGCCCAGTAATTTTCCGCCTTTAAGGACACGATTTACCTCATTTCTTAAATTACTTTTTGAAAAGTTATCGAGTTAATCGAATTGAAAAATCAACGAACGGATGAGAAGTGTCTCTTGCACTTCGTCCTTAGCTAATAGTTGAATTTATTCATTTGGTTTGTCTGATGAACCATGGAGGACTCATAAGCAATAATGATGCACAGTAGTCGATCTGTTAAAAAGCTACATAAAGGCGGAGAGGGGATACTAAAAAACGAAAAATAGAGAAAATTCATTGACCTGAAAACCTGTAATTCAAAAAGAAATGTCAAATGGAAAAAAAAATTCTATGACCTAGAAGTTGAGAATAATATCAGAAACATCGTCCGCTAAAACATCAGCTGAGTAAGAAGTAACCTTTTAAGTTTAACTTCTTTGTCTGTAGAATAAAGAAAAACTAGAATGATCCGGATAGATTAAAGTGCAAATGGGTAACTCAGCCTTTGAAGCAATAAGAATAAACTATAGAATATTAAAAAGAGAAAAAAATAAATAAAAGATTTTTTATACTACGTCGTTACAACAGTTTTTGTCTATTGATTAAAACTGACATTAAAGTCTCCATTTTAATCCTTATCATACTTTGATGTAGAATTAGTACATTGAGATTGTTCAATTAATTTTTTTTAACAATTGTATCTGTTGTAACATGGCAACGTACAGTTACAGTCAAGGTCAGTAAAACTACCAGGTTCGCTCACTCAGAGGGAAAATGGCGGCGAGGAATTGAGCTGTGACGTAGCCAAAAGACTAAGTTTACCCCTCTGGCCTTAGTTTCTGGACATTTTAAGATTATTGTTTACTTTTCTACATTAAATCAATACTGTATTACCAAATAACTTAGTAATTTATTAATTTTAATAAATTTGAAAGGTGAGAGAAAGGTTGATTTGATATTTTATTCTAGGTTGTTTGTCGTATTTATTGATTTACCTGCTTAAAATTATCTTCAATTAAACGTCAAGCACACAGAAAAATATTCTTTTCAATAAATTACCCCAGGAAAACTAAAAAAAGACATTAATATTCAAATAAACCTCCAATGATAGGACTGAAAGAACAATAGGAAGGTTAGATAGTCTAGTGGCTACGTCACAATGCAAGTTCCTCCACCACGCATTTCTGAGTGAGCGAACCTGGTAGTTTTACTGACCTTGGTTACAGTTATATATGTAACAGAGTATTGGGAATAGTCATTTGTCTTTCTTTCTCGCGTAGCGTACTTATTGTGTAATGTTGTAATGAGATTTACTAAGCATTTCTAAGAAAATCGTTTGAAAAGTCCGAAGAGATAACCTTGCATTTTGGACTGAGTCTACCGGAGATAATATCGCATTTTGGATCTAGTCTACCATGAATAATTTTTGGACCTATGAATATTCTCACGTTCATGAATCCACTCTCACATGAAACGCGTCTTAACATCGTATAATTAGGAAGGAATATAATTTCAAGAATAATATGAGATCGCATTTTAGGCAAATATAGGGCGTTAGGGCACACCTGTCATTTGTAAATAAACAAGATTGTCAATACTCGGCTATTTTCGGCATTTCTCGGAATTCCGATGACAGTGAGCTAGAAGTGATCTTGAAACCAGCCTCCATCTTGCAGTAGCGATTCGAAACTAATATCATACTGTTTTTTACCATCACTATGTGTTACGTCCTAGAATCCATCTTCCTATGTCATTAGAATCATTTTAAATATTATTGTTAATATATATATATATATATATATATACTGGTCATACTGTCTTTCTTTCCGTTTTATGAACTTTATCAAAAATGATGGATTAAATGTTTATCGAACGGGATGTTAAGGGACACTACTGGAAAAAAGAACTAACTTTGAAGGCAACAACTGAAAAAAATTTGTGGTGTAAGATAAAAATATTGTGCATTGTAACCTGTACAGTTTTGCTTCAAGCGTTTCAATTCTGGGTTGAAAGGTCTTCAAGAAGATCATGATCGAGGTGGATAGGCCCAAAAAATAGACAGGATCCATTTGCGATTACTCATGACTTGTAATTTTCCCAAGACAAGTCATTTAAAAATCCAATTTATCCAAAAATGAAGCTGAAGGCAAGGTAGCCAACCTCGCCTGAAAAAAACAAACTCAACTTTTGCATCGAATCACAACTGATGACTGGATATTTCGGTGCAAAAAACACACACATGCAAGAACAATAGCAAAGTGCAATCCATAAACAAGATATTCTACTTAGGATGACCTCTTTTAATAAGTGCAGATCAGAAAGAATGGTATCTTAATTGAGAATCGGATATGCCTTTATCCATAATAACCTAACGAGAGGTGTGGAACCACCAACGGATTGTAAAGTATGCAATAAATCAAAATATACCACACCAGAACAAAACACAATATATTTTCCTTGAAGCATATGAAGAGGATGAAAAAATTCAAAATGTAATTAAGTTCATAAAACATATTAGAATTGTTCATTTAACTTAAATATTATGTTGATAATTGTAAACAATTTACCATGCACGTAACTTATCATTGTAATAAATTCATGTTTTAATCAATTATTATATCGCTAATGAAACCAGTTGAGTAGATGCAGAAAGTTATAAAAAAAACTTAATAAATTAAGAGCGAAACACGAGCCATAAATTCGAACTGATGAAACACATTAATTTATTTCAATCCATAGCTCATTAAAATGTATAGGTTTTTAAAATATACAGACATTTTTTTTTAGTTCCTAGATTTAGAAATGTTTAACTAAAAAATGAAATTATTTATTATAAATAATCCTTAGGCCATACCAGACTGAAACGAGAAGAAACCGCTCGACTTTTCCAATTACTTCAGCATTTATAGACAAACGCTCTAAACTTCTAATTAATTACAAAAGACTCATATACATGAGTAAAATAAGACCTATTTGGATTTACGGAGTTGAGCGATGGGGCTCTACTAAACCATCGAATAGCCTCTCGTATCCAATCCTTACAATCCAAAATTCTTCCTAAAATCCTCAATGCTCCCTACTTTGTTACAAATAAAACCATCCATAATGGCCTTAATATTTCTTATGTTTCGGAACTGGCCCAATCCAGGTATGTATCCTTCCATAATAAACTTCAGAAACTTCACAACCCTCTCGTTCCTAACCTTGCTTCCTCTTCAATTCCTGATAACCCTCCGAGGCGTCTGAAAAGAAGACGGGTCCGTGATCTCCTAATTTAGATATATCATTAGAGCGCTACCATCGGGTAGTTAGTCAAAAAGTGTTTTCACTTCATTTTATCCATATGTTCAAATTTACTAAATGTATTTTTTTAATGCAGTGGTAAATATCATTAAGTAATAATAATTAAAAAAAAAATGTTTGGGCAGTCAATAAAACAGAAGAAATAGTTTGTTTAACTTGTTCAATAATAAAACCGAAAAAAAATCATGATTTTTGATTGACATTCATCCAGTTGATCAGCTGATCAACAATCCGTCGATCGAGACTGATTTGACAATGTCCTTGAATTCGTGCGAGTTAGGATCCTGTTAAATTGGATCCAACAGGATCATTTGTGGGGCTGAGAGTAAGCTGTCGCATCATCATGACAACTATAGTTCATATCAATTTATTCTTATATATTTTCAGGCCGTCTGCGCTTCCATCAACAATACATATCTGCAAGACCAATATGAACGCGGGTACACATCTTTAGAATCTGTAATATAACCTCAAAAAAAAAAGAAGAAAAAATAACAGGGTGTGCTTAAGACCAGACGATAAAAGTGAAAACATCAAGGCGAGATTATTAATATGAAATATAAATTTTTTTTGTTCTATATTCACAAAATAGTAATATTTACAATATATAAATATATATATATATATATATATATATATATATATATATATATAATTATAATTGTGTATAAATTACAGTAGGGTTAATGCACCAGTTATGGATAAAGACCCACCGATGAACAAGTTGTACTTCAAATGTAAATAAGAAGATTCCTTGTTTATTTAAAGGTTCCATTTTTTTCTAGATTGAAGAACAAAGCCCTCTATTGACAAGTGTATGAATAAAGTTACAAGAGGATAATATTAAAATGCCTATCATTGTTGTTTCTATAGTGTTCTTGAGATCAGTGTGTATCATGCCTTCCTACTAACAGTTTTGCTAAGAGTAAGTTGGGCATTTGTCTTATCTTATCTTTATCGTCGAATAAATGTTTTAGAATTTTTCTGAGGTATGTCCATTACTGATAACGACCCCCTATCTATCTACTAGAACAATTGAAGCTCGGGGAGTCCATCATTAGTGCAAAACGTTTTTTATTAAAAATGAAGATTGTACCTGCATAACTTTAGTTTTTCAATTTCAAAGTGTTAAATAGAAAAAGGAGACCCTAGAGATTCTAAATGTCCAACGCAGAAATAAAGAACTATAATAATTATTGCGGCATAAGCCAAAAAATACAAAAATTTCTTTAGCCATTTCCATCACTGGTGCGGTTACCACAGTAAAATTTGCTCTGAATCATCTTATTTTGTACCATACTCCAAAAATGATACATTAGGCTTATGATAACTGAAATATGTGATGAACACTTATGATTGAAAACTATTTGCTAGATATCTACCCGAAAAATCCTTCATTTTTAAATATAACTTTTATAAATATAACGAATGTCCGTAATTTGTCAGAACTCTATCGAGGGCTATAGAAAATCGATTAGTAACACATAAGTTCTTATTTCTTATTTTTGTGGCAAATTAAAAAAAATATATTTATACTGATTTCCAGTATAGATGTATAGATGTAAAATTGTCTATATCTATATTTCTACATTATGTTGATACGCCGACAGACGAATATAACTTCATTGTCCAAAATTCTTTTAGTCATATTAACAATAATCGTACCATATATGTTAAATAAACGTTCCTGTCTATTTATCTATCAATCTGTCCAGTATATATCTGTAAAGCCTATTTCGAAATTAACTTAAGAAGGTTAGTATAAGTGTTCGATTTCAGTCTAAGTATAACTTCAAACGCCTTGAAAGAAGTAAATAAGAGTACTGTCATATGATTTTTTTTCCTTATTTGCTGTAATTAATGGAATTTTAATATTAATATGGGTCTTACCATTGCTTCAGTTGCCATTTAAAATCACTTCCACGACGTACAAAAATGGTTCAATAAATTAAAAATCCAAATTAATGGCAGCTAGTCAAGTCATGTTAGCTTCTCCCTGAGGAAGATTTTGTGTCCTGCTGTGACAATAAATAACAAGCCAGTTCCGTCAAAAACTCATGTACGATATCTCGGACCATAGTTTAATAAAAAAACTCACTTGGAACATACACACTAAATTAAAAAAAAACTATCCAGACTATAAGAAAAAGTGTCAGAGATCTTTTGGACTACAGGTCTCCTCTCAACTTAAAAAACAAGCGACTAATCTACACTGCCATACTACCACCTATTTTGACATATGGAGAAGAACTTTGGGGTTTCCACAAAACGCGTCCACATAAACAAAATATAAACTGCACAGTCCAAAATAGTTCGCAAAATCGAAAATGCACCCTGGTTTATTTCCAATACCTGCGTACATATATAAAAACCTACGTACATAACAAATACACCACATTCCACACTTCAACTATAAATCACCCTAATCCACTTGTCCTCTTTCTTTCTTCCTACTTGTTACCAGGGGAGCATCAAAGAAAACTAAAAAGGCAGTAGCTTCGGGATCTACACACATTATAAAGATATTTCACGAAATAGCAGACAAAATGAACGACAGCACATTTGCTAGATGCGTCCAAAAACGCAGTTGCAAATATATTATAAAAAAAATATATATAACTAAACAAAAAAAAAAAAAAAAAATACCTGTGATATAAAGTGCTAAATAACTAACATGGAAAGGCTATAGTCCGATTTCAACTTTTTTTCGGTGATACTACATGTGCAGAATAATAATAAAAATGTTGAGTATTGCATTAAACGAATTATATTGTACCATAAATTATAAAAACTTAAAGGCGCTTGTAACTAGGCCAAGTAAATTTTTGTTATGTAAAAGCTAGTTCGATTTTAGTGTTCATTGAAATTCCTAAAAACGAATATTAAAAGAAATTCAAAATTGCAAATGGCAAACAAAACGAACGACAGCAAGTTTGCTATATGTTTTCAAATATAATGTGCAGTTGCAAATATAATGTAAAATAAATAAATAATATATGTAATCATTGTATGTTGATTACATGACAAGTAGATGGAATATTAATGAAGCTATTGCAGCGCTAATGTTCAGAATTAAATGTTCGGACAGTTAACGCAGCATGACATTTGATCTACAACTGTTGCGATGCGTTGGCGTCGCACTCGACTACTCGCAATCGTTTGATTGATTTCCTTACGTTTCTAATTCGATCCCAGAAGAAAATTGTTTCATTCCGCCCGGAATCAAGTGGGGAGGCTTAAATATAATCCGCTAATCAAAACGGATGGGCCTAGTCCATGAGTGTAAATAAAGGGGGGTGGAAGGGAGGGGATGAAAAAAAGGTAAAAGACGACCGCAGATTGGCGGAGAGAGGAGTGGTGGGGGGTGAAGGTTCAGTCAGTCGTTGGCTAGTCTCGGGTGATGCGGCGTCGCGATGGGCCTTTGTCTCGTTCAGATCGCTCAGCTCGTCGTAGTGCTTAGTCTGTCCACAACAGCCCCAGGTACCTTCGTATATATTATATATTTATTGTATCCTGATTAATAAAAAAAAATAATAAAACCAATAGAATTGTCACAAAAAAAAAAAAAAAATTAAAATGAAAAATAAAATATTCATTATATATTTATATCCTCTTTTATCTAATCTAATATGGCTAATATTGAAAAAATAAAATTTGGGGAATAAAAAAAAAAAATAAAAATTAGCTACACGATTCAACAATTTTATTCTCTATTAAAGGATTGAAGAAAAAAAAGTTCGCCATAAATAAAAGAAACTAAAAAAAAACCTCATAACATAAAAAAAAATAATTTATTTTTTTTCAAAAATATAAATTCTTAGGAGAAGAATAAATAATAAATTAATGATAGACAATTAAAAAAAAACTATAATATGAAAATATTTATTCTATGGTTACTACACAATTCGAAATTCTTTATATTTTAAAAAATAATTTCGCGTGTATAAATACACTCTCTAGTCAATTCTAGAATGACTAATATTAAAAAATGAAATTTTAATTATGAAAAAATGTTATATAAAATAAAAAAATAGCAACACAATTTAACATTTTCAAAACATATTTTTATTATTTTATCCTGCACTAAAGGATTAAAGTTCTTTACAAATTAAAAAAAAAAACTTTAAATTAAAATAAGTTGCATAAAGACATAATAGAAAAAATAAGAAAAAAATTTTATTATTATTTTTAATAATATATTCTTCGAATAATGATAAAAAACAGTGAATAAATGATGAATGACAACTAATTATTAAACAAAATAATATAAAATAATTGAAAATATTTATTCAATTTTAACAAAAAAACAAACATAAAAAAACTATCTATTTTTCAATTCGAAATTAATATTTTTAAAATTTTAGAGATTTAAATTAGATATTAACAAAAAGTAAAACAATTATGAATAACTGAAAAATGACTTTTGTTAATGTTACGAATAAAAACCTATATGTGTGCAATTCTATGCACACACACACACAGACAAAGATAGATCGAAATTAAAAAAAAAATAGATTGACCACTACAAAGGTATTTTCCTTATTGTTTTCTATTCAACATTCACCAAAAGTGGAAATAAAAAATCAATTGCATCGCTCCAAATATAATTTTTTATCTTTTTATTTATTCTAAAATGGCTAATAATAAATAAAATTTAAAATATAACGCCAAAAAAAAAATGAAAAATGAATAATCATAAAGGAACAACACTATTCCAAAAAAATGTTTAAAAACATATTTTCATAATTTTTTTTTATAAAGAAGGATTACAGTTCATTTCAGATAGATAACTGTGTGAAAAAAAATAAATAAAGACATTAAGAAATAGTTAATTAATTTTATAAAAATATATATTTTTAGTAGAAGTGTGTATAATATAAAATAAATTAGTGATAATTATATTATAAATTAATAACAGTCCAATAAATATATTTATAAGAAAATATTTATTTTATGATAACCGTATACTCTATTATCATGAAAGAAAGAAGTTTTTTTTCATGAAAAACTTGAATTCGGTGTAATATTGAAATTAGAAAATAAAATTTACAACTAAACTTTAGAAAGTTTACTATAATCTATTCTACATAAACAAAAAAATAAAACTATGTAAAAGGAGGATAAGAATACAATAAAATTAAACACTGCAGCATAGTTCTTTATAAAAGAAAATTGAAAGAAAACAAATCGATTAAATGGCTCTAAAAATAATTTTTATCTACTAATAAACTCTATTATTTATACAACGATGACTGATATTAAATAAAATATGAATAATGACTATAAAAAAAATTAAATAAATAAAATAATAAAAAAATACTGACATAATTCAATAACTTTTAAGATACATTTTTATTCTATACTTCTGCCAGTCGTGGCCCCTAAAAAATAATAAACGAGCGATCTGAGGTCAGAATACTAACGTATTGAGGAGGAAACAAATAAAGAGCTAATTACAAAAACTAGCTAAAATGGTCGATCAATATCACATGATTTGAAGGCAAGGAGGTTAAGATGGGTGGGGCACGTACCTAGGAGCTATCCGTCTGGAAGCATCTACTTGACAGTGAATGTCTCAATAGAAGGAAAAAGACCATGCGGAAGGCTAAAGACCAGATGGATGGACAGAATTAACGAAGATGCAATAGAGAAAAGAAATAGCTCACTATAGGCAGCGATGGAGGGCTAATAGAAACAGACAAAGAAAAAGAAAGAAAAATTAACCACAGAAATTAACTAATAATTAAATAATTTCATAAAAATATATATTCTCAGATGGGTTTACTTTTGGATGGAAATTAAATTTAAAATAAAGAAAAAAATCAAATAAATATTTAAGAATTATGGTCTAATATGAACTAATAACGAAGAATGGCCAACAAAATAAATAAGTGTTAAGTAAATTTTAATTTTTTTTTATTATTACAATATCAATAATGACTAAAAAATGTAAAAATTAATAATAAAATACAACAGATATATAACAAAAAATATATAAAATAATTTCAAAAATATACATTTTCCAAAATTAATCGTAAAAAAAAAAGCATTAAATCCCTCTAAGGTAGTAATATAAATAATAGCCAGATATTCTTAATAATACTTTATTATTCAAATATGATTTATAATAAAAATTTATCCTAAAATAACTTTTTGTTCTGTTCTCTACAAGCTTGTACAAGTTAAGTACATGCTAAAAAAAAAAAATAATATGATGAACTAAATAAATTGATGCAGTAAGAGCAAAAATTAAGCATGCGACTTAGAAAAACTCCAGTAGAAATATTATTTATAGAGCTTCATTACTTTGATTTTGTATAATTAGTTTGTTATTTTAAGGTATTTATCCATCTGTTTATTTAATGCAACAGTTTTTCTGGTCAGTTATTACTCGTTTTTTTCTGTAACATTTTGTTATTTTTAAGGCGATTCGTCCCAGAATAATAAGTTATTTTTATATTTCCAAAGTATCACAGTGACCAGACATATAAAAACCTTCATCACTTTCTATAATTAAAATTGAATTAAATGAAGCGAATTTATAATTAATATTCAAATTTTAAAATAATTTAAGTTGTTATAAAATCAATATACGATTGGGGAAAAGAAAATTATTAAATTAAAATTTTAATAATATATCCTAATAAAGGAAAGTGTGTAATGGAAATTGAAGCATATACAAATACTTCAAAAACTTAATATCAGATATACCATATTTAATAATATAAAATATAATATAAAATAAGAGTAATTAAAAAAAGATATATATTTTTCATTGTACGGATCAATATGAATGTGCTTAATGTAAATTAACAATATAATTTTTAAAATATGAATTAAATGAATTTTAGAAACTATTAATGTTTTCACGGCATCTCTCATAAAATAACAACAATTTGTATAAGTTATTTATATTGTTATTAATAAATATGTTTTTTTAAAATTGTAAAATAAATACTACTTTAAGTAATGTGTAAATAAAAAGTACAGAAAAAAAAATCCATTATTAACATAAGTGATAGTAAAAATTTATTTTGCGTCGTTTTCTTGCCAAAATTTAAAACTACATTATCGAAATAATGACTCATATAAAATATAGAAATTATTAATGATATTTCATTTATTATATACATTTATGATGGAGTCGAAATTACAAAATAAGGTGATATGAATATATAGTTCCACGCTATAAGTTCAGTATAGACGTTTTTTATTTGCCCCTCCTTTTATATACTGTTAGTATTGGCAGAGAGACCTTCTTCTGTGAATGATGGTGGTTTTATTTTTGTTGGCATCGGTTTTATTATGAAATAGTCGATCGTGATAAGCATACAACAAATGTTGTACACAGCTTTTAACAATAAAAAATAATAAACAATATTAATATATAAAACAGATATAATGAAACATATAATGAGTGGACAGCAAAACGTTTTCATGTCCTAAAGTTGTCATTTCTTACTGTTTATAAAATTGATAAATGACCAATATTAAAAAATAAAATAAATAAATTAAAGAGATATCAAATATATATATATATATACACAAGATAATAATTATAATATAAAAATTAAAATAGATGCCAAAACAAAATTCACGTATTTAATATTTGACTCCAAGCCTTGATTAAACCATAATGAATTTACTTTTTTACATCGGAGTAATTATACTAGCCATATTTTTTTTATGTATTTCTGAAGATCCAAGAATAACAATACATGTATAAAAAAAATCTTGATAAAAACTATGGTGATAGTATAAACCTCAGGTCTTAGAAGTCCTAATAAGCAAGTTTTGCAAAATGGTCTGTGCGTATGGTCAAGATAAAAAACGTAAAGTCGTGCGAAACTTAAATTAGGCTATGTATAGGGGTGGGATGTTTCAACCATGTTTTTCGAAAGATTTGAATAACCTTATGTGGTCATTTATTTCATTGATATTATAATTGTTTACGATTTTGTCGAAAAAGGTTCCAATGATTTTGAATAAACTCGGTATATCAATATATGTATAATGAAATGGTTTCGATATAATAGGTCATATCTCCATCGAAATAATCTAAAGGGGCTTTAATGCCAAATTTTCAAAATTGATTCCACTTATAATAATAATGAAGTGGTATGTTTGAAATAATTCAAAATCCCTCGTAACTATAATAAAAAAAGTGATAAAATATAAGTTGTAAAAGAATTTATTAATTTACTGAAAGAGAAAAAGGAAGAAGAATTACCATTACCCCTGGTTGCAAAATAAGAATAATTAAAAATTTAGACTACTTTTATTTGTGTTATTCTTTTCTAAATAAAATTATGTCTAAAGAAAATTAAAGCCTTATCACATAATAAATATTTAGCCAGCGTCTGATTGAATTATGAAGAGGAATTGGAAAAAGAGGGTTTTAAAAGTTGATAAGGATGATACATGGCGGATTTTTAGTGGAATGGAATTCCAGAATGCACTGGAACGGACAACATTATTTACTTATTTAATAAAATAGATATAATAACGAACCTGAACAACGTACAGAAAATTAAGGGCATATATTTAACTCTATCAGGCGTTGTCCAAACGAAACAGCGAATTTCTCGTTTCGTTATTATTTAATGTTTGTCTTTCAAGCGTTCCGAATCATGTCATTTCCTTCTGATATTTACCACGTCATTTGATAATTAATGTTGTTCATCAAGAGGTCACGGTCTGTATCATAATAGCTCATGAAGAGAATTGTTGAAAGCAATCAAAGGAATTTTGATTCAATTAGGAATACATGATGACACATTTAAATTTAAAAATCAGAGTTAATTTATTTTGTAAAACTTTGAAATTTCACTGAACTACACAAGGGAAGAGCGTGCAGTTTATATAAATTATTAAAACTGCTAATATGGCTCTCACATTAATAGTAAATCTAAAAAATAAATACAATTTATGGATTTTGGAACTTTTAAAAATTAATTTATATCGTAATTGTGGGTAAATGGTTGACTGTCATGAATAATGAAGAGAAGAATAGTTGGAGTGATCAGTCAAATAAGAAGGCAAAAAGATGATAGTATTTATTTTGACATTTGCCGACGTTTCGACCTGAAGTTCAGGCCTAAGAAAAGAATTCCTTTCTTTCCTTCCCTTTGTTTTAACTCTTTATTGTATTATGCGTTGTCTGTGGATCTTGATAGACTTTTCAATATCTCAATTTTCTATCTAACTATTCTTTTCGCAATATCTTAATTTTACTATTTATTTTCATTTCTTATATAACTTCATATTCCTTTTCTCTGTTTTACAGTTTATTTTAAGATTCGCATTTTAATACTTATGTCACCTTTTTTGATTATGTTTACTTCATCATTACACATTTTGTAACGGTTATTATTTATCTCTTAGTCGTTACTATTGTCATGAATCTAACAACTGCATTTTACTTTAATTTTTTTACCTACACTACTTATGTTTCTCATACCTTGTTGTCTGGTTCTTTTCTTAGCCCTGACGAAGGCCTGAACTTCAGAAAATGTCAAAATAAATATTATCATTTATTTTTGCCTTCTTATTTGACTGATCACCCCAACTATTCTTCTCTTCATTAATGTATATCCCGTTCTAGCTTCTTTCCGACAGTTTATTCAAATTTAGTAGAAAATATATGCACAAATCGTAAGTTTACTTCGACAAGAAATAACCGAAAATCAAAGAAATTTCAAAACAGAGTTATTATAAACGTAGGCTCAGAACTTTTTTTCATTGGACCAGCTTCAGCAGGAGTTCCTCAGGAGCCAGTACTCGCTCCACTGTTAAACATTATATATATATATATATATATATATATATATATATATATATATATATATATTCAAAACTCTACTGAAACTATTACAATTTACTCAGACGATAAAACAATCCTAAATTCCTAACAATATATAAAAATCCTACACACTCTCATATTTCTTATATTTCTTACAAAACTTTATTATTGGTGCAAACTTTGAATAATTCTACTCAACCAAGATAAATCTCAACATATTATTTTATTATCCGACATGAAACTTGCCCTCCCATTTACACCAAAAAAGCCAAAATCTCTCCAATAGACAATTATACTCATTTCATCCAAGAATTTGAAAATTAATAATAAAAGAAAGTTGTACACTTAAAATTACCTACTTACGCCCATTTATATATACGGTTCCCAGGACAGACAAAAAGACACAAAATTGTAAACTATACATACACTTTTTAGTCAAAAACCTTCAGAACTATAACTAAATTTCCATGGTACGCTACAAAGAGTACTTTAGATAAAGTTCACACATGCCAATAATTAACGATCACACTTAGTGGTAAAAAATAAAAGTCATATAAGGTATGTCCACTATTAACATATCCGATCATTCGCAAGAGAAGCTGAAAAGCAGCTGAATGAAGAATCTCCTCCAATAGCAATAAATATTTAAATCAAGAATGTTATTCTTCTCAACAGTATTCTCACTGGTTGGTAGTATTTTCAACAGGAGGGGTATATATATATATATATATATATATATTTTTTTTTTTTAAGCCGTCTGAACCAGCCTTTTCCCCTTCAGCCCCCTCTGCCTATCTTGGGCTACGGCTTTCCAGTTTGCGGCATGAAGCTCAGGCATATCTTTGTTTGTCCTATCTTTCCATCTGGTTTTTGGCCTCCCACGTGAAGTCTTTTCTAGTACTCTGGCATTCATTGTTGTGTAAAGGCGTCCTGATAGATTGATTCAAGCTGCATTCCCCGACCATCTTAACCTTCTTGCCTTCATATCATGAGATATTAACTGACCAGTTCTTTATTGTTCCTTCTCCTCCATGTTTTAAGGTTCTGATTCCAGATAGGTCCTGTTGTCGTAGAGAGAACTTTTCTTTCGAATCTCTCAATTCTAGCTTCTTGTGTACCGGTTAGAGCTCAGATTCCATAGCCGTACAGCAGAACTGGCTTCATCCCGGCGTTGTACATCCTTAGTTTGAGATTTCTGGAGATTTCTCTGGATTTCAGTACCCTTGAAAGAGAGAAGGAAGATCTGTTCGCACTTGCTATTCGCTTGTATATCTCTGTTAGTAGATCATTTATTGAGGTTATTGTGGAGCCGAGGTATTTCAATCTATTTACTTTCGGGAATGACTTAGGATCCAAGGAAATCATGCTATTAGGGTGAATTTTTCGACTATCATATATTAAGTTTTATCTTCATTTACTTGTAGCCCTATTCGCTCTACTTCTCTTAACAGATTCCGAGCGAGTCCCTCAATATCCTCTTGATTGCTTCCAACGACAGATATATTATCCGTATTGGATTTTATATTTTATTCTATATACAAACGTCACGAAAAAAAAAATATATGATTTCTTTTTCAATTCACGTTCGAATAAAGAATAAAATAAAATTGCGTTTATTATTCCAGGCCGGCTTGTCATTTTAAAATTCTCGTTTGAATTTAATTTAAGATGATTTCGTTTTGAAAAATTAAATTGACTCCCCCTTCGTTGGGTGTTGAAGAATTAAATGAAATGCTTCGACGCAAAATTCAATAAACCTCAGCCTGTTGTTATTAGCTCGAAATCCATTTAAAGCTGTAGGCAGTGAGGGAAAATTTTCCATTATGGTATAACACATTAATGTATTTTACTACATATGAATATATTTTATTAACAATATTAAACAAAAAATGGCTAAATGGGTATTTGATTTGTATCAATGAATAAAAAAAGAATAGGAAAAAAACCTGCTTTATAGCCGCCTATTAATTAACTTATTTGTCAATGATGTGCACGTAATAACAATTGGATATTAACAATTTATGAGAACTGAAAAGAGATATAAATTCACAATTATTGGTCTATTAGTCCGTGGTACAGACCCCTTTTTATCGAATTATTAACATCCATTATTTTCGAAAACTCTTGGAATTGGGGTGTTTTCAATCTAGAGGGGGCAAACTTTGTCTATTTAATAAGGTACTAAAAATTGGTAAATGACCATTACCTTTCTACTTGGATCGTAACATAATTTGATCACGAAATCGACAAAAAAAGTGGCCTACAAAAATATTCCAATATAACCTCGTTATTTTGAGAATTAGGGGGTGTGGGTCACGCCAAATGGATCAATATTTTTGAAGTCCACTTATTTTATCGATTTTGTGATAGAATTATCTTACCATCTAAATAGAAAATGATCCAAGTAGAAAGCAAATGGGTATTTACGAGTTTTTAGTACCTGATTAAATATAGTTTGTCCCCTCTAGATTAAGAAAACACCCCAATTCCAAGAGTTTTCGTAAATAATGGATGTTAATAATTCGATAAAAAGGGGTCTGTACCACGGATTATATGAAATCAATTGATTTTAATCATACAATCATCAATTTATTTTTTATAGATTTACTATTTCTTGTTTTTACTACTACAATATTTACAATTGGCTCGGGTGTGTACTCCTGGCAAATACATTTTTTATATATATACAATAGTAGGCAAAAAATAAACACACAAAAAATCTTCACAATAAAATATAAATTAGTTTAGAGCAAGAATATGCTTCGTTCTCTTGTCTATATATTTGGGCGTGATCTTTTTGTATTATTACTTTTTTTCTGCTATTGATGACTTTGACGTGAGTTGTTGATATTGAGTGAAAGCTATTGTTGTATGCATGGTAAATGTATTCTTGTATGTATAGTAGATATAAATCGGATTGCATCTTAGATATTTGGGTATAATAGGGATAATTCGTAGGGATTTTTTTTTTTGGATTAGTTTCATTTTTTTCATGTTAGTTGTATTATTGAATCTCCATATATGGTAGAGGTATGTTAAGATTGGTCTTAATACTGATTTCTACAGAATTAATTTGTTTTGATGATAGTTTTATTTTTTATGGGTGATAGTTTTGATTTTTTATCGAAATAGGAAATATTTAATATATATTATATTTCAGAAGTTTAATAATTTTTCAACTAGTGTGCTGGTTAAATAGAAGTTTATTGTCGAGTGTTACACCTAATTATTTAACAGACTTGGCAAGAGAAATCGGAGAATTATTTAAGATTATGTACTGCTTATAGAAACTGGTCAATCGATATCCCATGATATGAAGGCACGGAAGTTAAGATGGGCGGGGCAGTAGCTCTTAGCGATCCATCTATAAGCCTCTACGTAACAATGAATGAAGGCAAAAGACCACGTGAGAGGCCAAAAAGCAGATGGATAGATAGAATCAACAAAGATGCAACAGAGCTGCGTGCAGATAAACGGAAAGAAATAGCTCAAGAAAGGCAGAGATGGATCAGACTTGTTAAGGTGGCAAAAGATCTTCATGGTCTGTAATTCCAACAGAAAAAAAATTAAAGGAAGATGTTCTTCAGGATTATAGGACGTCGTTTAGTAAATAGCTCAGTTTGGGTACATTGAGGTTTAAACCCCACTTTTAAAGGTGTTTAATTGTTTTTCTGAATGTTTTATTTTATTCCTATAGTTTTAGTCTGTTAGTCTGTATCTATTCCCAGTTACTATAGCTTGATGAAAATAGTTTCGAAGCGAAAAAAAAAATATATAGTAGAGATGGAGAGGATTTTGGTCATTTCAAGTAATGGAAATTAACGGTACTTTAAAGAAAGACATTTCAAGAATTCGGAATATAATACCTGTCTGATTTTTTTCAATGAGGATACGACTGATATTAAATACAATTGTACATCGATATGACGAATTTAATCAAAATCGTTGTATATTTTCCAGAAATAAAAAAAATTAAGTTTTTAAAATAAAGTAAACAGCTGCCAACTGAAAATATAAGAATATAAAAGTCGTAAGTCTAACTGATTCCGCTCAAAATTATGCAGTAGTATGCAATTCACTCAAAAACATACATCGACAACATATTTCATCGCTCAACTTATAACAAATTTAAAGTTCAATGGGTTTCAGGTTATGTGGGTTTGTATGGGGATGATCGAGCTGATATGATTGCAAAACGGGGTTCTGGAAGGGCGGAAAATGGGAAACTACTTTTACAGGAAATTTACAGATGAGAGAAAAAACACTTTATTAGTGAATTATAGGTATGCCTGGAAGTCTAGTTCGAAAGGTAAAGATCATCTCACTATCCAACCTAACGTCTCTCTATGCCCATGGTTATCTAACACTATGCCCATGGTTATCTATCTCTATGCCCATGGTTATCTATCTCTATGCCCATGGTTATCTATCTCTATGCCCATGGTTATCTAACAATTGTGTTAAGTTGAGCAGAAAAGAAATAGTCTTACTTACAAGATTAAAGATTAACCATGGTCGAACAAGTGGCGGCTTGAGATTAATTAAAGTTGGAAAAAATGATAAATGTTCGACATGTAACTCCATCGAGGAACCATTGCACATTATTTTAAAATGCAAGAACTATGATGAATACCGGAAGAAATACCCCCCTCATCCAAAAAATAAGTATATTTATTTTTATTTTTATGTTTATGTTTTTATTTCTATTTCTATTTCTATTTTTATATTTATCCCAAACGCTTCAATCACACACAACAAGTCTTAAAAAATGGTTTCAGAACTGGAGGATTAAAATAAATTCCATCAAATTACCTCCACTCTTCGCCGTATACCTATGACTTCATGTCCTACAGTATCCTTCAACAATGGCCCTCTTATGCCTGTCGAACAAATCCCATACTTAGGACTCCACCTTGACAAACGACTCACTTGGAAACCCCATACCGGACTGAAACGACTAGAAACCACCAGACTTTTTCGACTACTGCAGCACTTACTAGACAAACGCTCTAAGCTCACAATCGATTACAAAGGACTCATATATATGACAATAATAAGACCTATTTGGACTTACGGAATAGAGCTTTGGGGCTCCACTAAGCCATCGAATTCCTCTCGTATCCAATCCTTACAATCCAAAATCCTTCATAAAATCCTCAACGCTCCTTACTTTGTCACAAATAAAATCATCCATAAAGATCTTAATGTTCCATATGTTTCCGATTTGGCCCAGTCCAGATATCTATCCTTCCATAACAAACTGCAGAACCATCCGAATCCTCTCGTTTCAAACCTTGCTTTCTCCTCGATAATCCTCCGAGGCGTCTGAAAAGAAGATGGCCTCGGGACCTTCTAATATAGAACTTTAATTTGAGTTCTACCAATGGGTAGTTTCTCTTCATGTTGTACATGTCATGTTACCAATTTTCCATGTAATACAGTTGTAAATATCAATAAAATAAAATTTAAAAAAATATATATATTTATATTTATATTTTTATTTTATAAAAATAAATATACTTATTCATTTTTAATATTTTTTTTTTTTTTACTGATGACCTCAACCAATCTTCCCTTCAAAAATAAAAATGAATTTTCTATTTCCCTTTTACAAGATCTAGAATTTATGTTGAAATCAGTAATATAAATAATTAATATATTTTTTAATTACCGTTTTAGAAATTAATAATCAAATGTTTCATCAAAGAGGTTTCATTTAATGTTTACAATTGATATTTTAAAAAAAAATGGAGAGGATGCATTAAATTGATTGCCTCATTTATATGTATATTTTAAATAAAAATAACAGCGAGAGACATGGAGTTGTTTAGGGTAATTTCTAATTAATGTAAGTATAAGTGGACCGACATTATATGTGGTATATGTAATAATTATTTGTATAATTCATGAATCCCTCATATTTCTCTCATACATGACGTTCATATATTTCCATTCTTGTCAAATGTATTTCTTTATCATGGATTTGACGTTAATTATCTATCGTTAATTACAATGTTTCGAAGGGAATTTAATTCGCGATAGGTTATAATTGTGAAATCCTGTAGCTTTTGATGTTATTCCATTTATATTTCTTATGACTAAATATTATTTCGAGAAATGATAATTGTAAAGCTAATTAAATTCTGAGGAAAAACCTTTTGTTGTACATAAATAAATCTGAACAAAAAATTGAGGAAAAAAAATTTCTCTCATGAATTGAAAATGATATTTCAATTACCAATTCCAATTGTCCTTTGAGATAGATTGTAATATTTTTCAATAAAAAAAAAAAAAAAAAATACCAATCGGAATAATTTTTTATTTTTATCGCTGATTTTACAGACACTACAATATGTCTTGCTGCTTCACATATTTATTCGCACATGCGATCATCAGCAATTGGCAATCAGCAAATCGTTTGAATACAAAACACACCCTTTCAAGCTTGATTAAGTTATCTCATAAATAGAAGAAGATCTCTCGTCCAGCTCTTTATTGAGTTTTTTCTCGTTTGAAACATCTCATTAACTCCAGACAAAAATGCGAAACTAGTTCGGAATGCTACATCTAGCGACATTGGGGTTGACGTGTTAACGCGCAGTTGAAACGTTCTGCATAGATTTAGTCCGACAACGAGCTACAACAAGCGACATTTGTCTGCAATACGCAGCTTTTCTACTATATTTTTTTAAATATATTCCTTATGGTCAGTAAGATTTTCCTATTTTTTTTTTCTATTTAGAACGATATTAAAAATTCCTTTCATCCAAATAAGTATTATTTTGTATATAATACACAATATTATATGTAACGACTCGTTTTAGTTATATTATTTAAAAATAGATTATAATGAACTGATATTGATAAAAATAGTTACCCCCTTTTCCCCTCTCAACCTTCAAATTTCTATGAAAAATTAACTGCTTTTTAACAAATTGGAAATATGACAGAACGTCATATAAAAGCGTTTGCGTTAAATCGCAAAGGGTTGTTTTTATCATATCATTTTTAATTTTTTTTTTAAAACAGTGTCACATCAAGATCATTGATTGTGAGATACATCTTTTATACATGTTTTCTATTCGTCACGATTTACAGGGATACGATCTCGATTTAATTTTTAATTTTTTTTATTTTATGCAATTTGCACCTGGGCATCTAGCAAATTTGTTGTGTTTTTATTGTCTTGGTGTAATTGCTTGATTTTTTTTTATGTTGATGTTTTTATTGATGTAGTAGGTCTCTTGGCCATTTTCTTCTTAATCTTCGTTGCTCAGGTAACAGGGAGCAGGAGATAGAAATAACCAGAGGATTGGAGTGATTTTTGGTTGAAGAATGAAATGTAGTGTATTTGTCGTGGATGTAGGATTTTACTGTTGGGGTGTTTAAGTCGTTATGTATAGTAGTGTTTGAAATGTACCGAGGTGCGTTAACAATTTTTCTTAAAATTTTTGATTGTGCTGTTTGTATTTTGTTTATGTGTGTTTGTTTTGCTGAACCCCAAAGTTCTGCTCCATATGTCCATATTCGTCTCAGTAAGGTGTTGTAGATAAGTCGCTTGTTTCGTAAGTTAAGTGAAGATCTGTAGTCCAGAAGATGTGAAAGTTGGCTATATCATCTAGTAAGTTCTTGTCTTTTTAATTTCGTATTTAATCCCTTGATTCACGAAAGATCCTTCTTCCAGCTTCTTTTTTAATCGGTTTCTAATATACTTTTCAGCCATGGCCATTTCGTTCATCAGTCTGTTGTTATATCGGTGAAATTTACTATGGAAGCTGGAACAAAGAATATGTGTTGGTCCAGAGTTGTAAATAGGTAAGTAGAGTTTTGTTATTTGAGTCTATAATTAGATTTAAAAAGTTGGATTGAAAAAGTTGTAGTTTTGGTAAGCCATAAATGTGTGAGGTTTCAGTCCTCTGCATCCGTGTCCTCAGTACATATATCTTAAATAGATATATGAATGTATTCAGTTTCTATCTAATTTTCATGTTAGGGGATTTAGGAGGGAGAGGGGAAAGGGAGAGAATTTCAGTCGTTCCTTTAAGGTATTTCTTTTCATTTTGAAGTGTGGGACCCAAGGAATTTGTTGAAAAAGATTAGTTGACGGATAAAAACTAAGATGTGTGGTTTAGACCACAGGAAAGAAGTGAAAACATCAACAAGACGAGATTAATGATATGAAATATAAATTAAAAATAATAGCTCATAATAAAGAAGATGAAATGCTGAACATTTTCCTCGCTTACAGTATGTAAGTCAGATTTTTAGTTTCTGAGATATTTTAATGCATAACTTCAATAAAACTCTATTATTTTTTTTTCGCCTCTCTTACAAAACGTCGTGATAAGATACAATTTTGATTAATAGTCCAGAGAGGATCAAAATCCATGTCTTTCATAGAACTCTTTATCATTTCATTTTCGACACTATTTATTATTTTTCGTCTCTCTAACATGGTTTCGCTTAAAGATAAAATTTTGAATAATAGCTCATTGCAAAGAAGATGAAATGATGATCATTTCCCTTTCTAACAATATGCAGGTTTTGTAGACAGTTTTGGAGATATTTTAATACATATACAAAACCACCTTAATTTGTCGACTCTAGTCGACTTTATCCAAGCGTTACACATCTGAAATCTGACAGCTCAATCTAATTCACTCTCCGAAAAAAACTCGCCTAAATAAGTTTTTACTTCATAAAATTTTAAGATCAAAAAGAGCCTCTTGAGAAATGTAACAATGAAGTGAAGGCGGAAAGAGGAAATCCTACTAATTAATTAATTATTTTTTTATGTTTCGATAATCTTTTTATATTAAACAATTAATCGGTACTAATTAGAAGTAAATTATTTTTCCCCAGTTAATTTTAAGAGATTATTTATTTATTAAAATATAAGATAAATTTCATGTTCGAAATCTGTACAGTTTATTAATTGTAATCTGTTGTTTTTTTAATAAAAAGACATTTGGTTTACTTTTTAAATATTTTGCCGCCTTGAGCAATTTTGAAGATTATGATAAAGTTGAGTGTTGGTTAAGCGTTGACAATTTCATTAAAAAAAAAAATCAAGCTTACCTAATTATTTTTCTCTGAAATAACGAAGAGAGGTACTAAATTCAACCTCAGACGAAAATTTGCTTTTTAAGTTGAATGGTTCGCTTATTAACACCTCAAAGGGCCCATTCAAAGATTTTATTTATGTTGTGGGGGATGGGGAGGGAGGAACTTTTAAGAAGATTATATAGGGTGCCTAGAAGTTTGTACACAGAACGAGCTTATTAGCGTATACTTTACGACTCAAGTGTTCAGCCCGTTTCAACAAAGAGAGCTCAAGCGAAAGCGTTTTACCTACATCGGCTAAGGTGTGAGTTTGATAATTAAATATTAAAAAATCAGTTAATTCCGAAGCTTAAAATATTTTTTTTTTATAATTTTATTGAAATTTACAACTGTATTACATTAAAAATACAACAGGTAAATGTGACATTGGTAACATGACATGTAAAATATGAAGAGAAACTACCCATTGGTAGAACTCAAATTGAAGTTCTATATTAGAAGATCCCGAGGCCATCTTCTTTTCAGACGCCTCGGAGGGTTATCAGGGATAGAGGAGGAAGCAATGTTTGAAACAAGAGGGTTCGGATGGTTCTGCAGTTTGTTGTGAAAGGATAGGTATCTGGATTGGGCCAAATCGGAAACATATGGAACATTAAGGTCTTTATGGATTATTTTGTTTGTGACAAAGTAAGGAGCGTTGAGGATTTTACGAAGGATTTTGGATTGTAAGGATTGGATACGAGAGGAATTCGATGGCTTAGTCAAGCCCCAGAGCTCAATTCCGTAGGTCCCAATAGGTCTTGTTATTGTCATATATATGAGTAGTTTGTAATTGAGTGAAAGCTTAGAGCGTTTGTCTAGTAAGTGTTGGAGTAGTCGGAAACGTCGAGCGGTTTCTTGTCGTTTCAGTCTTGTATGAGGATTCCATGTGAGTCGTTTGTCGAGGTGGAGTCCCAGGTAATGAATTTGTTCAACTGGGATAAGTGGGGAATTGTTAAAGAATACTGTAGGACAGGAGGTCATAGGTTTGCGACGCAGGGTAAAGGTAATTTGATGGGATTTATTGGAGTTTATTTTAATCCTCCAGTTTTGACACCATTCTTCAAGATTTGTGATTTGTGATTGGAGAGTTTGGGATGCAATTGATGGATCGTTGTTAACTGATAGGATACACGTGTCATCGGCATAGGTGGTGATGACAGTGTTGGGATGGGTTAGAATGTCAGCTGTATAAACTGTGTAAAGGATAGGACCTAGGATACTACCTTGTGGAACACCAGCAAATTGAGGTAAAAGAGATGAACAGGCATTTTTGTGATTTACTTTGAAGTATCTATCACTAAGGTAGCAACGGATAATGAGGAAGTATGTAGGTGGTAGGAATTTGCGGAGTTTGAACATCAGTCGAGGATGCCAGACTCGATCAAACGCCTGTTCAACGTCGAGAAAGACTCCCGTGCAGTACATTCCGCGCTCCGATGCAGAGGAAACCACGTCTACCACACGATGACATTGCTGAATAGTGGAGTGAGATGTACGGAATCCAAATTGGTGATCTGGGATTATGTTATTAGAATCTAGGATGGGATACAGGCGTTTTAAGATGAGTTTTTCTAGGATTTTGTCCATAATGGGTAAAAGAGAGATAGGACGGTAAGAGGATGGGTATTCTGGTGGCTTTGTGGGTTCGAAGCTTAAAATAAAATTCGAAAAATTTATCGATGATTTGATGGAATGAAACGATGATTTGAGAAACCTGTTACATTGTTGGGACCAAATTTTTCAAGTAACTAAAACATGTTCACTACAAACCGAAAGGATTCGAGCCAATCCCAAATGACTGATGATTAAAGTATGAATGACATTTAATCTTTCATGTAACCAATATATAAAATAATTGTCATTAAAGTATTCAAATTTTATTTGGCAAATGCGGTATGACCCTGGCGATAAGGCAATGCGGGTGTAAAAAAACAGTGAGTAGCAACGCATGCGTTACACCGACCATTTTTTTTTTATTTTTCAGCTGTGCACACAGCCTGCTCTTTCTTGTTTTCAGCCAACGCCCTCTTCCACAGTCTATGGTGGTCTTCCGGATGAGGATCCATCTCTTCATTCCAATAAAAAGTGGATTGAGCCAACGAGTTCTTTCCACCCGTATACGAAGGCCTTGTAGTACGGGTATTTTTTCTCCTTGGTCATTAGTCGAGAGAGATCGTTCTCCGTCAGAAAGTAAAGCCCCCTCTCCCTCAACAACTTGGCCCTCAGTGCCTCAAAGGCGGTACAGACAAGGACGATATGCTCGGCGGTCTACGGTACTCTGCAACTTGGGTATAGGGGATCGATGTTCTTGCCATATTCAGCGATCTTTTCTCGGAAAACCCCATGCCCTGTGAGGAACTGTGAGAGCCAGTAGTCCGGGAGAACCCATGTCTGTTCCATTCTTGCACTAACGGTGAGGAAGTATTTGCTTAGCGTAGCACCTTTTAGCGTCGTCACCCACCGCTGGTTCCATTCTTTTAAAGTGTTCTCCTGAAGAATGCTCTTCCATCTATTAGTGTCTTCACTGATCCTCACACGGTGATTCGCCGGTATATCCACCAGGCGTTCCCTCTTCATCTTGTGCCGAAAGTAGTCTTCTTGTAAAAGATCAATAGGGGTAGTTCCGGCTAAGACCTGTACCTCATCATGAGACACTGTCCGGTACGCTCTCGCGACCCGCAGCAGAGCCATCCGCTGGATTGTTTCAACATTTTCTTCTAGAGATCATGACTTTGCGAAAATAAAAAATAAAAATTATATGTTGCCTTTGAAAGAGTGAATAAGACTCTGGGCTTGTAATACCTTGGTCTTTATTCTGATAATTCTCATATTATGGACAATTTTTACGATAAAATTTTAATAATTTTGACGGCATTTAAATACAATTTTCTAAACACCTACACCTTCTATTGCCGCTCGGCTTTTGCTGAGAAAACGGCCAAGACCAAAAGCGCTTTTTGGTCAGTAATTAAAGTCAGCAAAGCTAATAATTTGGTTGTGGCAATGAAACGAATTTTCAACTTGGTAATGACCTTTTCACGTACTTCATTCGACCAAAATCGCTGTGTAACTAGTATTGAATAAACAATATATTATGAATAAGCATTTATAATAAAAATAAGTATGAAATAAATGAATTGAGTAATTTTAAGAACACAGAATTCTTGTAGAATATAAGCGACATGATATGGAAAATACATATACAAGTTCATAATGATTTTTAAATAAGGCACTGAAACCTAACACGTGTTTAGCCATTTCTTGACTGTTTTGTAGACAGGAATTGAAACAATTGGGTTTTAAAGGTAGATAAGGATGAAACATGCCGAATTTTTAAAGGGAAGGTGGAATTCCAGAAATAAGATTGTATAAATTATATTTTTGTTATACGAATATATCCGGTTTAGTAAGATACTGTAGTGGGCGGTGTGGCCTAACGGAATAACGCGTGTGTACAGCATCGCTGTTGCCCGGCAACCTGACCTATGACACGTAACAGAGTTCGCGCCCCGCCAGGGGAGTTTTTTAAATCCCCGCCCTCATCCCTGACCCAGGAAAACCCGTATGGCCTTAAAGGCGAGGAAGGGGAGGAACCCCCTCTTCCTCCAAAATAGTAGTACATTGTCCATGATCTGCATATTTATTTTAAATATACACACATGTATTATAATTATATACTCACGCTATGTTACACATTTTAGTCTCATTCCCAAGCCAATATTCACTTCCAATGTTAAAAGTTTATGAAAGATATTACAATAATTGAAACTAAAGGTCACAATAGTATCTATTAATAACTAGTAAAGAAATAAAATATGAGAATAGATTTCTCATTCCACGTTATTATTTTCAATTCGATATTATTTGCCGTGAAATGGTCTTCTCGTCTAAGTGCACTTTTCACGCCCCAGCAGCCATTTTATGATTGATCTGATAGAACTTCGCGTGATATCAAGCATTTAACGGCCTACTTATTATTCATATATTTAGGCATCAATTTTTTGTATTATATGCCGATTTATTTGTATGATTATTCCATTTTTAAAGGGTTTCAGTATATTTTTAATGGATATATATTACCATATTAATATCATACACATGGATAATGCTAAGGAATTTTTTTTCTTATTATAAGAAGTTTTTACAGAAAAAATTTATCGCAGATTTTTATTTATACGTCTCACAAGTGTTAAGAGTACTAAGACGGTTTATTTTTCCCAGAGGTGAGAAAAATCCTAAAAATTAGAATATTTCGATCACAATTTTTATGCTTTATTATCTTTCCTTAACATCCATAAAACGTAGACCAGTAACTATTTTCTCCGATTTAACCCTTAAAAATACATATTAAAGAGCAATTTTCAGTGATTTTACAAAAAAATATTTAGATCTCAATAAGAGTGATGTTATTGATTTTTTTTTCTTTGAAATATCAAACTTATGGACTAATAAGTATAAAAAAAAATAAATTTGATACAATCTTACAGTTCTTTTATTTTTTTTCTTGGTTATAACTACGAAAAAATCAAGCATACTTTAAGTATAAACACAAAATATACAAGCAGGTACACTAAGCTACGAACTGGGACATATTCCATTCGACAGTAGGAATCAAAACAACTGCCACAGTATCAATAACTTTTTTCACAGACTGACTCTAAATTAATATTCACTTACTAAAGCTCTATATACTGACACAAACCTATATGACTCCTTTAAAAAGTCTACTGCGGTGCTGGTCAAGAGCCATTCTGCGTTAAGCTACTTGCTATATATATATATATATATATATATATATATATATATATTATATATATATATATATATATATATATATATATATATATTTTTTTTTTTTTTTTTTTTTGGAACGACAAATCAAAAAACTAATAATAATGTAAGATAATAGATATTTAATGAATTAAAAAAGAACTGTATATTAACACAAATTATTAAAAACATATTAAAATAATATTAACTTAAAAAAAATAATAATATAGGCATTTCGTCATTTTCCATAATCCTTACTTTCTAGGCTTACCAATTACTTACCAATCAAGAGAAAAAAAAATCTATTTTTGTAGAATCGTCCATATAATTTAAACTCTAGATAATTGGACTTAAATTCTCACGGCGGTTTCGAAATCCGCTTACGGTACAATTTTTTAGCTACTTCCCAACAATGCTTGACTTCTTGAAAGAATGCTTTGTCAAGCCCCTCCTCAGCGGCTTATAATTATGATCGATCCGGAGGGGTCTCTTCCTCTGCCGACCGGACATCCGTCATCAACGGATATTGTCCCATTCCTTGAATTCCAAGGATTCTTTGGGGAACGTGTCCCAAGCATGCAGGGCACAAGACATTTGATGAAAATACGATCCCTAATGTAAATATATATTTTACTCAACTATCGGTCTGTACATATGGAGTATTAAAATCGCAGCAAATTATTAAACAACGGTTTATTATTTCTTTATTTATTCAAATTTACAACTGTAATGAATAAATACAACTAGTAAATATGAACAAATCCATGACATGAGCAAAGAGTAATGACATGGACTGACTTGTGGAGCATTATCTAATGATAGCACTCCCTAAATAGTTCGAAGTAAGAAAATCACGAGCCCATCTTTCATACGCCTAGGAGGATTATCAGGAATTGAGGAAGAAACAAGGTTGGAAACAATTGAATTCGGATAAGACTGCAGTTCATCATGAAATGATATATATCATGCTTGGACTAAATTAGCGTGGATCATTAAGGTCTTTACGAATGGTTTTATTTGTGACAAAATATGCGGCATTAAGTGTTTTACGAAGGATTTTAGATTGTAAGGATTGGATACAATAGGAATCCGATGATTTGGTGGAGCCCTCAAACCTTGGTATGCCCATATAGGTTTTATTAAAGTCATGTAAAGGAATCTTTTATAATTAATTGAAAGCTTAGAGCGTTTGTCTAGTAAGTGTTGGAGCAGCCGGAAACGTCGAGCAGTTTCTTGTCGTTTCAGTCTTGTATGCGGATTCCAAGTAAGACGTTTGTCCAATTGGAATCCTAGATAACGGATTTTTTCAACAGATAAAAGTGATATAAAGTGGAATATCGTTGAAGGATATTGTATAACAAGAAGTCGTAGGTTTACGACGGAGTTAAAAGGTGATTTGATGGGATTTATTGGAATTTATTTTTACTCTCTAGTTTTGACACCTTTTTTCAAGCTTTGAGGTGTGCGATTGAAGAGTTTGGGATGCTATTGATGGGTCGTTATTAACTGGAAGGATACATGTGTCACCGGCATACTTTATTTACAAACGATTAAATTACACATACAGGAAAATAAATAAAAAATTATTTATAATATATGCCTAAATATATAATATTTTTTTCATCATTAGTAATTTGCTATGAACTAGAAAACAACCTCGATTGCTTCAGTTGATGTAAGACTAATGATCATTCATAGAAAATTTAAATATTTTTGGAACACAAACATTACAAAAATTATAATTTTAAAGTCAGTTGAAAACATACTTCAATTTTGTCATATAGATAAATTAAAAGGACTTTGAAGTAGAAGATTTTAGCTAAGCTTCATTGGAATCATTACATTAATTTGATCGCTACAGTTTTTAGCGCAAATATTTTTTCATAATTTATATCTTAAGTTATAATATATAAAGTTCAAATTATAAAGAAAAGCATTGTAATATTATATAATTGGAAAATTAACTGTATTTATTGGAATTACTACTGACTTGTCATTAGTTACAATTTTGTTTTTCTTGAGCCATGGACACCTTTCAAGATATCAAATAGCGATACGGAAGTGATATTGCAAAAAATGTAAAAATATATTAAAGGTTGCTTAAAAAGCTTTCGCATTTGGAACCACAAAGGGCATTTATTCTAAAATGTAGCAAATATAATCTGTTTACACCACACATCCTAGATAGCACTAAGAATATTTATCACTTTATTCCTAAAACTTCGAAGTTCACAAAACCATTAGAGAATATCATATTAAAAAATAAATTTTTTCATGACCTATTATCCGATTATTACCTATTATTTTGACCATAGGTATATATATAGTTTTATATATACATATATATATATATATATATATAGCAAGTAGCTTAACGCAGAATGGCTCTTGACCAGAACCGCAGTAGACTTTTAAAGGAGTCATATAGGTTTTTGTCAGTATATAGATCTTGAGTAAGTGAATATTAATTTAGAATACCATAGGTATATATATAGTTTTATATATACATATATATATATATATATATATATATATATATATACCATAGGTATATATATAGTTTTATATATACTGCTATGTATTGTAAAGACCGCCGGTGGAATAATTATTTAAAAGGTATAAATAAATAAACATCATAAGTGCTCACATCTGGCGATACCTGAACCAGGGTAACGACCCACGAGCCCAACCTCTTGTAAGTGGTAATAAAAACCTTTAAGAACCACCGACCAAGACCGACAACTGAGTGTTTAAACAGGATCCAGAAAGACCTTTCACACCTTCCACCAGAAATACGTAATATACCTGGTTAATGTACCTGGTTAATATACCTTGGCCTGGGGGAGAGGGCGTGGTCATCCCTTAGGCTAGGAATATTCAACCAATCAGGAAAAAGTACTAAAAGAGAGGGGGGTGACTGGAAGCTAGGACGGTTAGAGTTTTCAGGAAGGACTTGATCAGGAGAAGCGGAGAGAGCAAGACGTAGACTGATAGGAGAGGACTTCAAGTTGAGAGTCAAGCGAGGACGGTTGAACACTGAGGAGACTCGAAGATGATGAAGAACCAGCTAGGTAATAACCCTCATTTAGTTATACAGATGTAAACTTGTGTCGGCAACCATAAATCGTTAATTAATAGAATATTGAATAGAATACATGTAACTTTAATCAAACATCAAGCATTCTCCTCTACTATGATTCTCAACTATTCATTATGTATATAGGTTTGTTCATTATTTGTATATATGTTTTGGTTATTTAAATTTGTAAATATATTAGTTAATCAACCATCGTGTTAAGTTTACATTCTACCTTGCATGCCACCAATTAGTAATAGAAACAGCTAGTAAATTTAAAAACATTTTCTTTAGAAAAGAAATCCAATAAAAATTATATGGTTCAATCTAGGATAGTACAGTAGGGGGTCTGTGGTATCTAACCTTTTAATACAGAATTAATATATTTTTCGGTAGATCGGTTCCCTTCTGGGACCGATATGAATACAAATATAAGTATTAAATACAAATAAATGCGGTTCTTGGAACCCCCTACTCCTCGTAGAAACGCGAGGCCAGGAACATAGCAATACATATATATATATATAAAACTATAAATATACCTATGGTCAAAATAATAGGTAATAATCGGATAATAGGTCATGAAAAATTTTATTTTTTAATATGATATTCTCTAATGGTTTTGTGAATTTCGAAGTTTTAGGAATAAAGTGATAAATATTCTTAGTGCTATCTAGGATGTGTGGTGTAAACAGATATATATATATATATATATATATATATATATATATATATATATACATTTATTTTTAAATATCCAATATCATATTCGTTCGTTTCACAATAATTATGTTAATTTTATTTGTTGTATATTTTGGGTCTCCGTCGCCCCCCCCTTCAATCAAAAAAGAAGGTCTTTTTATGATTGTAAGTAAAAACTATAATGAGAATATACTTATATACCACCTATCTCATGTACATAAGGAATTTAATCAAAGCTTATGATTCCTTGTATGTATTACATTGAATAATATTCCATGGTAGTGAACGTGGAGGTAGCGGATTGTATATTCCAGAAGGCGTTGATAGGGTTCAGCCAATTGGAACGACCGCAGCTGAGCACACAGAAGGCTAACTCGCAATCAGGATATCCTAGAACCTTCGGACCCTAAAACCCTAGAACCTTCGGATACCGAAACCCCAGGAACATCGAACCCAATTAGGGACCGCAATTAAAACATCATCCTAAAATAGGAGCAATTTCCGCAGTTGAACCGTTGTGAAAAACGACGCCATGGCGATACGGTAGAACATGCCCAGTTGTGAAATATTAATACAAGTGGCCCCCTGGGTCTAATTCCGAGCCCCCTTCCCCCAGCCAACTCTATTAATAGTGGAACGCTTAGCATCAAACTTTGAAGACTTGCTATCCTCCCCCTCCGTTGGTAATTGACAGTGTAACACATCCCCTGATTCTGAGGTGGAATTAATCCACTTTACGAATTATTTAATATAAAACATATCTTAACTACTTCCATTTCTTCGTAAGTAAAGATTATTTAGCAGATCTAAAATATTGAAGAACATTCAAAGAACATTAATTTTTTTTTGTGTATAAAAAATGTATTTGCGCCTGTCAACTTATTGTTGACAATCAACAAATGTGATGGCAATACATGAGATAATGACATGAGAGGCATGAGGAAAGAAAGTACTCAGCAGTACCTCTTCCCTAACTTGTTCCAATTACTTAGGTTGTCTAAGGAAGGAGATCCCTCATACAACGCCTTTTTAGTCTCTTCCTCATGTTGTGAGGCAAGTCAGCTGTGGCCATGTCTCTTATGAGTCTATTATTATGTCCATTTAAATTTGTGTAAAATCGTGATAAGGGGTCGTTATATATGGGTCAGCTGTTGGAAAGTGGAGGTCAGTATGTAGAGTTTTGTTAGTCACGTACCAAGGTGATTTTATTATGAGTCGCAATGATTTTGATCGGAACGTTTGAAGTTTTTGAAGCAATCTTTTTGGTTCTAAATGCAAAACTTATTTAAGCAATCTTGAATATATTTTTACATTTTTGGAAATATCACTTCCTTATCGCTGTTTGATATCTTGAAAGATGTCCGTGGTTTTACATCAACAAAAACAAAATTGTAACCAATAACAAGTCAATATAAACTGGAAGGCAAGGTGTTTTTAATTTCATTTATAGATTTTCTTGATAAATATTTATCAAGGAACATACAGCAGACTATCGATAATTCGAAATTCAAAGGAATAGAAGAAAACTTCGAATTATTGAGGCTTCGAGTAATTCGAGAAAAAGTATTAAGTTTTTATTTTATTTTTGAAAATATCTCTGAGCTTATATAATTTCTATACACAGGGTATCCAAGTTCTTAAAGGCCAAAATCTGGGGGAGGGAGGATTTTAGACAATATTTCCAAAAAAAAAAAATTTGATGCATAGACTGATCCCGAAAGGAAAAGGAGGTAAGACCAATTTTGTATTTTTTTTAAGGTATTCAAGTATTCAAGGTTTTTTATTGAATAAGAAGAAATTGCTTAAAAACTGTTCAAGATAAATAAATTCTACTGCTATTTTCCTGGCCTCGCGTTCCTACGGCAAGTAGGGGGTTCCAGGAACCGCATTTATTTGTATTTAATAGTTATATTTGTATTCATATCGGTTCCAGAAGGGAAACGATCTACAGAAAAATATATTAATTAGGTATTTAAAGGTAAGATACCACAGACCCTCTTCTATAGTATCCTAGATTGAACCATATAATTTTTATTGGATTTCCTTTCTAAAGGTATCATGTTTTTAAATTTACTATTTGTTCTATATCTAACTGGTGACATGCAAGGTAGATGGTAAAAATACTACGTTGGTTTACTAACTATTATATTTACAAGCTTAAATAAAACCAAAAACATCTATATACAAAATAATAACTAAACCTATATACATAATGAATAGTTGAGAATCATACTGGAAGAGAATGCTTGATTAAAGTTACATGTGTTATATTGATTATATTAATTAATGATGTATGGTTGCCAACACAAATTTACATTAGTATGACTAAATGCTTGTTACCACTTAGCTGGTCCTTCATAGTGTTTCTAGGTGTTTCTAGCCGTCATATCTGGAGTCCCAAGAGGAAGTCCTCAGTCCCAATTCTCTATTTCCGACCTTTCTTCACCCCCCTCTCTTTTGGTAGTCTTTTTCCTGATTGGCTGAATATTCCTAGCCTAAGGGATGACCACGCCCTCTCCCCCAGGCCAAGGTAAAGCAGCAGGTACAGATTTACGTATTTCTGGTGGAAGGTGTGAAAAGGTCTTTCGGGATCCTGTTTACACACTCAGTTGTCGGTCTTGGTCGGTGGTTCTTAAGGGTTTTTATTACCACTTACAAAAGGTTGTCCTAGTGGGTCGTTAACCTCAGTCAGGTACCCAACCACCAGATGTGAGCACTTCTGATGTTTATTTATTTATACCTTTAAACTAATTATTCCACCGGCGGTCTTTACAATACACAGCACTACGAAAAGGACTTCGAATTATTGAACTATTAAAATACAGGATTTTTTCGTTTTAGCAAAGTTAATAGCTCAAGAGCTTGACTTGTCGAAAAATTCAATTATTTTTTTCTTATTTTTTCCTACCTTGCCTGTCTAGGCTATACGGGATTTTCTTGGGCTGGAGGGTGAGGGCGGGGAATTTAGAATAGAATAGAATAGAAAATAGTACTTTATTCTGGGACTAAGTCCCCTTAGGATAACAAAGATGAATTAATAAAAAATAAAATACCAATCTGGCCAAAAACTAACTTAAACAAAAATTTAACGTAATATACATTATTTAAAAAGTAGTATGTAACCACAAAGAAATAAACAAAACAAAAAATATAAATACAGATATATAAACACACGCACATATATATACCTACACACACATAAGCATATATATACATACATATATAAATGAACATACAATCTTCTCCAAATTTACTTATTATTACGATAAAAAAAAAAAAAGACAGAAAAGAAATTACATATCTATATATACATAACTGCACAATTTATAAATAATAGGCTATCTAATAGAAACATAATTTAATACAAAATGTAATAATATTTACAGTGATTCATAAATAATAAGCAAACACTAAGATAAAATAAAATCTCAGGAATAATTGTGGTATAAAGGTAAAAAAGGAACTATATATACGTACTTACTCATATTGCTACACAGTGAGACAAAAAGTATAAAATATAAACTTATATATACATGAAAGAAAAAGTACAACCTGAGGTGAAGAGAAATACAAATAAATAGTAAAAATAATACTAAAAAATCATTGCTGTTTTATGTTAAAACTTAAACTGTAGGCACCACCATTTACTTCTCACAAATTCAGTTCATAAAATGAAATTTATGGTTGCGAATCGTCTGTTTGGGATGTGAGGAGATATTGGAAAAGGAGGTATTTGAAGATTGACAGTGAAAAGGCATGACGGATGTTATATAGAAAATTTAAAGCCCCCTCCAGCATCAAGACGTGAACTCGTACTTTTTTGGATCTTATAACTTTGGTTATTTGGTTACCGGGCAACGCGCAAAAAAAAAAACAACAACGAATTATCGATGTTGCAACTATCGAGCTTCAGCTGTATCCATTAAAATGTAGTTAGTAATGCAGGATTTCTTTATTTGATTAGTACTTACCCACTCCATAAAAAAAACTGTTTACGGTTGAAGTATTATTCTTTTGTACGAGCTTGAACAAAAATGTTTTTTATCTTCTGAAGCATTTTTATTGATAGAAATAATTCAGTTCACTAATATATCAAATAGTTATTTTCATATAATTTCGTTTTACGAGTTTAAACTCGTTCGGAATGGGATCCAAACGTCAAACATTATTATCGAACATTAGGGCAAGCGTGAGAAAATATTCTAGGGGAGATTTCAGCCAGGGAGACAAAGATATTCGAGGAACGACTTCTTTCCTAAGAATAAATGGAATAACCAAAAATACTGACTTTAGAAAAACTTCAAACTTTCCAAAAAAAATTATTACGATTCATTACTAAAGCACCTTAGTACGTCTCTAACAAATCCCTACATACTGACTTCCACTGACTTACATTTGGCAAATACATAAAAACTCTTTATAAACGATTTCATACTAATTTATAGGGACGTACTAACACGTGGCATCAGCTGAAATGTTAATCAATGCGAGGAAGAGATTGATAAGCTGCTGGATGAGAGACCTCATCTCTTAACAAACCATGATAATTAAATCAAGTTGGGAAAAAGGTACTCCTGGGTGCTATTCTTCCACATGCTTGACATGTGGGCTTCATTATTTTTATTAGATATCGCTGATTGTCTATAGCTCATCGACAACGGGAGATGAATATTTCAAGATCAAAAAAATAATATTGGTGGAAGTTGGTATGCACTGTTCTACATATGGGTCATAAATATTCAGGACGCAATTATTATAAAGTTTCACTAGTACCGACGTTTCAACTCAGTACTTGAATACCTTCAGTGTTCGAAACACGCCCTGATGATGATCCACGTGTTTGGGTTGAAACTTCTGCGCCAATAAAACCTTTATAATGATTGCGTCCACAATATTTATAAAAAATAAGAAATAAATAAAAAAGTGAAATCAAATTCCCTCTGTTATACAATTATAGTTTATTTATTTTATTTTATTTTTATTCCTTTGAAAAACCTGTTAAGTGGAGGCTGTCAGAACTAAGTTCATTTTTATAATTTCATAACGACACCCACCTCCACCTCTTTCCCGAGTTATAAGTTCAAAGTATACGGCTTTTCCCGGGAGTTTTCCATGTCACAATTTCAAAGTTAATGAAAATTTAAACTTTACGGCTATAATGAAACACCAATAAAGTCCAACTTCTTAATTAGCTTTTGGTCGTTTATAAGACGTCCTATTAGGTACTTTTCCCTCTCTTTGTGATGTTGAATCGTACTTTGCGCTTTTTGTGGCTTGTTTGCCGCAGATGTCCTGCGTCTTCTTGATCCTGGACATTCTTCCAGATCCGAGTATCTTCGGTGGATTTTCCTTTTCTCTTTCTTTTTATTTTTTTTTATCCTTCCCCTCCAAGAGACAACGCAATTAAAACTCATTGAATATCTTCACAGATCTCTT